>JARBWK010000004.1:96007119-96180697 GCA_030556195.1 Anolis apletophallus
ATTTATATTTCTTCCTCTTCTTCTCTCTCTTTCTAATGGGCAAAAAAAGAAAGAAATGGAAGGCATTAATTTAGAGCTACTGATGCAATGAAATGGAGGAATATATTTAAGCCATTAGCTGCTTCAATCTCATGCCCACAAATAATTGATGAGTTTCTATTAAAGATTGACAAGCTAGCAGGCTGTGAAGCATTTTTACTAGCACGGGCTGCATAGGCAGACAATATGCATTGTGCTCCTTATCCTAATGCTTTGGATTCACCTCTTCTGGAAATCAAGGGAGAGCATATTTCTTCTCTCTACCTATACTTTTCTTAAGGAGCATGTTTGGATTTTAGAGTCATAGTGATGGTGAGGAAGAGTAGCTCATCTCAAGTTACAGATGTGGCTTGACATTCTTCTTCTCAGAATTGAACTTGTACCAAGAATAACAGCCCCCCCCTTCCCCAAAACATTAAAAACTGCCAAAGCACTTAGTACGACTGAGAGTAGACATTTCAGTGGGTTGTTTTGAGCTGCAGTGGCCTCTGTGGAGTGGAATATCCCACTCTGTAGAAGGACAGCTTTAGCACGAACAGACATGCTCAACTTTTCATTTAGCTTTTAGGAGTGTTATCATTTCCGAGGATGTGGTCAAGACGCAAAATACGTACACGTTATTCTTTCCAGCATTCTCTTGTATAAAAATATTCAGCAGTACCAAAATAACTTTGCTGCTTTCATCATGTGATTGAGGCGAGGCAAAAGTGAGCCATATTATTCCACATTTTGGCACCCCAAAATGTGTATGCAATATTCCAAGAAATATATGGGAAGTCAACAAAGCAGTATTGAGGACAGCAAACAAATCACCCAAACCGATGGATGTTTATGAAGATGTTATATCCACGTCTGGGCAAAAGTAAATACATTTTTTGTGATTTCCCTCCTTTCCAGATATCTAAACTATACTTCTGTAAAGATTTGTTCCAGTACGCCCAATGGGATTTATTTCCAAATAAGTCTACATAAGGTTCTAAACTTATGAAAGCCTTAGGGTTTAAAAAAGGTTTTATTCTCAGTTTGTCTTTACTATAAGGTTTTTCTAAAGTGGAAATGTGAGAAAGCTAAAATGGAAAGTACATGTAGATTGGGATCCTATTGAGCCTTATTTGTGCTTTATAAATCCAGTGGCACACAGTGAGAGTCAACTCTCTGTTTTTGGATGTGTTGACAAGTCACAAGCTAATTACTTGTTTTCATATCCATGAATGGATAGGAGTTCCAGTAATGCAATGGGTAAACTTTTCTGCTGGCTGAACTGCTGACCTGAAAGTTGGTGGTTTGAATCCACGAGATGGGGTGAGTTCCCGTCTGTCAGCTCTGGCTTCCTGTGCGGGGACATGAGAGATGCCTCTCACAGGATGGTAAGACATCTGGGTATCCCCCGGGCAACGTCCTTGTAGACGGACACATCAGAAGTGACTTGTAGTTTCTTAAGTTGCTTCTGACACGATAAAAAAATATCCATGAAAGTTTGTATTTCTGGAAAGAATATTGAGTACCAACTAAGATGTTTAATTAAATATATATGTGTAACTAGATGGAGTAAATTGTGCAACTTGATTACCTGTTATAAGGAAATCCAATTATGCACCACATTATTCAAAATAGTGTGTGAATGTTGATCATCAAGCAAATCTGCATTCAGCATTTTACACTTGGTTTTAATCATTAACTTAATGCATAGTGAATAAATATAGGTTTTAAAGAAAATAAGGTCTAGTACAGATAGAAAGATGGATAAAGACCATCTACAATAACGAATGCCTAGATCCAGAACATATTACACCGAGTTAAGCCGTTAATATTGCTTACAGTTGTTACCATACTGCCTAGTGGCATCCCATTGGTGATATATACCAGTGCAACTCAAGTGTGTGTACATATATGCATGTATGTGTGTGTGTTTGCAAAGAAGGGAATTCAAGGCTGCTCTTGTTCAGTGACCACTCACTGCTTTAAGTTCACACTAGTCTTGCTCTGGGGACCAGCAGAGAAACATTTAACTGGATCTTGGAGTACTTAAGTCATACTCCAAGATATTGTCAATGTGTGTCTGGCTATCCCCTCCTCTCCACCAACCATTATATGGTGTGGCCCGAGTGAGGATGGGGGCAAAAGACATATTACTTTTAGGAGAGGGAAGACAAAGCTTGTAGTTCAACTTTGATGGACTTTTATGCCATTTTCTGATGCAGAATCCCAGCCAGGGACTTACACAGACATTAGTTGTTGGGATCAACACAAAATAACCTCAATCTCCAGGTGCGATATGTGAGCACCATGTGCAAACTTTCCTTGACTGGAAGCAGCTCACTCAGATGCAATCTTGCAGGATGCTGCCAAGTCTAACTTTAAAGATATAACAAGATTTTTTGTCACAACAGCTTAACATAGCTATCCCTCCCAACAGATTTGCCAGTGTATTTCTCAATGACCAGGGAGCCATCAATACAAAAGTTGATGCTGTTATGGAGTTTGTTTCCAAAAGATACCAAAAGGAAAAAAAGAAAAGAAAAATAAATTATAGGTGGCAACACATAGGAGTAGAATATTATGTACAAATCAAAACTATCAAAATGTATCAAATCTCTTTGTTACAAGACTTGAACAATTGCATTGTGTAGCAAAATAATACATATCCTCAGCATGTTTTTTTTCAATCCCTGTAAAATTGGTTCAGATGGATTTGGAACTTTTTGGGAACAAGCTCCATGTGTATTTTTCCCCTTCTAAATCTTCCTAACAGAATGTGCACATCTGTAACAACTTGCAGAAAAGCTAAAATTCCAGTCATTTGAAGAAGCAATGGTTGGGGCAAAATTCAATTACCTCACTCCTCCTTTGGAATCAATGAATGTACATAGTTCTGTAAACACAGCCTCCTTTGCTTTACATAGATAGGTAAAGTTAAAGGTATTAACTTGATATTAAGTCCAGTCATGTCTGACTCTGGGGTTTGATGTTCATCTCCATTTTTAAGCCAAAGAGCTGGTGTTGTCTGTAGACACCTCCAAGGTCATATGGCCGGCATGACTGCATAGAGTGCCATTACATAGATATACAGCCCAATTTACCAGAATGTGGTAAAGTTGCTTTTTAAACACATTTAAACCTTTTAAAATGAGATTCCTCTAGCCGGCAGAGCCTATACAACTTCAAAGGTTTTAAGTTGTAATTCAAAAAAGTTGCATTTCATGCAGACAGGACAGAGCAGGCATTAAGATTTTGTTCTTTCTTGTGCTGAGCTCTCCTTACCAAACGAAGTCCAAATTAAGATTTACTAGCATTCAGGTTGTGCCAAATTGTAGCTTTTCGGGCCCCTTCTACACTGCCATATCATACAGGTGTTCAAAGCAGATAATACACATTATCATTTTTGAACTGTATTATATGAGTCTACACTGTCATATAACCCAGTTCAAAGCAGATAATCTGGATTTTATATGGCAGTGTAGAAGGGACCTTAATTGCAGCTTTCAGAATAATGAGAATGTTCACAGCGATAGTAGTCCATATATTACATCATGGTTACTCTGGCCCCTTCCACACAGCTGAATAAAATCCCACATTATCTGCTTTGAACTGGAATATATGGCAGTGTGGACTCAGATAACCCAGTTCAAAGCAGACATTGTGGGATTTTCTGACTTGATATTCTGGGTTATATGGCTGTGTGAATAAATCTCACTATGCATAGTAATTCATTTATTGTACTATGCAATTAGGATAGTTAGCAATTCCAGGTTAACTATCTCTTCCTCCAGTTAACAGCTTTCAAGCTGTTGGGGCCAAGAGTAAAAGAAACATTCAGTTCAAGGTCCTTGCCCACAGCCACATAACCCAGAATATCAAGGCAGAAAGTTCCACAATATCTGCTCTGAACTGGGTTATCTGAGTCCACACTGCCATATATTCCAGTTCAAAGCAGATAACGTGGGATTTTATTGTGAAAGGGGCCTCTGTGGTCAGACTACTAATGTAGATCCAAGAAGTAGGCACAATATGATTAGAGTATAGCTGTGTTAAACCCCACTGCTGCAGTGCAACGGATGTTACAGGACATTAGTCATCTTTATGAAAGATAATACAAATATTCTTCAACATGGAAACTATGGGATTCCAGTGATTAGACATAAATAACTGGCCCAGATTAGTAGCTCTGTAATAGATGCTGGGTTAAAATATGCAAACTTTAAGTATTACAATGGGCTCTGTCTTTTAGTGCAACTAGAACAATGGAGAAACTTGATCTTGTTATCCAGTTTGTGTAGGAAGAGTTTTTGCCTTGTTTGTGCTTGCAGCTCAGTGACGTGAGCATGAAAACTGATTTGCAGAAATAAGTGACTGTTTGAGCATGGGGACGGATGATATGGAAGACAAACCATGCTCTTAACTTATATTTTCACATACTGCTGTATTGCATTGGGTACCTGCTACAATACAAATCGCTCAGGTAAAATTTTGAGACCAGTCTAGTCTCAACATGGCAGGAATGTACTGAATTGTGAAGCAATATCTTTGTTAGATATCATTTTACGGGCTACACTTGCTAGCTTCATTTTGTATTTATGAATATATTTTCAGGAGAAGGATAAATAGGTGAAAATAGTTCACCACCATGTGATTTTTTTTAACCCAAGGCATCGCCTCAGGTTACTGACACAGCCCTGGCTCCTGGTATGGAAAAAGTGAAATGTGCAACAATGAAATTTTTATTAAAACGTTCATTAACCCATTACAGGATGTTCATTTTCAATTTTGTGCAAGAAAGCACAATGTATCATTTTGTGTGTGTCATTCGGAGAGAAAGATAGGGGGGGGGGGGCAGGAGAGGGAGAGAGATGAGCCCAGCAAAACACATGGAGTGTGGAAGGGGGAGACTTTAATGTCCTGAATTATACAAATGGCACCGTGCACAATTGGCATTATTAAAATAATTTGTCATTGGATTAAAAAAAGAAATTTAAAGTTTTCTTGGATTTTTTTCATTTTGTCTCTCCCCGCACATTCCCCATTTCTACCCACCCCATTATTATTATTATCTTTTTTAAAGACAGCAGCTTCTGTACAGTAAAGGCAGACACATTTTCAGGCAAAACCCATTTCAGACCAGAATTTCTGAGAGCCCTATTAATGTTTCATGCTAATCAAGGAGAGCAGGAAATAGAGCTGACAGGTGCTTCTACTCTGCTTATTCCTGTCTTCCTGCATTAGACGTTACTAGCTAAAAACAGAGCCAGCGTGGCTCCTTTCCAGCGCTGACTGTGACAAGGGCAGGGATAAAATGGTTCTGTCCTTAAGTTTACAGTTGTTTTCCTTATTGCCTCATCGGACGACATTGCTGGTTATGTGGCAGCATTGATTATTAATCAAACAATTTTATTTCCTTCTATGACCTCAACAAGGCTTTGAGTTTTCTTTCTTGTCATACATCGATGATCGCTAGGTTTGCTTTGCCCTATGATGCTCTCACTAGGGAGCGAATGGAGACACTACTTGTACCAAGTGGCAACATAACTAGACTACACTTGTAACTTATTGAAAAGCTGGTCATTTAGAGCATCCTGCCTAATGTTGGTGTGCGGAGAAGGATTTCTCTCCTATCCTGGCTTTTCTCCACATTGCATAAATTGCAGCCGTTTGATGCCACTTTAATGGTCATGGCTCCTTTCTATGGAATCCTGGGATTTGTAGTTTGGTAGAGTAGTAAGAATTCTCTATTGCTCATCTGCATTATTAGAGCTCTCAGGCAGAAAATCCCAAGAATTACACAAAACTACAAAGTTCAGCATTGGGTTCTGGTTTGATACTACTTTTATACCACTGGAAATGTGTCATGTGGATAAACTTCAATTCCAATGGAAATAAGCATCTGGCAAAAGTTTTCTCAAAATTTGGATTTTTTATATCAATGGTATTTTGCAATACGTTCACGTGTGTAGGTGTGTTGCATAAACGTAATGAGAAATGACAAAAAATATTGAAACTGTATGTTATTATCTTAGAAATCATATATGTTTACAACTATAAATGAAAG
The DNA here is from genome assembly GCA_030556195.1 of Anolis apletophallus. Lineage (NCBI taxonomy): Eukaryota > Metazoa > Chordata > Lepidosauria > Squamata > Anolidae > Anolis > Anolis apletophallus. The sequence goes on from JARBWK010000004.1 coordinate 96,013,202, forward strand.
CTTTTCATCAAATGTGTGTTCTTACAATTGGTGTCCACATCTGTCCAAAGAGATTGGTTTAACATCTGGTTTGCTAGTAAAACTGAATTGCTGTGTTGTGAAGTAATGCATGTCTAAAAATTGTGTCACCAACATGAAATGTTTAGAAAGATCTGTTTTACATGATGAGCCTGCTCCTCAAGTAATTAGTTACATGCATATTAATAAGTGGAGCCCCCAGTGGTGCAGTGGGTTAAAAAGCACTGAGCTGTTGAACTTGCTGACTAAAAGGTTGTAGGTTCGAATCTGTGGAGCGGCGTGAGCTCCCGCTGTTAGCCCCAGCTTCTGCCAACCTAGCAGTTCAAAAACATGCAAATGTGAGTAGATCAATAGGTACCACTCCGGCGAGAAGGTAATGTCGCTCCATGCAGTCATGCCAGCCACATGACTTTGGAGGCGTCTATGGACAATGCTGGCTCTTTGACTTAGAAATGGAGATGAGCACCAACTCCCAGTCGTACACAACTGGACTTAATGTTAGGGAAAAACTTTTACCTTAGCTTACATTTGTCCATGATCTGGCTGAACCACTGTCCTTGTCTCATTTAGTAGCTTTGTTATCAGGCACAGGATTTGTCTGTAGACGCTTCCCAGTCCAATGCCTAGGACTTCCAGTTAAATGGATCAGCTACTTGTTAAGTTGAAAGAACTTTAGCTGTGATGCTAGAGAAGCACAGCCAATCAGATCTGGGAATAATGATCTGAATTAAAAATATTGTAAGTTAGCTTATTTTTATGGAGAGGTCTGTAGTTTAACATTGAGGCCCATACTTTACTGGAAGCAGGTCTTTTTTTTTCATCTCCAGATAAACCAAAGCAAGACCCCCCTTGAAACCTGACAAACTTCTGCTAGGCCTAATGTAATCACAATACTGACCTGGAGGGACCAGTGGTCTGACTCAATAAAAGCAACTTCCCAGGTTCTTCTTATTTCTCATTTTCACTACTTTACCATAACTTCAGCAGAATTAGACATCAGCAAGAAACATGCATAAGAGAGCAACCTTACTTGTCATAGTTAGGGATCTGTAGTTTGGTAAGGAACCAGAATGGGATAGTAGTTTGAGCACTGGACTTTGATTAGGGAGACCAGGCATTGAATCCCTTCTCCATTTTGGAACCCACTTGGCCAAGTCACACACTCTTAGCTTCAAAGGAAAGCAAAATCTAACACCCTTTGAAAAAAATTTGCCTCACAAGAAGTTCATTTGTAGCCACCATACATTAGAAATGACTCGAAGACACAAAACAATGTTTTTCCACGTGAGAATACTAGTTGTTGTTTATTCGTTCAGTCACTTCTGACTCTTTGTGACCTCATGGACCAGTGCATGCCAGAGCTCCCTGTTAGCTGTCACCTCCCCCAGCTCCTTCAGGATCAAGCCAGACACTTCGAGGATACCATCCATCTTGCCCTTGATTGGCCCCTCTTCCCTTTTCCTTCCATTTTTCCCTAGCATCATTGTCTTTTTTAAGCTTTCCTGTCTTCTCATTAAGTGGCCAAAGTACTTCATCTTTGCCTCTACTATCCTTCCCTCCAATGAGCAGTCGGGCTTTATTTCTTGAAGTATGGACTGGGTGGATCTTCTCGCGGTCCAAGGCACTCTCAGAACTTTCCTCCAACACCACTGTTCAAAAGCATCTATCTTCCTTCACTCAGTCTTCCCTATGGTCCAGCTCTCACATCCGTAGATTTCGATGGGGAATACAATTGCTTTAACTATGCCGGTCTTACTTGCCAGTGTGATGTCTCTACTCTTCACTATTTTATTGAGATTGGTCATTGCTCTCCTCCCAAGAAGTAAATGTCTTCTGATTTCCTGGCTGCAGTCTGCATTTGCAGTAATCTTTACACCTAGAAATACAAAGTCTGTCACTGCCCCCACGTTTTCTCCCCCTATTTGCCAGTTATCAATCATTGCTGTTGCCATAATCTTGGTTTATTATGTTTAACTGCAATCCAGCTTTTACACTTTCTTCTTTCACCTTGATTAGAAGACTCCTCAGCTCCTCCTCGCTTTCGGCCATTAAAGTCGTATCATCTGCATATCTAAGGTTGTTAATATTTCTTCCAGCAATTTTATGCTGGAAGTTAATGTTTGTTCTGCAACAATGCTGCGGCCCCTTTCGAGAAGACACGCCGAATGGGTTTCGAAGAGAAACGACAACGCAGAAAGAACCGCAACCTGGAAAATACATTACCCAAGGAGACGTTCTGCTGTGCTTTCTGCAACTGAACTTGCCTATCTCAGATTGGCATTTTTAGTCATCAATGCGCTTGTAAGAAGCGTGGGATGAGTCCTTCCTAAGAAACTTCATTCGCGAAGTAATGCCGAGATAATGTTTCTTCCAGCAATTTTAACCCCAGCCTTGCATTCATCAAGCCCCGCACATCGCATGATGTGTTCTGCATACAAGTTGAATAGGTTGTGTGAGAATATGCAACCCTGTCGTACGCCTTTCCCAATCCTGAACCAGTCTGTTGTTCCATTATCAGTTCTTACTGTTGCTACTTGGCCATTATACAGATTCCTCAGGAGAGGGACAAGGTGATTTGGTATCCCCATACCACCAAGAACGTGCCACAATTTAATATGATCCATACAATCAAAGGCTTTAGTATAGTCAATAAAACAGAAATAGATGTTTTTCTGAAACTCCCCACCTTTCTCCATTATCTAGCAGATATTGACAATTTGGTTTTTCGTTCCTCTGCCTTTTCTAAACCCAGCTTGTACATCTGGCAGCTCTCTCTCCATGTATTGCTGGAGTCTTCCTTGCAGGATCTTGAGCATTACTGGCATGAGAAATAAGTGCCACTGTCTGAAAGTTTGAGCATTCTTTAGCATTTCCCTTTTTTGGTAGGGGGATATAAGTTGATTTTTTCCAGTCTGATGGCCATTCTTGTGTTTTCCATATTTGCTGGCATATGGGATGAATCACCTTGACAGCATCATATTTCAAGACTTTAAACAGTTTAGCTGGGATCCCGTCATCTCCTGCTGCCTTGTTGTTAGCAATGCTTCTTAAATCCCATTCAACCTCACTCCTCAGGATGTCTGGTTCTAATTCACTCACCACACCGTCAAAACTATCCTCAATATTATTATCCTTCCTATACAAATCTTCTCACCACCTTCTCTTGATCTCTTCAGCTTCTGTTAGGTCCCTGCCATCTTTGTTTTTTTAATCATGCCCATTTTTGCTTGAAATTTACCTCCATTGTTTCTAATTTTTTGGAAGAGGACTCTTGTCCTTCCTATTCTGTTGTCTTCTTCCACTTCCATGCATTGCTTGTTTTAAAATAGTTCCTTATCTCTTCTGGCTAACCTCTGGAATTGTGCATTTAACTGGGCATATCTCCTCTTATCACTGTTTCATTTTGCTTTCCTCCTTTCTTGGGCTACTTCCAGTGAGAATACTAGTGTGGCCCCTGTATTCAGCACCAGACCTGTCTGTCTATCACATACAGTAGTTAATTATATGGTAGTTAATTAACAAGCTTCAAATTCAATGATGCCAAACAATAGAACCAGGGCAGCCAAACAGTACCAAATTATGATAACTGTGTGGTATGGATTCAACAGTGGAACACTTGCTCTTTATCATCTGCTCATAAGGAGAGTTTTAAAAAATCTATTTCAGGATGATACTTTTCAGCACAATATGTGAAGTGACATTTTGCTGTGTGCTTCCCCTGCTTTCTGCCTTCTGAAAGTCAGCAATCTGAGGATGAAGCAGGGGAATGCACCACAGACTAATATCACATCACATATTGTTCAAAATGAGAATGCTCAGAGAAAAGGAACAAAGAGACTGTTCCATGTCTCTTCTAATGTCCTGCGCCACCCAGAGACAATCCACAAATTCCTTCTGAGTGTCTCACAAGCACACATATGCGGCAGTGTTTCTGACATCCACCATTTCTATATGCCCATTCTTTATTTGAGGAGAAAGCTAAGCCAGGGAGAAAGATGCAGGGCTGGGAACTTGAATCAACTCCTTCTCAAGTGGCCTGAGGTACCTCTGCTGGTTTATCCTTCTCCTTGTGTGATATTTGTTATTATCATTTGTAATAGAGAGCCAGTGTTGCACAGTGGTTTGAGTTTCAGATTAGGGGTCTAGTTGGCCAGAGTTGTGATCCATATTTAGTCTGGGTAATCTTAGGCAAGTCACACTCAGCCTCAGATGAATGTAAAGGCAAATCTCTTCTGGATAACTCTTGTTAAGAAAATGTTAGGGTTGTCTGACAATGGAGTGGATTTGAAGGCACACAGCAACAATAGTCAATTGTATCAGACAGACAGAGTGGTGTAGTGATTTGAGCACTGAGCTATGACTTTAGAGACTAGGGTTCAAGTCCCCTTCAGTCATTGTGTAACCTTGAATAGGTCACACACTCTCAGCCTCAGAAAATCCCATGATAGGCTCACTTTAGGGTCACCATAAGTTGGAAATGACTTGAAGGCATACAAAAACAAAAATATTAGTATAGTACCATCTTTACTTTGACAGAAACACAAAATACGAATGCAGTTAATCTAACAGTCAAATATTCATGAAGCAGTGAATGTTATCCCTCTTTTCCACATGTATATCCATGTACTCATTTCAGTATTATGTCCAATGGTCTTGCCCATTTAATCATGTGGTCTTTTACTTGACCTTCCTCTGTGTGGTTTTTTTAAAGAATAATGCTTTGTAGATTCAAGCAATCAGTTTGGCTTTTCTTTGCATTTGTAAATCTAATTCAGTATCTGCTTCTTGAATGTGAAAATATTGGAATCAGGAGATCAAGTGCTCGTTGCTTGGAGTTCCCATAAGGATTTTAATAATTCTTATTATTGCCAGTACATCAGCCAGGGTGCATATTTGTATTGTAATTTGTGAAATGCTTCCTGCGGTGATGTTCAATTTGGATTTTTCAAAATATATTTGGAACTTTGTTTAATCCATATTCTAAAAAGATTATTCCCTATATATGGTAATTAATAATAATAATAATTCTTCCAGCATTACTATTTTTGTTTTCTAAAGTGAACTATTTTTTATGGGTTAAAGATTTTTAAGACAAGTAGAAAAGCTGGCTCCCACCTAGGCTACTTTTGACACTTTGAATCTTGGAATGGGTTTCATTGGCGAAGGAAACAATTTCCTGGACACTTGTGGTACTGTTAGTACAGGTGGCTTTTGTATATACAGTAGAGTCTTGTTTATCCAACCTTCGCCTATCCAACCTTCTGTATTATCCAACACAGTCTCCCGCTGAATCCACAGCTGTTTCAATACATTGCAATGTTTTGGTGCTAATACATTGCAATGTTTTGGTGCTAAAGGGCCCTTAGGTTCTCAAGTGCCACTATATAGTCAATTTCCTCTAGTCATACTGGGGGACCTAGAGAATTTTTTTAAGAGAGAACATCCATCTAGGAATCACTAGGTCCTCCAATGCAGTTCTATAATCAGCTTCTTCAGAGGTTGACCACAGAGGCATGCTGGAAGACCTAGAGATTCTCAGATAAAAAAAGAAATGTAGTCATTTCTTTATATGTGGTTTTCCCCACTTTCACGGGTGTTCTGTGCCCCTAACTCCAGCAAATGTGGATAACTGATTGCAAAGCACATTTTGAAATTTGTTTTTTAAAAGGTGTGATGTGTATCACAAAATGTGGATAATGAAGAAAACCATATGTTTCACTGCATACTTGTGATCCTTGTATGTGTCTATAAATTCCAAAAACAGCTTGGTTTGCTTTAGAATATAGGAAAAACAAAATGTCTCAACATTCTTCCTTGGTGGCTGAACCAGTGCTCTACTTCCTCTTATGGGACTCTGTACACATATTGAAAAATATGTTTATCTTCATCTTTCATTGGAAGATGTCTCTCTTCATCTAAAGTGCCATACAATGTAGCAGATTTTTGAGTACATAATTACTAAGGCCATAATAACCAGACCCTTGATGTCCTTTGAGGGTTACAAACCCTCCAATGGTTCCAATTTGGCAGTCGTAGTATGTAGTGATTAATACTTTGTTGCCCCCTCTTTCCAATTGTTTTTAGTATGTCTCAATCTTTCATGCTTTCCCTTTATTTCTCTGTTTACTACAATTACTTTAAAACAGTGGTTCCTAACCTTTTTTTGACCAGGGATCACTGGAACAGGGGCCATTTGACCAAGGACCACTCTCCAACATTAGTACCAAAAGAGTTATGAATCGGTTTTTGGTCAACTTTAGATTCGGATTGGTTATTTGGGGTGCTGAAAATTGCATTGGATAGACCAAATCAGCTCTAGTTTCTGATACAGAACATATATCATACAGTGGTCATCATCTGCTTGCCCACAGAAAACCATATATAATAAGCCTTGGCACTATAAGAGGGTCTCGCGAGACCAGTCACTCTCTTTGCAATGCTGTAGTAATGGTGAGGCCGTGGACCATATTTTAGTTCTTGTGGACCACTGGTGGTCCACGAACCATATTTTGGGAACCACTGCTTTAAACTGAGTTCAAAGTAGAAAAGAGAAAAGGGTGGAAATTTGGCCTTTTCAATAAGCTCAAGAAAAAGCATATTGCTGCAGCTTTTCCTAGTTTGTGAAGTCTTTCTCATTAATAACTCTCTCTGGGCCCTTCCACACAGCCATATAACCCAGAATATCAAGACAGAAAATTTAACTCTGGAAGGGGCTTCTATCTGGATCACACTGTTGCTTGGTTCCAGTTTTAGTCTGTGAAATGTTGGAGGGTATGCACTGTTGGAGGGTGGAGTTGTCTTGAAGTAGAATCATCATGTTCCAGAAGCAGAAATACTTGTTTTTGGCCATTTTTTCTAATTTGAAGGGGGTATTTTGGGACTATATGGGGAATACCTATGGCCTGCAAAAACTGACCTTGGGTGGCACAGGATTCCCATGCCTGTCCTTAACTATGTGGGAGACATTTCTGGAGCCTGTAGTTTTCTAACTGTTGCAATATTTGTCTTATCTAGATGTTAGAAAACCTCTTACGTTGTTGTTTTAACAACTCAGAATAAATTTGAAGAGGGAAAAAGGACTTGTATCTCATGGGTGTTTATGATCAGTTTAATTAAATCTGTTTAAAATGAATATATTCAAAGTGGTGCGAACCCCTGCTGTAGGCATACTTACACTTGTTTGATCCTTGTTTACATTACTCAGTGTCAGGCAAATGCCATCTTCAGCATGGGTTAAATCAGGTAGCAAGAGAAATTTGCTGTACAAGAATTATAATCATAACAGCTATTGTTTGGCTAAATTATCTGACTCTTTTCATGAAGAAAAGACCTAATCTGATTTACAATGTAAATTTATTAGTGTAATTTTCAGTTGTTACAGTCAAATTTTTGCATATACTCAGCTACAGAATAGGGAAATCTGCGAATATATGTCCTTACTCAATTTTATACCTGAATCATGAAAGTTTTAGGGAACCTGTTGCCCGGAGGAGGAGGCAGCCCGAGGAGGAGGCAGCGAGCCATTTTCCATCCCTCCTTCTGTCTTTCCTTCCTCCCCCTCTTTCCCTCTTTCATTCCCTCCCTTTGTCCATCCTTCCTTCTCTCCTTCCTTCCTGTCTGTTCTATTTACTTCTTGCTTTACCTCTTTCCTCTTTCCTACATTGTCTTCTTCCTTGGGTTCCTCTTTCCTTCCTTCCTTCCTTCCTTCCTTCCTTCCTTCCTTCCTTCCTTCCTTCCCTTCCTTCCTTCCTTCCTTCCTTCCTTCCTTCCTTCCTTCCTTCCTTCCTTCCTGTCCTGCCAAAGGGGAGAGGGGGCAAAGGAGGAGGTGGCAAGCCATTGGAAGGGCCATTGGAAGATGGCAGGCCGTTTTCCTCTGTTCTCTGTGCCGGCAAGGGGGGGAGGGGAGGGGAGGGAGAAGGTGTTTGCGTGAGCAAGAAGTCTTTCCGCCCATGCACAGTGATGCTGTAGCGTGAGGGATCATGGGAAATGTAGTCCCAATGGTTTTTGTGGGTTTTTTTTTACCATTGTCTGTGTATTTTTTTTGGAATGTTCTCAGTGCTAAATATACCTCGTCCCGTGGGGGTGGGGGTGTGTGTGTAGTGGCCTAATTTGGTGTTTCTGCGTAATGTGGGTTTGCTGTCTATAAGCCCCTCAACATGACATGTCTCTTTTTATATATATAGATGAGTTCTCTGCAACTATCATTGTTTTCTCCTATGGAATCCTGGGATTTGTAGTTTGGGAGACACTAGAGGCACTTTCTGGCTGCGGACTCTAAGTGCCCCTCCCTCAACTGCAAATACCAGGATTCCATGGGCAGCTGAAGTGGAATCATATCACTATAACAGTAGTGTCAAAGAGCCTTAACTGCTTGCACTTTCACTAGAATATTCCATAATGCCATGTGCACAAATGACTAACGAATGTTTGTTGTAACCAGTATTTAAAGGGATCTTGTAGCATCTTTCAGACTGAGACAAATATGTTTGTAGCATAAACTTTTGTAGACTGAATCTACATCACCAATCTGAAAATCTATGCTACAAATACCTTTCTCTCCGTTACTCTCAATCATACTGTTGCATACTGATACAAATTAATTTGACTACATCTTTTTTCTAATCTATGTTAGCAAATCAGAATCTGAAACCATTGTTTCATCTTCATTTGTTACGAAAATGAAATACGGGTGTTTACAAATCACAGACTTGCAGTGGCTCATTCCTGATTGCTTAACCAATGGGTTAAGTAACCCATCCACAACCCATCCAGAGCCAATTTCCTGCATCTGGCATCCTCTGGATTTAATATAGAACCAAAAAGTCCACAACATTTTAAAAAAAGTTTTTTAAAATTAAATTTGTGGAGAAGGGTTGGACATTTCCAGATACTTATATGAGATGCATTTCACCTCTTTTCTGCCTGGTAGTCTGGTGAATTTTCTGGGGTCAAGGCAGGGACATAAAAACCCCATTGAGAATCACATGTGCTCTGACCTTATTATTTATGCTAAAGGTGGGGAACCTTTTATCGTTGTGGTCAATGGGGGTTTCATTTATTGTCAACTGCTATTAAGTTGACTTCAACTTATGGTGACCCCATGAATGAGACCTGCAAGTCACCCAGTCATCAACAAACCTAATTTGCAGACTCAGGGCCATGGCTTCCTTGATTGAGTCTATTCATCTGTAATGCAGCTTTCCTCTTTTCTTATTGCCTTATACCTTACCAAGTATTATTGTTTTGTCTAGTCAGTCATGCCTTCTCATAATAACACAACAGTACAGCAGTCTCAGTTTAGTTGTCCTGCCTCCTAGTAAGGGCTTAAGCTTGATTTACGTTAAGATGCATTTATTTGTCTTTTTAGCTGTCCACAGTATCCTTAGAACTCTTCTCTGGTACATTTCAAATTACTTGGTTTTCTTTGTATCAGCTTTATTCTATCTGCTTTTTACAACAATATTTATACATGGAAAACATAATGGTATGAAGACAATTATTTTTACAAATAGGAAATGTGATGGAATAACTCTAGTATTTTGTGATATATCTTGATGCTTCAGTGACTTGTCTAGCACCCAAATAGCTGCCGTCCCAAGTATTACACTAGGAAAAAAACCCATACTCACTTTAAATCCAGCTCTGGCATGGGACTTCTGTTAAGTATGTTGAGCTTTTGTCCTTAACTCAACTTTGCTCCACAATAACAAAATTGAGGGATGTTCTGGAGGTTTCAAGGAACTCTGAAGCATCTCTGGGCTTTGCAGACATCTGGATAGCTGGTTCAGATAATTTTGGTCTGATCCACCGTCCACATGAACACTGCCATCATCCCCCCTTCCCTATGCCAATCAGCACAGAAAAATGCATCTTTTATCAATACCTGTCAAAACTCCTCTTGTATATTGAATAATTTAATGTAATATATCTATAGATCTTACTCCTTGCAAAGTGAAAATGCAGTCCAAATGATTTTTTTCCATTTTCTTTCATGGCCTCTTATATAATCTTCCAATTTCTTCATCTTCTACTTCTGTAGCTGGAGCATAAACTTGGATGGTGGTTATATTGTTTGATTTCCACTAAAGTCTTATTTATATTATTTGATCAGAAGTTGCATTATATTATTTGGCTACTTTTGCTACATAAAACCTCAATATTTGTGTCACCCCCTTTCTTCTTAGATTTTCACTATTCAAAATGTTATTTCCTGTGCTCTATAGTTTACTCACTTTAGGATTTCAATATTTATATGCTTATCATATCCAATGTTCCTATTATATGTGTTGTGCAACTTTGAACTTTTGCCTCTGAGCACATCAACAGCTGAATGTCCCTTCAGTTTGAATCCAGTTGCTACTTGTAGTTGTCTTCTGTTGTATCCCAGTACCTTGTTGAGGGCCATTGGATCTGGGAGTTTTATCTTTTGGTACTTTCCTTGTTTCCTTTTTTTTGGAACGTCTTATCAGATAATATATGAAAAGACATTCAAAGAGGGTTGACTATGCCTCCTACACAGTATTAAAATGTAACAACATTTTTCTATAACAATGATATTATAAAACTCTAATATACTGATGATAATGTAGTCTGTGCTCATTCAGAGGAAGGCCTACAAGCCACTTTAAACACCTTTGCAGAAACATTTGGAAAGCTTAGCCTTTCACTGAACATTGAGAAAACCAAACTGCTCTACTAGCACTGCAATGTCAGCGACACAGCATAATGATGTCATATTAGAAAATGTTGACCATTTCTGCTCCCTTGGCAGCCACCTCTCCACAAAAGTCGACTTTTGATGTCAAAATAAAATGCTGTCTGAGCTCTGCAAGCAGAGTATTTTTTCAAATGAAGAAGAGAGTGTTCGAGGATTGAAACATGTGTAGGGATACTAAAGTGCTTGTTTATAAAGCTATTGACCTTCCAACTCTATTATATATGCCTGCAAAACATGGGCCATCAACAACCATCATTCTCAACTTCTGGAAAGATTCCATCTGTGTTGTCTTCAAAAACTCCCATATGCCTCTTTGAAAAACAGACAGACAAATGTCAATATTCTGGAAGAAGCAAAAACCACCTGCAATGAAGCAATGATTTCCTGCCATCAACTTCACTGGACTGGCCATGTTATCCAAATGTCCAATCCCCATCTCCCAAAGCAGTTGCTTTATTCTCAATTTAAGATGGGCTTAAACCTAACTTTAAAAATGTAGTGTAAACATGGAGAACTGGGAGGCCTTGGCACTCGAGCTTTGTCAGTGGATGCCAGCTATCATCAATAATGCTATGGACTTTGAAGAGTCATGAATAGAGGGTGAAAGAGATGAGTGTGCTAAGAGGAAGGCGCATCAAGCAAATCCTTGTCATGACCACTTTCCACCGGGAAATCTATGTCATCAATGTCCAAAATAGGTCTTCACAGTCATTTATAGACCTACTGTCAAGACTGTACCTCTGGAAGACAATCATACTGTGCCACGAGTGATTGCTCATGATTAAAAGTGTTAACTATTGTCCTTTTTCATTTGCTGTACTGACTGAAGCTGAGGGGAAATAAAGTCCAAAACAACAGTATAGGCAAAGTTTCCCTATTGCTATATTATAAAAGGAGAGGGTATTTTTTTTAACCCATGTTGAGTGATTAAATATCTGGAGTCCCAATGTTTTAGGGAAAATGGGATACAAATAAAAGAAAAACAACAACCCACCCCTACCACACCATACATGATATTGCCTCTTGGCTTGATTCTATCTCATTTGTTCTGTGCCCTTATACTTACAGGGTATTAATCATGAGAGGATTCACAGTTCTCCACTAGTCAGGCATAAGAAAAAGAGAAAGCAGAGATTAGTTAGGGTGAAGTGGAGGATGGGAAGTGAACAGAAAACCCCTTTCTCTAAGGGAGGGGAGAATATGTGGGGTTCTTGTGAATTTACAGAGCAAGACTAAGAAAGTGCAGGCTGTTTCTGTCTTTTAGAAACCAATATCTAATTGCCTAATCCTTTTATGTTAATGATCACTCGAGTCTGAAACAAAGCAAGTCATATGTGTCACTGTATGCATGACTTGTAGCAAAACTTGAAATTATATTATTTCAATCAATCAATAACTTAAATTTACATTTATACTGTGATATTACTAATCAAGATAGCCTGTAAGTTAACACACCTATTTTAAAGAGTTTATTGGAATTAAGTTTCATGAGGTTCAGTGATATTTTCTTGAATTACTAGAATTGCAATTTACTAGAATGTAGTTGAACTGGTGCATTATACCATTACAGGACATAACAGATCTCTCTCACACACTGAGATCAGGTCACTTAGAAATGGCAGGTAGTTTAATGAAGGGATGCAGTAGAATTTTGTCAGTTCCATTGTTTATGTACAGGCATAGCAAATCTGCATCTGCCAAACCTACATATAGACCAAAATGACCTAATACAGAGACATCTTCACTCTTCAGAATAGTACAGTCTTTTTCACATTTTTTTAAAAAAAGCACACAGTATGTGACTTTGAATAATTTGCATATAAGGCATTTTCTATGAAAAATGGCTTCGAAAATGCATGACTGGGGAAGAAATGCTTAAATATTGTTTGCATACAGTGAATGTAAAAATGATTACATTAAACAAATACACATTAAAATCAATACAAACTGTGACGATTTCGAGCGACATATTTTGTTGTCTGTACCTGTTGTAAACACCATGCAAACAAATTTGCAGTCAAAGAATGAGAAATCTGGTGGAATCAAAATCTGTGGTTTCGCTTATGAAGCACATTACAACAGGATTCTGTACTGGGCCCAGTGTCATTCAGAAGCTTTATAAATCATAGAATCACAGAGCTAGAAAAAACCACAGGACCATCTGTTCCAACCCCTTGACCTGCCATGGAAAAACATGCAATGAAAGCACTCCTTCCAGCCTGTTTAAAAACATCTAGAGAAGGAGATTTTGCCATATGACAGCATTTTCCACTATTGAACAGCTCTTACTATCGGAAAGCTCTCGTTAATATTTAGGCGGAATCTCTTTTCCTGTAGTAATGGCCTAGATGAAGGCAAAGGGAAAATGCTCATCAGACCTGTAAATGACACCAAGGTTGGAGAGATGGCTCATAGTTCAGAAGCCAGAATTTGGATTCACGATAACTGGTTCCAAGAAACCAAAATAAATTTCAACAAAATGCATTTCAATAGTAAAAAAAAGAGTAAGTTTATGTATTTGCAAGAAAAAATAGGACAACAGAGATAATAGAATTTATGAAGAAAAAATGGGGTTTTAGTACATCTCCAAGCAAACATGAGTCTACAAAATGATATAGCAGCAAGTAAACCAAAGGTGCATCTACACTGACCATTTAACATGGAAGGGCCATGCATCTGCTTCTGGTGACTGAATGGTGCACAGAGGATGATGAAGGATATGACCACCTTAATGCAGAATTGCCTCACACTAATCAAAGTTGAGGGATTGTTTGATTTCTGGCCCAGAATTTGGACTGTCCTCCAACTTTGGGCACAAGTAAACAGTTGGACCAATTCCAAGACAGAACCAACCACAAATATTTTTACTGCCATCCCATGTTTCCATTAAGATGCAAATGAAAGTCCCAAAAATGTAAGAGACTGCATTCACACAGCCTATATAGGAACATATGGCCTCCCCTTAAAGCCAGCAAAGCAGTGCACTTTGTGTCATTTGGTATTCTAGGATGCCATTGATCATATTGGTAAAGCTTAAATATGCATTTTAATTTAAGAGGACATTTGGTTTATAGCCATGCAAACGTCATTAAAAATCTTAAGACACTGACAAATGGAGCCTGGCAGAGCCTTTTAGGGGTGACTCCTGTTTTGTGGAATGTTTCCCCTCAAAATGTCTGTAACTTTTCATTCCTGACACTTTGTTTCTTTAGCCTTTTGATCAAAGCACAGCTTAGATTCATCTCAGTATAATTTTAGATTTTAGCCTAAGTCATCTGCATTTTGCTTTAGGATAGTTTTTCACTGTTGGCTTTCTTCAGCATGTGTCACACAGGCATTTTGAACTACAACTCCCAAAATGACTATCCATGTAAGATGAAGTTCATGTGAACAGAAATCTAAAACGTCTAGTTGGGGATGATTATTCTATACCTGATGGTGTTTCTGTTGTGATTCTTCTTTTATCCTAATGTATGTTAATTCTGTGATGAGTATTGATTTTAACTTTTTTTGTTCTGATGCTCTAGAGTTGCTTCCTCATCATTATATGCAATGAAGGAGGGGGCCTTCCATTAGCGCTCAAAGAGGGAATAAGGGATATGACTGATTGGCAGTTTGTTGAATTCATGTGAAGGTTGTCATGGACTCTGACAGAAATACCTTCTGCATCTTTCTGTGGCATTAGTCCCCATTTATCTTTTTAACATGCATACAAAATCTCTTAACTCATTGATTCCTTGGCTCTGGTGCTGCAAAATGAGCTGCACACGATCTGTTTACCAGCAGAGTGAATACTTCTTTCCTCACTGTTATGTGTGAATAAATGCATGAGAATGCCCATGCTTTCCCACATGCAAGCTTACATTATGCTCAGTATTAATCTGGATTGAAGTGATCCTACAGTGAACCAATGACAAAAAAATTCAAAGTATTACTGAAACAAATTAAACTGTTTCATGATACCTAGTTGCTAATATAGGAACATAACAAAATAACAGTATGAAATGATTATGTAATAAGGACATATAGGAAACTCTGCCAAAGTACACAATAGGACTAATCAGGACAGAGGAATGTATCTGAATGAATAATGAACAAGACAATTTAATAGGACCAAATTGCCATGCAATATAATGAAACAGCATTTGAATAAGAATAATGGGCTCAACAGTTCAAATCTGAACAAGATGTACAATCCTGTCCTCTATCCCATGTTGTTATGCTATTATTTACTGTCAAGTTGAGTTTGACTTATGGTGATCTTATGAATGAGAGACCTTCAATAGCCCAGGTCATTAACAGATCTGTGCAAGTCTTGCAAACTCAGTAATAACTTGCTTGATTAAATCAATCCACCTGTAATGTGGTCCTTCTTTCTCTACTGCCTTCTATTCTGCCAAGCATTATTGCCTTTTCCCATTGTCTCATGATATGTCCAAAGTATGACAGCCTCTGTTTAGTCATCTTCATTCTTATGACAGCTCAGGCTTGAACCTTTCGTTTATCTTTTTTAGCACTCCATGGTCTCCATAGATCAGTCCTCTAGCATTGCATTCCAAGTGAGTTGATTCTGTGTTAGCTGTCTTCACTATCTAGCTCTCACAGCCATATATTTTGCATGATAGCCTTACATTTTATAGCCTTTACAATGGTCCCACCAACTACTTAGTTTGAAGCGACTCAACATGGTGCTACCCACTTGTGTTAGACTACAATTCTCATCATTCCTAATCAGTATGTGCCTTTAAATGATCCTCCTCAGAGTGTAAACAATAGCCATCCCCCCCCTGTATATTTTAATTATTTAGCATCTCAAATTCTTTCCATCCCAGACATGACGAAATTTGAACCTTTGTATAAATGCTCTAAAAATAGTCTGAACCAAAATTTTCCACCATTTCCATTGGTCAAATTCCCCAACAAAATTAGGTTATCTACATCTCTCCTTTCCTTCAGAAAGAACTTGAAAACATGGTTGTGGGACCAAGCCTTCAGGTAGCATGATGACAATGACAATGACAATGTTGACAACACTATGGAAAATGGACAATGGACAAGCTTTTGATGGAGTCTCTGGTCACAGAATTCGGTTTAGATAAGGCCAACCAGCCTGTAATATTTTAAACAGATTTTAAATTTGAATTGATTTAATGTTTTTATCTGTATGTAATTATTGTGTTTTATTATGTTGTATATGGGGGCATCAAATCATTGCTGGCTATAAGCCACCCTGAGTACCCCTTTGGGGGTTGAAAAGGGCGAGGTACAAATATTTGAAATAAATAAATAAATGAATAGGTATTCCAATCATAGAAAGAACCATGTGGTGAGAGAGAGAGAGATAAAAGTAATGAGTTTTTCCTTTCAGATATAGAAATCCTTTCTTATATTTATGAGATGAGGGGTTAGACTTTTTATTTTGGAAGTGCATTGTTCTATTTTTATATGTGACCAAAGTTTTCTTTACTAACTTGGTGAGAGAGAAGATGTCTTTTGATGTGTCACCCAGTGTGGTCCTCACCCCATGCACCCCTTTAGTGATGTGACTGGCCCTAACACAGTCTCTTTAGCCAAGATTTATGTATGAATTTCCAAACAGGGAAATATGCTTTCTCTGTATGTGTATCCAGACAGGGCTTTAAACATGAGAGTTCCTGTTTGAAAAAGGGGCATGGCTAGAAAACATCAGTGCTAAATGTGTGCTGATTCAGACCAACTAAGGGAAACGATGGGATAAAAAGGTCCCCCTTTATCCAGTTTCTGGTTGAAAGATGCACGTTTCCCTATGTCTGTGTGAACCTGCATGCCAAAAAACATGGATTGTTCTTCCCTCTCCCTGTGCAGGCTTCTCCAGCTGATTTGTGTCTGTTTATAAAAGCCCAAAACAATTGATCAGCTGATTGGACTTTCAAACAGACACACAGCTGATTGAAAGGAAAGATGAACAGAGATCCAGTAGAACTCTGAAAAATCTTTATTTAACATTGTAAACACTGTAACACCATAACACTGCTAACAGAGCTTTAATAAAACAGTAGTGGAAGGAAGAAATCAGACGGAAGTTTTTTTAATTCCTCTGTTATGTACTGTTATGTGCACATGCTTGTATTTATTATATTTGCATGTTTGCATATACAGATTTATTTATTTTTTGTTTACTTCATTTCTACCCTGCCTTTCTTGACCCGAACAGGGATTCAAGATGGCTTACAATTCCGGCAAAAATTAAATGCCGCATAGGTAAACAATAAAACACATTTCATAAAAATATAAGCAATCTATGCAGATAAGCAATTAAAACTCATAACAATATATCAAAACAGATTAAAAACCACAGATCAGCTCATAACCATGTATATAAAACTTCCAGTGGACGTCCCCTGTCCACCCTACAGTTTCTCCAGAGACACAGAAAGGCTGTGAGGATGGTAGGGGAAGAAATCCCAGAACTGACAGGTCAGTGTGGGGACCTGCTCTGAGGTCTCGGGGGGTTTTTTGCCCCTCTTTTTAATTCTGCAAGTAATGATCTGCATATACACTATAGAATTAATGCTGTCTGACACCACTTCATTTGCCATGATTCAATGCAATGGAATTGGGGTTTGTAATTGGGTGAAGCACCAGTACTCTTTGGCAGAGAAGACTAGACCTCTAAAACTACAATTTCTATAATTCTATAGCATTGAGCCATTGCAGTTAAAGTGCCACAAACTGCATTAATACTACAGTGTAGATATATCCATGAAGTATTTAGGATCTTGAAAAACCAAACTCAGACAGAATCATTTTATCTGAGACTGGTATCTTAGAAGATCAATTGGCCATGAGCTCTGCTGATATCACTTGAAACTGACTTGCTTGCAGCTGATAGAAGGAGCAGGCCTAGTGTCTGAAATAAATCATTAATGAGCATGTAGCAAGATATGTTTTAATGATTAATTAACATTGCATGGGGTGTTTTTTTTAAAAGAAGCCTATTTGTAACATCTCTGTATATCAAATGATAATTGCAATATTAAAAGCCCTCTGATTAAAGCAATTAATTATATGCTTAATTTATTTACTAATTAAGTTTTAATATATGTATAGTTAAGTAATTGCTAATGAGTGTTTTGCATTGGTAAAACAGCCCCAGCATTAATTACATAAGAACTGCTATAAAAAGTCTTCCTCTATGGTCTAGATGAAATATAGGAGTTCCCCCAATAAAAAGAAAAAAAAATGGGTACACCTGCATTTATTCAGTCATTCGAATGTAACATTGACTGTGGACATGATCCATCCAAACCATACCAGCTCTGCAGACAAAATAGTGAAATTGATAGAGTACAGAATTATACATCAAGCCCTCCACAGTTATTGGGGTTAGGGATACAGGATCACTGTGGAAGACATCTTTATAAGAATGTGTGCTGGAAGTTGACGAAATAATTGTACTGGAGGAACTAGAGATTCCTAGATAAGTTATCATCTCATCTCATTGAGGGGGATTCACTACGCATCATGGTAAATCCATCAGGGCTCGGTGTGGGGCGTGGGGCATGGGGAGCCCATCGCCCCACATCACCCACCTTGCCCCTCATCTCATCCCATGTGGGGAGCATTGCTGCCTGACTTCTGCTAATTGCTTCCTATGCAACATAGGAAACCTCCTGTGTTGCTGGTGCTGCCTCTTATGATACTTTGATTTCACTTGAGGCATGGAGCCCCGCTGGAAGAATATAGATGTTGTGTGATGGCAACCAGCAGGCTTTGTGCCTCAAGTGAAGTTTGTTTGTGTAGGTGACAGAATTTGTAAAATCTGCTACAAAGGAAGGTGTCAAGTCAGCCTAAGAGATCTGTGACTGGACTTGCCATCAGGTCCTGTTATTTTTTAAACTCACGTATTCAATCTGAATTTTGTCACTGTCTGGAAGTGCCCTCAGTGTTGCAGGCTGCCTGCTTTGCAGGATAATCTGCCCTAATGGGCATTACAACTTGGGTCCATTGTTCTAATCCGGGAATGGGCAAACTTTCTAACTTGGGGGCTGCATGGCCAGCCGGAGCAGGGAGAGTGGGATGGGAGGGGTGTTTCCCCAAGCCCCCTCTTTTTTTCCTTTCCTCCCCTTCTTCTTCTCTTTTGGAGAAAGAAAATGAAGGAAAGACAGGAAATGTTTGGATCCCAGAAGGGTTGGTCTTGGTCAGGATGAGATGGTGGACAGGAGAGAAAAAGTGTATCCATTAAATGCCGTATTGCCTACTCCTGATATAGAATCTAGAGTTGGAAGAGATCCTAAGGGTCATCCAGTCTAACCTCCTGCCATCCAGGAAGGCACAATGAAAGCGCTCCCAATAGACAGCCTCTGTGGAAAAGCCTCCAGAGAAGGAGACTCCACCATACTCCTTCCTTATGCCCTGGTCTCTAGAGCAGCAGAAAATCAGTTTTCCCCCTTCCTCCTCAATGGGACACTTTTTAAAATATTGAACAATGGTTCCCATGTTTCCTCTCTACCTTCTCTTCTTCCAGCTAAACATCCCCAGGGGAAAAAGAAAAAGGAAAAAGAGAAGGAAGGAAGGAGAAAGAGGGAGAGAGGGAAGGACGGAGGAAAGAGGAAAGGTAGGAAGGATGGAAGAAGGAAGGGAAGGAGGGGGGAAAGGGGAAAGGAAGGACAAAAGGGTGGAAGAGAAAGGGGGAAGGAGGGTAGGAAGAGAGATGGAAGATAGGATGGTGTCAGAGAGGAGGGCCTGAGAAAAGAGCACAAGGGGTCACATCCGGCCCCTGGGCCTGGGTTTTCCCATGCCTGTTCTAATGGATCATTTTAACTACATTAGGACATATATTATGTGAGGAATCAATTCAGGACTCCTTACATAATGTGATTTTTCATGTTTTCTGGTGTCCCAATTTTCTTTCCTGAAATGAATTACGGCTTCCAGTTGAAGCAGAAAATCATTCTGGAGGACCTAGAAAATGCCTTAAGGAAGTGTTCTGCCTAGGCTTCCAGCAGAAGTCTATGGTCTGGTAGAACTTCTAGCAGTTTGTTGATCATAGAATTCAACTAGGTTCTCCAAAACAGTTCTATGGTATTCAAATGCCTTCACATACAAATGACATCACATTCAATGAGATTTCATAACTGGGACTATTGTACTTGCTTTCCAAAGAGGCCTTAATTAGAGTATGTTGGTACATACCTGTGCTGCTTTTGTGGTCTATAGTCAGTCTTGCTGCTTTTTTTTGGGGACAGTTTTCAATTCCTTTGGGCTAATGAGCGAATCTCGAAAACATGGTAATTCTTGGTGAAATGACCAAATCTTGGGGACATTTTTGAGGACATCTTGCAGGATTCTCCAGCTTGCTTAGTCAGTACCCATGCCAGGTAGGAGATTCCAGGGGAGGAATTTAGAGAAAACTGTTTTTCCCCAAAAGTATGAAATCTGGGGGGGAGGGGGTGGCAGGAGAGGTTTAAAGGGGGCATGGCAGGTTTTGTAGCCCTTCCTTCCAATAAGGGAAGAAAGTACAATTAAATGTACATTATTTGCAATAAATATCCTTGGGAGAAGGAATGCATGTTCTTTCAGATGTTGCTGAACTGCTGTTTCTATGACCTCTTTTCACTGACTATTCTGACCAGTTGATGATCAAAAATGTAGACCCAACAGAGGTGGGGGGAGGGTCACATGTTCTCCAACTCTGACATATGTTGTTCAGAAACTTTGGCATTATCTTATGCAGAAATACTCAGTGTGTAGAACTGAGCTTTATTTTACCACTTTGTGATGATAGCAAGCAGGGGGGATTGTTTTTCCTTCCATCTCCCCTTTAGTTCAAAGCCTTCTGATGCAGAGCAACAGAAAACCAAAAAAAGAGATGGTGTAACTGTGTTGACGGCATGAATCATGGTATGTAAATAAAACCCTTCTGTAGGTTCAGAGGGTACAGCTGTCCCCACAACTTTTGCATTCTACAAAATAAAGAAGGCTATAATTCAGTAATAAACCACATGCTTTGCATACGGGGAGGTACTACATTGTATTTCCAGGATCTCCAGATAAAGCACTTGTCTAAAATATTGTTGAGCTAGGTGGTGTTGGCAAAGTCAGGGGAGAATCCTGCAACTCATAGCCAATGGGAGTGGTTGATACAGTGGATCAAAGGGGTAAATAAGATGGAGGAAGATCATACGAGTGACTTTGTTCAACTTCCCGTCACCTCCACAAACAAGCATAGAATAAAAATTTAAAACCATTCAGCTTGTATGATTATTTTTGTTTTTAATGGAAGTTAGGCATCAAAGATTCAGACAGAAGTATGGTTTTTCAAAAATGTGTTTCCTGGTATGTTTCCATTTTAAGCACACATGATCAAAACAGAAGGGATGTTACTGCCGATTCTTTAAATATCTTCAGACAAAGAAAGAAAGGATAGGCTAATCATTCAGCGTACTGTTCAGACAGATATACATTTCCTTAAGAGCATTATCATATTGCCTTCTTCTATTTTGGTAACAAAGTAGGATCATAAATATTGAATTATGAAAAGTGGTGGTGAGACTCTCGGAAATCAGATGCTTAAGGTGGTGCTTATGTTTGCTTGCTCTCTTGTCTGTTGCGTTAACCGCAGCTGTCAGCACTTCATAAGCAGATCCTTTAACATTATAAGGTTCGGTGTGTTTTTGTGGGATTTAATCATTTTATTTATTAACTCCTAATAAATGTGAAGGTTTGTTGTTGGTGCTCAGTGGTTTTATAGCCAGGTGGCTTTAAATATATCTTGGCTAAACAGCTCTTGATCTTTTCTTTTAATCTTTTTGAATAATTTCCTTGTGCTGACTGATACTTTTCTTGTTGTTGCTGGTTTGTTATTCCAATCTGCAGAGATCTGCTCCCAAACAAACCCCCCTTGGAATAAGGATGTGCAAAACTGTCCCCATTTATTTTTATAGACATTGCTGCTTTTCAAACATTTGAATTGCATATTTAGGGCATTTGTTTGCAAAAATAGATCAGTGCTTTTTTCATACCAGTTCACTTTTCATGGTTTCTGAATAATTATTTCACATGGTGTCTTGCAACATTTATGCAAGAACACTGTTATTCTGAGATATACAAAAGGGCTGTTGTAAGAGTACTTGGCGGTCTCCTTTCAAAATTATAGGTTGGGCTGTTACTTACTATGCTTGCTTAATATTCCCCAGTTTCCATACATAAGCATGGATATAAGCAGTTTAGCTGAAATAACAGTATTTTTAATACTTAGTCATAACTGGAATAAGGCCATTCATTTAATTTCTACTCATTATATCAGTGGGATTTATGTAAGTGTTTGCAAAGCCTTCTAATCTATTTAGGTCTACTCTTGTGGAAAGTAGCAATTGGATTGAGAACACAGTAATCAATGGGATATAAATTAGGTATGTTTACAGTAAATGCATGTAATTGGAATGGACCATCTGTAAGCATGGCTCATGTTTGATCCTGCCCATTGTTCCATCCATTACATACTTTTATAGAATTGTATAGTTCAACAGGACTCCAATGCAGCTCTCTAGGAATGCAAAACATCCCTTAGAAATGATCATCCAACCTTCAATCATCCAAGATGGTTTCCCTATATAAATATAGAGATTGTTGTGGGAGGACTTTCTCTGGGGGCTCATCCAGACAGCCCCTTTATTGCAGTAACTCCCATAATAAAGAAGGAACTGTTCACATGACGTTCTGGACAATCCCAAATTAATTTGCTATAAAAAAGCAGGAAAACCTTGGTTAGTCATAAATCAATTAGATAGTGGGTTAATTCCACACCTTCTTGGAAGACGTGGGATAAACACACTATTTTCGGTTCTGGAATGCAGAATACTGCAGTCCAGACAGTACTCCTACAGTTTTCCAGGCTAAGTTAGCATGGAATCCCAATCCCTTCCAATCCCTCCTGAACTGAGTTTAAAAAGAAAAGAACTCACCTGGTCTCCCTGGGATGGCTGCCAAAGTACTCCTGGTGGGTACAAATGATGTGCCAGGAGAAAGGGGCAGGGAAAGAAATTTGTACACACCAGGAGAACTCTGGCAGCCGACCCAGGGAGGCCGGGTGAGTTCTTTTCTTTCTTTCTTTTTACTGAGTTTAGGGGGCTTCTGGGGAGGGGGATGAGTGTCCTGATGTTGTACTGGGAAGTCCCAGTACAACATCTGGACGCCCACCAAAAAAAGCACGTGCTTTCTGGGGTGGGTGTAAACAGCCCCCCAGGAACATCCGCGTTTTTAAAATGTGAATGATCCTGGGATAAAGGGCTGTTTGGAACTGCCCTTGGACCCACTTTTGTCATCAGCCCCTTAGGTAGACCTAGTTGAGGGCCTTCTTAGTAGATAATGGCAAGCTAAGGAACTCCTATTCAGGGCGCTTCCAGATATACTGTATATTAAACCTGTTTCAGAATGGGTTTAAGCAGGGGCGGTCCCAGCGATTCCGCCACCTACGCGGCCGCTATAGCACCTATATAGGCTATAGCGCCTGTAGGTGCTTCTGCACGTGCGCGGCCGGCGGCGCAGGGCAGTGCAACAGCAGTGGAGGCGCGGAGGCACGCGCAGAAAGGTGCGCCGCGGAGGTGCGCTGCGGCCGATGGGGTTGGTTGTGGCGGCGGCAGCATGGCGGCGGCGGTGTGGGCGTGGTGGCAGCGTGGGGCATGGCGGAGCGTGTGGCGTGGGCGTGGCGGCGTGGGCGTGGTGGCGTGTGGGCGTGGCAGGTGGTGGGCGTGGTGGTGTGGGCGTGGCGGCATGGGCGTGGCGGTGGTGTGGGCGTGGCGGCGGCGGCGGGGACGTGGCGGTGTGGGCATGGCGGCGGCGGTGAGTGACGCGGCTGCAGGGGGTGACAAAGTTTTCTTTGAGTACCCCCCCAGATTAGGTCGGACCGCCCCTGGGTTTAAGAAAACCACTCCAAAGCAGGTTTAAGTCCCCACATCTCAGGAAAGCAAATGGGTTTTCCCATGGGTTGTCCCCATTGCAGCACAAAAACTACCATGCTGTGATGGAGACAAGCCAAATTTCCCCCTAAAAGCTTTAAAATAAAATAAAATCTTACTGGGCTGCCATTAGGCCTCTCAGGAGGCTTCCTGGCATGTACCAATGTTATGCCAGGAAGCAGGGGTCCAAATCACTCCTTGCTACCCTCCTGCTTCCTGTGCAACAATGACACATGCCAGGAAGCTTCCAGAGAGGCCTAATTTTATTTTATTTTAAAGCTTTTGGGAGGGTTTGGTAATGGGATGGGTTCCCTCTTCACTTCTCCGGGCCAACGGGGCCCAAGGAAACAAATTGGGCTGTGAGGACTGACTACTGGGTCATCCAAGACTACCTGGTTGTCAGTCCTCACAGGGCTCATATTCCATTAGACCTGGGCCTTTAAGGAAGGCCCAGGTGTAATGGAGTATCTAAACAATTCATGACAATCATAGTTTTCCTGCTTTGTCATTAAATATCCCTCTTTTACTGAAGGTGTCATTTGGACACCTCCAGTAAGAGCATGCGAGCTCGCGCATTTTGGGCCCTGTCTGGATCAGCCCTCACAGGAAGCTTGGCTATTTAGATCAACATGATGTAATGGTTTGAGTGTTGGATTGTGGTTGTAGAATATCAGAGTTGGAATCACTGGTTAGCAATGAAAACCTACTAGGTGATCTTGGGCACATCATATGCACTCAGCATTTCAGTAAAATAATAGTAACTCATGCTGTTTCTGCTATAAAGCAGAAATGACTTGGAGTCACCCAACAAAAACAATAACAACAATGGACTTTAAAGGTCATTTTGGAAAGAACTTTTAGTGGAGGTGCTGCACTTTTATTCTCTAAATGTTTTTAATCCTCTCTAAATTACTATGGGTGCTTGGTATCCACTGAGGTTTGGTTTCAGGACCCACTGTAGGGACCAAATTGGTGATTGCTCAGTTTCCATTATATGCAATGGCATAAACAATATTCCTTATATATAAACATGATGTAACATAATTTTATTCCTGGGTTATAAATGTCATTTCCTGATTGGTTCTATGATAAAAACATGGAAAAGCTTTAGCATATTTTTCTATAGTTTTTTAAAATGAATATCTCATAGAGTCTCTTTTTTTAAAAAAAAGTTTTTATTATAAACAACTATACATAACCACAATTAACATATCTCATAGAGTCTCAACCAAGTCAGCACAATTTCTTTCAAAGCAATTGATGCGCAATTAAACAGGAAATAACACACTTTCAAACCAGGAACAGTTTTTTTTCCAAATTTTGTTACATAGTATAATGGCAAAATCAAGCTTGCTTTTGGGATTTTTTTCCAAGCCATGGAGGATTATATCCATGGATAAGAATAGGTGGACTGTACACCATTTTTAATAGGACAGTGTACTTAACAGTTTGTGAATGGTTGTTCTTTTCCCTTCATTTTGTTTTAATTTATCTTATAAGCTGCTTTGGATTCTGTGTTGGAAAAAGGCAGGTCATTAACCACTCAATTAATCAATGAGATATTTTAAGGTGACTCCATATCACCTCTGACTTCTTTTTAGATCAAATAGAGCCATCTCCTTCAGTCATGATCCACATGATTTCCAGGCCCTTTAAACATCTGTACTGCCCTCATCTGGACACGTTCCAGCTTGTCAATATACTTCTTAAACTGTTTATTATATTTATTATTTGTTTATTGACTCAAACACTGAATGAAAAAGCCGCACCTTTCCTCTACCCATATAGAGGTTGTTTTATACTCCACGTGATTCAGTTATTTCTTTAGAATGCTATTCTGCATATATGAATATTTTACCACTTGGAGCCAAACAGGATTGGCACAAGGGGATGGCTTAGCCTGGATTCTGCCTATAGCTGGTCAGGGACTTTAGTGTTTTTCCAAAGGCACGGCAGTATCTCATTTAGCAGTCAGCAATCCTCTCTGTGCCTCCTTTCATTTTCCGCTCTCCGTCTGCCAGTTTCACCACTGATCTTGTGCAGTAAAGTGTGCCTGTCAACAAAAAATGTCAACCAAGTTTTAAAAGATAGTCTGAGTTAAAACACACACTCACACACACCCTAAAAAGTAAATTATTTAAGTAGACTTGTAGTTGCAACTTGAAAGAATTCTGTTTGGTGGTTTTCTTTACATCATCTTGCCAATGGAAGAAGAGATCTTGAATGTCTAACTAGCAAGTTTCTGTCATAACTAGGGCTGACAGTTCACATTGAAAATTCTGTTTTCTTCTTTCCCAGGAAAGCAAGTCAAAGTTAAACTAACAAACTATTGTTGGCAAGTGCCTTTACCTTTGTTTTCAGAGCTTTTTATAAATTAGCCATTTGGGACTTTTCTAGGTTACCTTGACAATATGTTTCTCAAACTGGGGGCTTTTCCTTCCATTGCACTATGTCATCTTAAAAATAGTAAGTGCTTTTTAAAAAACTGACAACAGGAAGGGAAAAAAGCACAACCATACACCAGAGCACTTAGGTTTGAAACAGATAAGAAGCCAGATTGGGAACATTTTGGTGGCACTGAAAACTAAAATGAGAGACATAATAGTCAATTCAGTGCTAATATGTGAGAAAAACACACACATTCATACCAACATTGTATATTTAGCTGTAAAAACAGAAATAGCTGAGATATTACAATTGCAGTGGTAAAATCATAAAGCCCAACAGATTTAGAAGGGGCAGTTCCAGTTAGTCTTCTGTTGTTCTCTTTTTTCCAGCTGCTTTTAAAATGTCTCTATTCTTACCATTTTCTCCTTTTCCTTCAGTTGCTGCAAAATGCAAAAGTGATGTGGGTGGAGGGGGGCAGAATTTTGTCCTTCCCGTATACTCAGGCAAAATCAAGATGCCTCTGCCTCCCCAGTCTTCCTCATTAATAATATTAAACATCTTGATTCACACTCTGGCATTGCTTCGTCACACATGCCCAGGCAAGCCTGTCACCAAGCAAGTGATTTATGGGTTCAATCCCTCTCCCGCAAATTTTTCAAGTTAAAAAACCCTGGTTGAATCATGAATTTTAGCAGGTCAACCAAATCCCCATCCTAAGTCTATGAGAAACAAAAAATAGAGTTCCTCCAAAATCGCAAGCACTATCTCAACCAAATTTTAATAATTTATTCACACTATCATTGCCTATCTTTCTGCTAGCAGCAATAGCCAACATAGTTGAAGTGAGAACACTCGAAGAACTAAAAAAAAGTCCTCTCTATAACTGTGAGACTTCTTCCTAAGCTGGACACCTTCTTTTAGCTGTTTTGAATGCTGAATTTTTAGTAACCCTATACATCCTAAAAAAGCTTCTGTCATCATCCCATCAGCTTAGCAAAACATTACAAAGAGTAGATATGGACATTTTCTGTAGTCTGCAATATGTTGACAGTCTCTTAGAAAAAGCCAAGGAGATGCACACAGAATCTGTGAAAGAATTTCAGGAGATGTTTAATATGGCAGTGGTGGAGTCTATCGGTGGAGAAGTTAAGATTACTCACAGTTATTCAATGCAGACTTGTAAAAGCAACATTCAGGCAACTTCCTTAACACTAATGGAATATTATAGGCTAAATGTGTACATCTCATTTCTGGGCTTTTTCTGCAATCAGCTTCTAGAAAGGTTTACAAGGCACAGTGGACATTTCAAATGCAACTTGAAAAAATGAGCAGGATTTTACAATAAATGTCTTCAAGATACTGACATGCCAATGGTGTAGAAAATGGGAAAAGATTACACCTGCAGAAAAAAACATAAATGCACTGGAAGCATATCTTGTCTGTGATGGGTTTTTTTTTTCTGAATATGAGAAAACTTCTTTAGATTTCTACAAGATTGCCAGTGTCAACATCTACAAATAAAAGATCACTTTCAATTCTTAAACATTTGAAAACATACATTGGAATCACAATAGGACAAGAAAGACTGGACTTACACTCGAGTGTCCACTGAAGTTTATCGATGGAGTGTGTTTTCCATCAAAGTGTACTGACCCAATTTTCTATTGTTTCTAACAGACGTTGCTGTATTCTTTTGTAACCACTAAATTACCAATTAAGAGACATTTCCAGGGTTTGTAATACTTGAAACTTTGTAGCTAAAATAGAAATTTGATTAAGTTTATATAAAATATAGTATGCGTCATAGAATTTAAATTATTTTGTGTTATGGACCTACTCTTCATGACTCACCTTTTTTTGGTTTAAATCCCCCCAATTGATTTTTTTCCTGGCCAATTTGTGTGAATGACAATGGACTGACCTGGATTATGATTTCAAACCTGTGTGATTTAAAACAATGTTTTAGTATTTTAATGCATTATTGAACTGTTTTAATTGCTATTATTTATTACTGTTGCTGGCATTGAATGAATGCTTGTTGTGAAGCTGCCCCGAGTCCCCCTATGGAGGTGAGAAGGATGGGGTACAAATATATGGAATAAATAAATAAATATATGAAATGTTTGTGGGTATGTGAGAGTAAAATTTGTATTGATGTCAAATGGTTAGCCTATTTTTTTAATTATCATAGTGACTCATGTGTGTGTCCTCTCCCTCTTTGGAAACCAGAAGAAGATAGAAGAAATAAACCTGTCATTCCATGATGGATGAACTTTGGGAATTGTGGTTTGTTTGTTTAAAGTATAGTTAGTGAGCACAAGTCAGGATCAAGCCAAGGTTCCACATCCTGTCTTATTTTGAATCAACAGTTCAAACAATAGATAAGCAGTCTCTGGAGCATTGGTGCATTTTTCCAGTATTGCACTAATTTTCAATGAAACTAAAAGTTACTTATTTTGAAGAAGAGTTGTTTTGTGTTGGGATCCCTAGTATGTATATATGTATGTATTTGCTGTGTATTACATGATTTCTACTTATTGTTATCTCTTACAAAGTATCATCCACCATTTCTAGAAGCTTGACCCCCACAAAAGAAAGGGGTGAGCAAAGAGATGAGGTAAAGTAGAACCCTAAAGATGTTCTGGCAGCTCATTTCCAAGATTTCTACAATTCTAATCTATGCTGGCTGGGGCTGTGAGGAGTTTTAGTTGCACAACCAGTCAACAATCCAGTCACCCAGTGGTGGCTAGTGGCTCTGATGTCAGTGACATGGTGAATCAGCTTCAGGTTTCATTCTAAGCTTTTAAGGGGGTATTCAATGTCCTGAAGTGATTTGGGAGGTAGAGTTGAGCATTTTGGACAGTTCCTTTGAAAATTCAGATTGTAACTAGAATCAGATAACCATCTCACTGCCACTGAGTTCACCCTTCGAAGGAGGGAGAGTACAAATGGGAGGGGACATGCTGAAAATGAGAGATGATTCCTTGTCTTTATCTCCAGTAAAATTCATTACTGAGCTACACACTGAGCAAGGACTTTTCTGTTTATGGCTTATAGTCTCCACCACTACATTATTCCCATTTAAGGTTTTCTCCAGTGGAACTTATTCTGTCATTTCCATTCATCCAGCATTCCCCTAACCCTTTTGATCTTTTCATTTATTTTGAACTCTCCCTTTTGAAATGCAAAGTATTTTGGAATGGCTTTGCTTTGAATGGGTAATTAATACCTATTCCTATTTGTTTATTTGTTTACTTACTGGATATCTCACCTTCCTTCCCACAATGGAACTTATTGCAGCTCATAAAAAGCCCAAAATGTATAACACACATTATAATATAAAGTGCATTATGCAAATAAATATAATTCTTAGGGTAAAATAGCCCTTTTCTCTGCAACCAAAAGTTTGCCTGAATAAATGTATTCAGTTGATGGTTTAAGGACAAGGAGGGAAGCAGCCTAACCTCCCTTGAAAGGGAATTAGGATGGATTTACACTGCCCTATAGGGTCTGATCCTAGGTTATCTGCTTATCCCAAATTATCTGACCATGTAGACACATGAAATCCATTGAAAGCAACACCCTTTCATCCCAGTGAAGCTGGGATGAGAGGTATCCCCCCCCCCTCATGAGGAAGACTTAGGTTCTGTTGGAACCTTCTGGTACAAGCTGAATAAGTCAGGTGAGCATATACAGCCCTGCCATATGCCTTTCCCAATGCTACAGAGGTCATAAAAACTCCCAGCTCTGCACCTGCTCTGCTCAGTTCTTTCCTGGGCCCTTTTCACACTGCACAATTATAGTACTATGATTCCACACTAACTACCATAGCAACATCCTATTGAATCCCAGTATTTGCAGTTAAGGAGGTCATTCAGAATTCTCATCAAAAGAGCTGTGGCATTGACTGCATCTCCCAGGGTTCTATAGGAAGAATCCATAGCAGTTAAGGTGGAATCATAGTGTTATGACCACATTATGTCAAATAGTTACTAGTGGCCTTACTTGAAGCCTAATTAAATTTGGTCTGAATTAGAGTGGATGCATTCAAACAAATGAGACTTGCTACACTAACACAACTGTTGTGGAATAGTGGATTGGTGTGATTAAATTCCAGAGTCTGGACCATCTGCATAGGAAGAAGGGCTTTCTGCCTCTAAGCCACCTTCCTCCTACATTACTTATTCTTTATTGTTTTCTTCTACCTAGCCTCCCACACATTATCCTTTAAACCAGTGTTTTTCAACCTTTTTTGAGCCGTGGCACATTTTTTACATTAACAAAATCCTGGGGCACACCACCAACCAAAATGACACAAAATGACACTTTAACACAGTAATACATATAGTTAATATGTTTTAAAATGTATTTATACACTCAATGTGAAACCTGGGCCTGTTTCGATGAACACAACATAGATATCCTGGCAGGAATGGCAGAAAGACACAAACTTCCCACACAGAACTCCCATAACCAAGAGAAAATACTATAAGAGTTTGGTGGGCATTGACCTTGAGTTTTGAAGTTGTAGTTCACCTATATCCAGAGAGCACTGTAGACTCAAACAATGTTGGATCAGGACCAAACTTGGCATGAATACTCAATATGCCCAAATGTGAACACAGATGGAGTTTGGGGAAAATGGGCCTTGACATTTGGGAGTTACGGTTTCTGGGATTTCTAGTTAACACACAATCAAAGAGCATCCTGAACTCTTGCAACAATGGAATTGAACCAAACTTGGCATATATTAAACTCTCATTACCAGCAGAAAGTACTGAAAGGGTTTGCTTGGGAATTGACCTTGAGTTTGGAAGTTGTAGTTCACCTACACCCAGAGAGCACTGTGGACTCAAACAATGTTATGTTATGTTGTTGTTTGTTTTCTGTCCAGAATCACAATGTTGGAAGGAGGCTCACCACTTTAAGGTCCCTAAAACAGGCATGGGAAAACTTCAGCCCTCTGGGTGCTTTGGACTTCAACTCCCAACATTCCTAACAGCCTGATGTCCTATCCTGCTTAAGTGGCTGAGGGGGGAAAAGGAAAAGGGCCTGAGGCTGCTAGGGATGGTGGGAGTTGGAGTCCAAAACACCTGGACGGTCCAAGTTTGCCCATGCCAGCTTTCGACAGAGACCTCTTCCCCCCTTCCCCTTCACGCCCTTTCTTCCCCCTTCTGCTGAACACTTACTTTTTCTTCTACACTGCCGCTTCTGCCGTCATTTTGATCTGAGGGGGCAGCGTGAGCGTGTTCAGGAGGGGAGGGGGGGAGGGAGGAAGACGTGACCCGTGTGGGCGCTACTGCGCAGACTCGCCCCAGAGCAAAGTGAGGCAAAGCGAGCAGAGCGAGGCTGGGAAGAAGGGAGCCCGAGTGGAGAAGAAAAAGTGTTCGGCAGGAGGGGGAAGAAAGGGTATTGGAGGTTCCAATTTCCCATGGCACACGTGATGATCGCTCATGGCACAGTAGTGTGCCATGGCACACTGGTTGGGAAACACTGCTTTAAACCACTCAGATTGGATGTGGTTCATATCTGCACTATCATCAGAGCAATTATTAATACTGACGTCTAATCAAGCTTGTCAAAAAAGTACATTTGAAAAGATGATAATTCAGAGAATCCTCCAAAGAGCTGTACTTTCTAAAGTCTAGTTGTAACAGTTGCTCAAAATAAAAACAAATTAAGCAATGTGTGTGTGTTGGAAAGCTTGAGAGATAATAACAGATCTATTTCAAAGAGTTAGCAAATTGACACGGCAGAAGCTGAACCGCAGCCAATCCCACACTTAGGTCTACACATACTTGTCAAATGAAAGGAATTATGCTGCCACTTCTATGCAAAATAGATACATTAGTTTTGTTTACAAATTACTAATGCACAGTCATGCTGGCCACATTACCTTGGAGGTGTCTACGGACAATGGCTTATATATGGAGACAAGCACCACCCCCCAGAGTTGGACACAACTATACTTAATGTCAGGGGAAACCTTAACCTTTACTTTTAGTGAAGTGTATGATCCGACGGAGGCAAGAAGGAGAGATTGAGAGAGAAGAATGGCTAAATATCAGAGTGATGCAGGAAGAGAGACAGTGGAGTAAAGCAAACAAACAGAAAGTCAGCATAACACAAACCAACAATTAGTGAGTTTAGACATACAAAAGCTGCTCTTAGCAATGTCACATCTGTGATAATCCAGTAATCTCCCAATAAATTCTCCCCCAGCTGCTTTTAGTTCCCACTGCATGGTTATGACAAGAAAGGCTAACAGAGACCTGGCCAGAAA
The DNA here is from genome assembly GCA_030556195.1 of Anolis apletophallus. NCBI lineage: Eukaryota > Metazoa > Chordata > Lepidosauria > Squamata > Anolidae > Anolis > Anolis apletophallus. The sequence goes on from JARBWK010000004.1 coordinate 96,045,546, forward strand.
GAGAGACACACATTTCAAAGAGTTGACTTATGATCATTGTTGTGATGATATGGAAAACACTCTTTGTCTCTTCTTTGCCCTTAAAATACTAGAAATTTTAGATTGTAGTCTCCCCCCACGTTTGGCAGTTTCCCCTTCCTTTCATGTTTCTAGGTATGTAATATTGCATCCCTCTCTATATTTTACAGCTGGTGAGGAAATTTTAATGGCAGTCTCTGCTTTTTCTGTTTATTGAGATTTGTGTGTGCGCATGAATACAGACAGCTCACCTCTCCCCTCCTGCTAACTGACTTTATCAGCATAGGTTGTAATGTATGCCTGGCCAGTTCATTAAGGTTAATTTGTTCAAAAATATTAGAAGCATTAATTTCTGGCTGGTAGCTAATGGGCTGCCCCCAGCCAGTGTCTTGTTTTGTCATTAGTGTCAGCTTGATTATAACTCACACCCAACTGGTTCCCCCCCCCCTTCTCTTTGCTTTTACACCACCTAATAGAATCAATGGATGTGATGAGTTGACAAGGTGCTTCCTCCACCCCCATCCTTTCTTTCCTCCTTTCTTCTTTCCTCCTTTTTTTTTGCATTTTGTCATCTCACTAATGCACATGGCTTCAAGGCATTGGCATCCATAATGTGGGGGCAGTGTTGCAGGCAGGCTGGAAGAGGCTGAAAACAGCAAAGGGCCATTTTCATAAAATATTAATGCCATTGAAAAATACACTGGGGTTGAAGGCTTGTCTGTGCAGTGGAAGGTAAAAAAAAAAGGGGGGGGGGGAGAAAAAATCCATTCTCCCCTGCCTTTCTGATGACTGTAATTAGCAGCCCTAATTAAAAATTCAAACTGGGTGTATATTTGAAAGCATGAATCTTCTCTGAGCGTCATGTTTATTTCCTTCTACAAAGTATTTTATTTTACAATGCTAATTGAGGGGGATCTTTTCCTTTAGCATTGACAGCCACAGCTGGCTTGATCCAGTTTATATATCCAGTGGTCTCCCTAGACTGCTTCCTTTTGTAAGCAATAAAACATCTTTAAAAAACATGTATATGCTCTCTGCGAGCCATTAACTCTGTGTCCTCCACGACTATTGCAAAACTCCCCATCCACATCCCCCCCCACTCCAGGTCTACATAGGCACAGACATTTCCTTCACTTAAAACTGACCTCTTTGGGGGCAGAAAGCTGCTTTATCTCCCTCCACCTGTCCCAAATCTTCAATATTTTATGTGGATTTACTTACATTAAATGACCACCTTTTTAAAGAAGACTTGGCCCCATTCGGATATTATTTATGCTATTAAAAAAGGAAAAAGTGGGAAAAGGAGGAATCATCCGTGAACACACATTAGTTCTGCTAGAGAAATCCACTTTTAATCCTTACTCAGTGTGTTCATTTTGAAATTTGTGGGACAGGGGATAGAGCCCCACCAGGGATTAGAAGACTTCAGCCAAAGTTCAGAAGGGTTATAATCATATTACTTTAAGAAGGCCAGGGAGCAGGCAAGGGAGGTGGTTATGTATGTCACCACAGGCCGTGAAAGGAGAAAGTGGTAAATTTTGATGGAATAATTTCTGGGCTTTCAAGCTTGTGACAAGAACAACTGCACTCTTGTCAGTTCTGATCTTTTTACTGTTCATGTATAAATCTAGAAATTGTAGTAAAAAAGAAACCAAAAAACCTGGGTCAACCTATCTACAGATCAATGGAAGTACTGTATAATTATAAAAATTTAAATCATTGTTTTTTTTCTGAATAGAGTGGTGAAAGATGAGAACTTTGTTTGTCCCAGGAGAATCTCAAAGAAGCATCTGTCCCACCCACTCTCTCTGCCATGGAGCCATTTCTGACCTTTAGGAATGTCTGGGTGGGATAACATTAGCAGCAGTAGCCATGAGAATGACCCTTAACTTATCCATGACTCATATCAAAATCCATACCCTCGCCCCTAAAACCGTGTAGACATGATGTCAACTTATACACAACTATAGATGGTAACTGCAGAATGAAAGACAAATGTTTAATACACTGCTAACACAATGTAGGAAAACTTGAACCATTTCAAGTCCCACTGATTTTTCATTATGCGTGAAAGCTCCCACTTTTCTTAGGAAAAAAAATCAGAAAAATAGTAATTAATTTATTTGTTTGTTTATTTGCAATATTTGTATATCACCCTTCTCAACCCCGAAGGGTACTCAGGGTAGTTCACAGTGTTGGTAAATGTTACCTTACTTTGTACCTATTACTCATGGAGTGATTACCCATTTTAAAGCATAATAACAACAACAACAACAACACTTTATTTATATTCCGCCCTTCTCACCCCGAAGGGGACTCAGGGCGGATTACAAGTACACATATAAGCAGACAATCCCTGCAGTTTATCACAGTACAGTACATATACGCACATATTAAAGCATCTAGTTTTATTAGGTCCATTTTATATTTCCTTTGTCTTTTCTCATTTGCCTTTAACATTTTATTTCTTTTCCTTGAACTTATTATGTCATTCAATGTTTTTGAACAATTTGCCATCTTCAGAGTATGGCATTACTGTAGCGATTACATTTCCTTTGGTAGATGAAAAGACAAACCTAAACCGTACTTCCCTCAATGTACCCTGGCTCACATATCTTGGTTTCATTGTATATTGGTAATTTGGTAAGGATCCGTGCTAGACAAAGAGCTTGTGCCTTGGAGAGGTGGTGCTATAGTAACTTCCCCTGTGATCTTGCTCCTGTTTCCTAAGCAGTAGCTTCCAAAGGGGAACAGAAGATGAGAGAAATGTATGATTATTGCTGAAGAGTGTGCTTTCTTAAACATTCCTCTGAACACCAGTTTTCTAGTACACATCTTAGCCTCTGCATTGCAACTTAATTTCCTCATTAATCCTGTTATTAATACATTCTGTGTTCACTATTCTGGATTTTTTTTTAAAAAAAGAAAGGGTGTCAAAGCTGTTTTAAATTTTTAAAAGTTATAAAGAAATACTTTATTAACCCCTTGGGTCAACCAAAGATAATGTAATATCTTTATAATGTTTGGGCTGAAGTCCTATCTGTACTTGCTTGGTACAAGCACATTTTCAGAACCCTAAACCCTGAAGTCAGGAATAGACATAGAGTAGATTCAGCATTGACATGAAAGCTTCCAGCTACTTTTGCATCTAAAGGTAACAGGGCAGTTTAAAGTTTATTGGACCAACTGTAGGGTATGCACAAATATGCACTCCATAAAATGACAGGCCAGCAGGATCAAGTGCGGAAATTTACTGCTGGTGCCAGCATTTGTTCTTTAAGCCAGTGGTTCTCAAAGTGTACTCCATGGAGCACCTGAGGCTCCGCAAAGTATCCTGCGGGGCTCCATGCTTCCATCCTCCTCTCTTATTGGGAGTGCTTTGATTATGCTTTTCCTGCATGGCAGAAGGGAGTTGGATTGGATTGCCCCTAGGGTTTTCTACTAGAATATATAGGTCAGAGTTTCTCATAGCCCTTCCAGATAGGCCTCAAATACGGGACCTGTCACAGGTTTATTTGAGGTGCCCAAATGACACCACAGGTAAACCTGAATTAATCTGGAGTTAACTGGGATTTCCCAGTGTGCTCTGACTAATTTGATACCTAGAAAGACCCTGATATTAATGTAAGGTCTGGATCTTTCCAGGTGTGGACCCTGTGGGGATTGACTTCCAGGACTGCTTCCGCGATCCTGGGGAGCCAATCCCCACTGCAATCCCAGTTCTTCAGGCTCCTAATTTATATTGCATTTTAGAAAAAGAGAAGAATGATAAAATTATTTCTGGAATAATTTAGCAAATTGGTTCTTAACCTCTGGTGCTATAGGTATTTAGGACTTCAGATCCTAGAAGCCCTAGGCAGCATGGTTAATGGTCAGTCATTTTGTGGGCCTAGACCAAAACATCTCAAAGACAAAAGCCACTAATTTAGCTCATTTTAATATGATAGGATGTTACCCTATACTGGGTTAGCTCAGCATTGGTGTGAAGCACGTGGATTGACAGCTTTGGCTTTTTATCATTATTTGGTCCTTACTATACTTCGCGTTTACAAAATCAATCCACAGAATCAATCTTCTAGACTGCTCTGGAGAATGAAGTGTCCCATGGAATCTCCTTTGAGTTTTTGAACAGAATTTCATGTGGTGCAAATAGATATGTGAGTCAGGCTTCGTCTGAATCATGTTGAGATTTGAGATTTTGGTAATGTTCAGCACATTGAGAGGTGAGATGTTCCTGCTGAAGAGTCTACATATCAGCCACAATCCAGAGCACATTTCTGTCATATCTGATTGAAATCAATGGGGCTCAATTATGTTTGAGCCTGTGCTTTTTTTGTCCACAATGCAAACTCCTATGAAATACACTTGAGGTACTGGCACCCCGCTAGCAGAAAATAGGGCCAGATATTTCTAAAGGAATCAGAATGAGCCTTGTACATTTTTCTATGCACTTTTTGCTTACAAATACTGAATGGGGTCGGCACAGCAGGGGAAAATATTATGCGTAGATGTGCATACAGGCAGTAAAAAATGGTACAGTACTTTGTTACTGCAAGGTCATATCAACTATTGTACCTTTTCAAAGAATTTTATTTTGATACTTTTGTTATCTTAAAAGAGACAGATCTTAGTTTTTTCACTGGGTCTCATTCTGCTTGCTTTGAATTTATCTAAGGTACCATATACTGTATATGATAAAATACATACCTTTCTGCCTGATTCTCTGTCTGTCTGCAGCTTCTATTGTTTTGTGTCATTGTCACAGTAAAGTACCAGAGTGGTCAAGATGTGGACAAATGAATCACATACTGAATATCTTCCCTTAATCATTACATGTCCTTGCATTATTGCCAGTGGTGTTGCTCCCACTATTTCCAAAATTCCAGTAATTCTGCTCAGGACCATGATATTGGAAAGGGTCATCTGTCTTTTCCCCAACGGAATCCAGAGCTTGGAATATATATTTTTGGATTCTCCCTCTTAGACAATGGCATTGTGATTCTAAAGCTGCAAGGCAGTTGGTCTAAAGTGCCAGTGCAACCAATCACACCTGGTAGGACTGGAAAACTGAACCCAATCCAAGGCTGTTCTGGTGAAGAAACTAAGTTATAGAGCATAGCAAGACAATGAGTACAGGGTTGAGCTACAATGTTCCTCAATGAAGGACCTTAATAAATAACATGTTTGGATCGTGCTTCCTTGGACAAGCACAATGATAGTTCATTAAAGGTCAGAATTATGCCTATTTAATTTCTGTGTATACACACATTAAATAGACACAATGATGACTCTTTACTTAAAAGTGATGTATCAAGAAACATTCAGATATCTTCTACTGAAAGCCTTTAAAAGAGAAAAGGCAACCTTTTTGGCTTGGCTTGGCTTCCTTGCGCTGACAATGAAATGGACTTTGGGAGACTTCCATGATTTACAAAATTCAAATGAAAAAGTATTAGATAAGTTTCAATTCTTAAGTTTTTGGTACATAAGTATGAATATAAAAATTTTGATACAACTTATGAAGACTAATGAAAAATTACACATCCCTAATTCTCACTTTTATTTTGTGTCTAGAATACTACCAAATTCTCTAGTATTTTCTAGGTTGTGTTGTATTTCAAAGGGAGTCTAGTGAATGCCTATTCCTTTAGCTGTGGAATGCAACCTTTGGAAGGCAAACTAACCATTTTATATGGATTATAGTAACTCTGTACTAGGTTCTGTGAGGGAGTTCTGAGGACCTGAGAGAGAAAACAGAAGAGGAAACCACAGTAGGAAATATTTGCATGTAAACTAGTAAGCATCATTTTAAGAGGAATTGCTTGAACTGAAAATTAAGAAATATATTCCACTAGCACCTGTATAAAATGCTTATTGCTTTCGTTGTAGAATATGACCTTCATATTAGTGAGACACATACAGGCCATTTTCAGCAGTTTCCTCAGCTGTATGTTTTAGAAGGAATATAATATGTGGGTACTTGGAATTTTGTTTTTTATTCACATACCCACATATTTTTGTTTGTTAGTTAGTTTGAGGAGTGCATTACAAAAGTGAAATGAAGACATGATGATTCTACTGGTCAATGTCATGTATCACATAAGTCAACTTGCAAAAAAGATTTTTTTTTGAGAAGGTGGCATCGCCAACATGAAACCAAAATATATTCAGTGATTAAAGATCTGTTAGACACATCAGCCTTAGCTTTCAAGTTGTGTTGTGGAGCTGGTTCCCAAATGAAATAAATTTAGGTACTGTTCCATTATCCAGGCAGAGGCTACCAGGGGCACTAGAGAGAGGACAATCCATTTTAGGGGTGGGGGAGTTGGAGGAGGAAAGCCCTTTACCCCGTTGTCACTGGTTATTCCCCTCCCCCCACTTCCCATGTCATAAAAGAGGGTTGTTTCCATGACAGGGACATGTGTGTGTGTGTGTGTGGGGGGGGGGGATAACACGAAAACAGTGGGAAATGGTTTTGCTCCTTCAACCCACCCTCCACCCCCATAAAATAGACTATTCTTCACTCTAGCACCCCTGGTAGTCTAAATTTGGTTCTATTCTAACAAAAAGTATTCCAAATCCTGAATGAAAATATATCTTCATGTGCTCTCAATTCAATTTCAGACATTTCTGTGAGGTGGAAATTTCTTCCCCAGTCTCTGAACTGTGTAAATAATTACATTTTGTAATCCCCCTCCCATGAAGCTGTAAATATCCCTTTATTTTATTTCTGTGCAAAAGGTTGGAAGCTTTTTTAAACCCTATTTTGTAGGCAAGATTATGAAAGCAGTTTTCTTGATTTTATTTTTGCATTTGGGAAACTTTGGGAAGAAGTTATTTCTGAAAATATTATTTTTCAAAAATATTACAATATTTTGCAACATGCAAAAGATAAGTATTTTATACAAAATTATTATTTTGCATACATGCAGAATATTTTAGCAGGAAAATGTTTTAATTTAGACAGATACACTTTTGGTCAAGAATGGGGGAGGAACCCCCTTCTCCATTAGAAATGAACAAAAATTCTCACAATGTTATTAGCCAGGAGATGAATTATGGCTTTTCTGGAAGTTTAGCTTTTGAAATAGAATTATGAGCATGCCTTAATGTAAGTACTGTTTCCATGATATGATCATGTGATGACTTCATCTCTTGGTTGACATGCCATGTTTAGATCTCAAGAACTTGAGTTAATATGTTTGTTTCCAATGTTCCTAATGATAGAACTTCACGTGCTTGAATTAGACAAGAGCTCCTGCATTGGGAATATGAGACTTGCAAAAATCATAAGCATAAGCTGAGTGCAGGAAAAAAGGAGCACCACATACTGCTGTGTGATAAAGGATCTGCCCATTAGTTGTACTCAGTTTGTTTGCATTTTGCTTCACTGCTCATTCATCCATGAGATTTTGCAGTGCGACTTTTTATGTCTTGCTGTATTTTCTTAGACGTGACCTTTAGGAAATGGCAGACTGCAAAAGCTGACATTATGGCTGGATCATTAATATGTTTGTTAGGCAAGGGACCTTGTGTATAGCACAAACACTGCTCTTCTCCTATTAAGTGCATTCCCTAGCAATGAACACAAAGTGTCACTGTGACCACACACTATTGTTTAGTCAAGAGTTTAACAAAGTTACTCTTTAAAGGGGGATTTTAAAATTCATTCTCTGTATGTCCTGATTTGTCTCATTTGGAATTTTCTGTTAAGACTGGTATTCTACATTTTCCTCATTTTTGCCATTTGTTAGCCACAAACTAACCCTGAGTTAGCTAGATCTGTTTCGGTCAAATATTTTTCTTAGATAGGTGTACATATGCACACTTACCTAGGAATAAGCTCTGTTTAACACAACATGACTTAATGTCTAAAGGAAAATGTATAGTACTGTTCTACATAGTAAAGGACTGTTTTAAACCCAAGCTGATTTGGGGTTTCTGGGAGTTATACTGCAAAAAGAACTTTTCCAGGTGCTATGTGGGGTTCCTCTTAGGTGCACTGCAGCACACTGACTGCAAAGGACTTAGGATGAGAGAACACCTCTCTAGGAATCTCTAGGTCCCTCAGCATGATTCTGTGATCAACCTCCACATTAAATGTTCTTGGGATGTCTAGGTCCCTCAATGCCATCATTGGAGGACCTAGACATGCCAAGAAAAAACATCTCATTCAAATCTGTGAATAATCTAATCTACAAAACTCAGATGGCTATTTTTAGTTCTGGTCCAAATTATATAGATATCTCACTTGACCTAAGAAATATTTGACCCAAGTGATTTGTTCACCCCACTTGTTGACCATTGTGATTATTGTGGCTCAGTTCCAGTTACAACTGTTGCAAGACTCAGGTAATCTGAAACAAAGCCTAGTGCCTGACTTCCACAAGGAGGGAACAGGTTGCATTGGTGCCAGAAGTCTTTGCAATCTTAGAGACTTCAATTCCCTAGCCTGATGTGCCACCTTTATGGAAAACAAATTGATCTGTCATAGACAATGTAATTCTAACACCTTGAGGTACAGCTCAGCGATGTCTTCTGTGCATAATCAGTGTGCCAAAGGGAAGAGAGTCTGTTCATAACAGTTAAGAGATAGAACAATCAGAAGATCTGGCAGCAAAAGGGGAGATCAGTGAGAAGATTCAGAAGTGTGGATTATTTTGTGAGGAAGAAAGAGAAATGCAACAAGTTATACACTATAAACAAAGGCTGAATTGAAAGGGAAGCCAATTTCATGGAAACTTTTCACTCATTGAAAAAAAACGTTTCATTTTTATTATTATTTGGGTGTGTGGTAATAACTAGGGACCTGACTTTGCTATTAAAAGGGGTCAAAGGAGGCTATCTACCATAGGGTCACAGAACACTACTCACACCTCCTAGAGTAGGAAGATGAGTAGTAGATTCTCATATTACTTATTTTTAGCAATCTGGATAGATAGCGGTATGAGTACAGCAATCCTTTATATACCAACTTTCCTTTGTGACAAGAAAACGGAAGCCTACCTATGCTACTGGCTCCACTTTCTTTAGTTTTACCTCAACAACAGGGTGAGGGACCCTTCTCCCTCACTAGCCCATTGACCAACAGTCACATGTCATCCTCCTCTTCCCCTGCTGTATCTTTCATTTCTTCAAGATTGAAGCAGTGTTTCCAGGACTAAAAGAAATATGAACTCTAATCTGTTTGAATTTCACATTAGTAATTGAACTTAGAATTGAAAAGTTTATTTTTAATGATTTTATTTACATAGGTCGTGATTTAGCATGTAACACATTTCCATGGTGAAAAAGCAATAGTTGCATTCACAGGTTGACTTTGCAAAATTAATATGTTCTCATAAAGCTCCATAGGAGTCCTGAGGAGTCCGCACAGAGATCTAGGTATCAATAAAAATATTAAATACTAGCTTGTGGAGGACTTGACTTGAAAAAAGCACTATGTTTTAAATAACAAAATAAATCCAACAAGTGATTTAGCTTTAAAATGTGATTCATGTTTCTCAAAATACTGTTAAATCTACATCAAAATTGTTCAGTGGATTGAGTTCTGTGTACCTTTGGAATCTACCTCCCACCTCCCAAATCTAGAGTAAATTCTAAAATCTGTTTGAAAGCGGTTTTCATATGTGCCTAAAACATTTACTCTTAAGAGATATTCAACCTGTTTGAAGTACATGTGTGCTATTCCAGAAATAAGTAAAATTGCTTATGAGTAGGAAGAATATTTCAGCATGTTCCCAAATAATCAAAAACATGCTTCTTGAGTGTATTTCAGCATGTTCCCAAATAATTAAAAACTTGTTTCTTGACAACACAAAGAATTAAGGTCAGATTATCTGGCAGTGCAGACTCTTATAATCCAGTTTAAAGCAGAAAACCTGGGATCAGATCCTGGAATATAGGGCCTGTTTGGAAGTGCCCTGAGAACCCCTGTTCAGGTCCTGTGGAGGCTTGAATCCTAACAACTTTGCAGTAATACTTGTGCCTGATGTGTATTTTTTTTTCTGAGAATGTCTAACGTCAGTAGTAGATGCAATGCATCAGTTGGGGCTTGGCTTACTTTAATGGAGCTCTTCTAATTGGCATCACAAACAGATTTAGGCCACAATATCTTAGATGCAGTTGCATCAAACTTCACATATGCAATAGACATTGGAGATAACATCTGGCTACCCCTCACACTAGGTTACTTCCCTTTGAAATAGGGGACTGCAGTTACTCTCCTTGAGCATGATCAAGAAGGCAATCTTGTGGGCCAGAAACCTCTTGTTAGTCCCAAGTAGAATAATAAATCCACTGACTCAATATTGGGTGATCTGCTGCTGCTGCGGGACTATCACCTCTAGATGTTATTGCTTTGTGCTCCATATAACCCATTTGAGACCATGTTGCTAAAAGCAGGATGTAATCCAAATAAACAAATAGCAAACATTTATGACTGCTCTAGTTGAAGAAGAGCTCTGTAGATGTTCTGGTTGCATTAGATAGGCCAATTTATTATGCAACATGGAAATACAATATAAGATACAAGCAACCACAGTACAATTATCCGTGCACTGAATTTTAAAGAAAAACTCTATATAGTCTAATGTATAATTCTAGACATTTTTTGTCAATCAACCTCACAAAACTGTGGTGACATCCTTGGATTAATTTGAGCACTGTACTTAACTCTTTTTTCTTTTTCTTTTTAAAAAATAAATCTTTATTCAGTTTACAAAATACAGGTTAAAAGTAAGCATATAGAAAGAGCACAGAGGTGCAAAGAAAAATGCCAGCTGGCATTAAAAGGGGGAAAGAATAGGGTGCCGGAAACAAGAAAACACAAAAGTTCTGGGTAGGTGGGTTATCAAAACATGATCAATTTTCGGCAAGTTCAATTCGATTATTCATTGTTTTTCTTCTTGTGTTTCCTCTAGTTGCCTACAATATGTAGAAAGAAAACAGCAGTTTTTATTTGACATAACAAATAGTTAATCTTTTCCTTGCCCCTTTATACCTTTTATTTAGATCACATTCTCCTTACCGAAGTCAACTTTCCTTAGACATCTATTATCTATATCTATACTTCTATCAATATCCGCTATTATGTACATATATCTTATATATTTATCTTTGTTATCATGGGTCTTACTCCCAATTTAATTGCAGAACAGTATTATATTCTTTTTGGCAATATTCTTGCATACATTTCCAATGCTGTTTTCTACCCGAGCCCGTTCCTGCATTATTATCTCTTAACGCTTCTGTAAGCTACTCCATTTGGATAGCTTCGATAGTATTTAATATCCATTCATCCTTCGTTGGGGATTTCTCCAATTTCCAATATTTAGCATACGTGAGCTTTGCAGCCGTGGTTAATATCAAAAATATCTTTTTATCATTTTCATTGAGTTTTAGGTTTGAGTCCATTATCCCTAGAAGCAATCTGTCTGGTTTTCTCTCTCTTTGAATCTTGAATATTTTCTCTAACTCTCTATTAACCATAGTCCAAAACCCCATCGCCTTTTTGCAATGCCACCATAAATGGAAGAAGGTTCCATTTTTATCTCTACAATTCCAGAAATTTGTTTTGGTGGACCTATACATTTTTGCTATTTTGGCCGGATCTAAGTACCATCTATACACCAGCTTTACCCAGTTTTCTTTGTACCTAGAACAAACCGATGCACAGATGTTTCTCCTCCATATGGCTCTCCATGTTTCTGTATTGATTTTATAACCAATATTTCTCGTTCACAACTTCATGTATTCTTTTATCCTGCTATCTTCTCCCTCTTTAAGAACTAAAGTCCTTTATATTTTTCCCACCATCTTTTTGTTGCTTCCTAATAGAATCGTTTCTCATTCGTTTTCCTCTTCATTAAAACCTTCTCTCTTATCGTCTTTAAATTTTTGGGTTAATTGCAGGTATGGGAACCAATTCATAGCTTTCTGACCTTCTATTAATTGATGTCTGGGTTTCAGGGTATATTTTTGCCCATCCCAGCATGTTACTTCTTTATAAGTTGGCCACTTAGTATTAACTCTTTTAGTACTTAACTCTTTTAAAAAAAGAAACCATTCCCTTATCTGAATGGAGTGGCAAAGAGCAAGAGAACTTTTAAAAAGCACTGACCCTCTTCTGCTGAAGTGTCTGTTCTGGCCTGGGTGAGAAAATGGTGCTTGTAGTGACCAGAGGCAGCTGGCACCTTAGGGAGCGCTGGTATTTTTCTTTCTCCATAGAATTACCCTCAATTTTTCTTCTTTTCATATAAAAATCCATGATTTTGGCCCCAAAACCTGACCTCATCTTATATATGAGATCAACTTACAGTATATGTGAATATGTGTGGTGTATTATTTCCAGGGCTGTCACCTGGTAACCAAAAGATTATCATCATTCTACTAGACCATATTTTAGGGGAGGTTGTTTATCGTTTAGTGTCGTTATTGAAAAGGCTCCCAACTAAGCACCTGCCCAACTCAGAGTGGTTATTAAAGGCACACCAGAAATAGGAAAGAGAACGAGAGAACCAACTGATAGGAGAAATAAAAAAACTGGAATCAATGTATTTGTTAACAAAGGATCTGAAGATTATAAATAATATTACAAGATTAAAGAAAGAGTTGGAGGCTAAAGATATAGAAAAAGTAAAAAAAGATATGATGTATACAAACAGATTTTTTTTGAATATAATAATAAAAGCTCAAAACTGCTGGCAAAAATAGCACAGACTAAAAAACTAAAAAGGGAGATTGAATGTATCAAGGATAGCAGTGGTATTGTGTGTGCCAGAATGGTAGATAAAATCAAAGCGATACAGGATTTCAACTCTAGTATGTATAGAAATACAGAAGTGGATATAGATGAGCTGGACAAATATCTGGAACAAAACTTAGGTATGAAACTAAGCGAGACACATAGTAAGGAAATGGAGAAATGTATATCACAAGAGGAAATTAAAGACACAATTAACAAATTAAGGAAAGGTAAATCACTGGGTGAAGATGGTATTCCAGCTGAAATTTATAAAACTTATATCGAATTCCTAGTACCCAAATTACAGAGATTGTTCAATGAAATATTGAAGGGAAAACCCATACCAAATTCATGGAAATATACTAGTATAATACTAATACCCAAGTCAGGTAAAGATAAATTACTACTAGACTCTTATCGCCCTATTTTTCTAATTAATCAAGACGCAAATTTTTTTACAGCAATTTTGACAAATATATTAACAAATTTCATAGAATATTATATTAGCCCAGATCAATGTGGGTTTGTTAAAGGCAGGCAAATGTCTGACTTGGTCCGCAGAATGATAAATATTATAGAGAATGCTAAAAATGAGAAAGCTAAAGTAGGCATTATTGCACTAGATATATATATAAAGCCTTTGACTCGGTGGGTTGGACAGTGTTGAAATCATTAATTTAAAAATATGGTTTTGGAGAGGGGTTCCAAAATGTAATAGAACAAATATATTCAGAAAGCAGGGCTAAAGTCATAATTAATGATTCAAGAACTGAACCCTTTAGTATCATGCAAGGAGTAAAGCAAGGCTGCCCTCTTTCTCCGGTATTATTTATATTAGTTATGGAATTATTGGCCTCCGCAATCAGGAAGGATAAAGAAATACAGGGAATGGGAGTGGAAAACAAAATCAAAATTAGCTTATTTGCGGATGACACACTTTTGACAGTCAGAAATCCAGATAAGGCACTAGACCGGATAAATTTACATTTAAAACAGTTTGGAAAAATAACAGGCCTAATAATTAATTGGAAGAAAACAGAGGTAATGACGATAAACCTAGAGAGAAAAGACAAAGAGAAAATAATTGATCAATTTAAGGTTAAGATTAGAAACAAAATTAAGTACTTGGGAATCACAATACCAATTACTCAGAGTTAAAAAAATTAAATTTTGATAGACTATTTAGGAAAATTCAAAAAAGACTGCTAGAATTCAAAAATTTTAACCTCTCATGGTTTGGCAGAATAGCAATTTTTAAAATGAAATTATTATCTAAATTTAACTTCCCCTGTAATATGTTACTTATTAAACTGCCGGAGGTTGATCTTAAAAAATGGCAGAAAATAGTCAATGAGTTTTGTAATGGAACTAGAAGATCCAGGCTACCGAGAGGCTTATGGTATATTGCTCAGAAATTAGGGGGACCAGGAATACCAGAACTAAAAAGCTACCACCAGACACACATTATAAAGGGAGTGTTTAGGCTGCTCTCGGAACCTAAATTGATCTGGCAGGAACTGGGAGGGAAATGTTGGCAAAGAGATTATGGGGAAATGTTTTTCAGGTCAAAAATAGGCAAATAAATTAAGGAGTGCAAAAATAACCTGGCGAAAGATGTTATGGAGATATGGGTTAAGTTAAAAAACAAGATATTCCCAGGATTTCCCCCCTTAACCCTAATAGTGTTACTGGAGAATTTTCCAGAAGACCTGAGAATTAAACTTAAATATAAAAAATTAGTGGAGGTGGAAGCTGCTCTTTCCTGGAAAGAATGGATACAAAATTCAATGGGCAAGTTTGATAAGTTAGAAGAACAAGGTTTCTCTGAATTGGTTTGAGAGACAACAGCTGTATAACAGGAAAAAGGACTGTTTAAGTAAAAATCCCAGATGCAGAGCATTGAATAAATATGAGGAATGGCTAAGTAAACTTAAAATCCAAGAAATAACAGGGAAAGGATTAATTGGGAAAATATACTGTATAATAGATTAATTGGCGAAGAAACAGGGCTGAAGCTGTTTGAGAAGGTCTGGGAAGGGGACCTAGGGCTTCTGACAGATTTCGATTGGAAAAGGGTTCTGAAGTGGAGAGGGGTTAAGAATTTATCAACAAGATTAAAAGAAAATGTATTTAAAGTTATATGGAGATGGTATACCACACCGGTCAAACAACATCAGATGGACAGCAAAAAAGCAACCTCTGCTGGAGATGTGGCATGCACAAAGGGATATATTTTCATTTATGGTGGGAATGCCCCCAAGTGAAGAATTTTTGGAATGCTATATTTATCGAAATAAGCAATATTATAGGGCTAAATATTACTCCGGATGCTAGGTTAGCATTACTAATGGACACCACAATGTTGAATTTCGAAAAGGAAAAGAAAGAATTTATGATTATTTTATTCATTGTGGCAAGAATTATAATAGCAAGGAACTGGAAAATAATAACTAATCTTACACTGGAAGCTTGGTATAGGGAGGTATGGAATGTAGCCTTAAATGATAAACTAAGAATGGAAATGAAGGTATTCAGGGAGGAAACTAATAGATCAGATTTTGAGGCATACTGGTCGGTCTTTATTAAATACACTTTAGAGAGTGAAAATGGAATGCAATATAACTCTGTTGGTCAGGAATTTTGGATATGACATTTGATTAACGGTCAATTTATAAATATATGGCAAAGGAAAGGATACCTGTTCAGGCCTTGGTGGTGGGCTATGTGTATGTAAAATGTTCACTGTTTTGTGTTTTGTTTACATTGTAAGTTGTTATTGTATGTAAATAAAATCTTTTAAAAAAGTAAAGGCACACCAATGAAATCTAAGTCTATTTATTTATTTATTGACTTAATTAATGTTTACCCCGCCTTTTTCACCTGAGGGGACTCAAGGCAGTTTACAGCTCCAGCAAGAATTCAATGCTGGTAAAAAAAAAGTTGATTTACCGCCTCCATGGTGGCAGATCCACTGGTTGCTCCTCTTTTTAGCCCCATATTGATCCACTATTCAATACTTGAATCAGTGAATCTATTCTAGTTGGGGCTGACCAACTCGATGCAGGCATGCTTTCATCTTTTCTGAGTTCTAAAGCAAGAGAAATGGGCCTTTTGTCTAAGAAATAAATAAACTATGTTAGTATTGGACACTTCAGTGCAGACAACGCAGCTGGTTTGGTTTGTTGGTTAGAATTGCTATCAGGTTTTTTCTTTTCTTTTTTGTGATAGTGAGCAGACAAGAAAGTCTGTGCCCCGGCTACATACATACCCTTGAGATGATCTCTTTTTCTTTTCTTTTTTTTGGTTACTTTATTGAGACGAATGTTACCACAGAATCCAACAAGACACAAATATGCTTTAAACTGTATTCATCTAACAAAAATGTCATGGAGCTGTACAGGCATATTTAAGACCTGCCAGTATCTATTTATGCAAGAAATGCTCGGAGCATCCATAATTTACAATAGATCATAACAGTCATCCCAAAACACACTTGGAAAAATGCTCCCAACTTTAAAGTAAATACAGCTCAGAATGCCTTATACCGTTGCCTTGTAAGTATTGAGCAATGCATTTCATAATTACTATGACAATGAATATGAACGCCTTTATTAAACCTAAAATGATTTTTAATAAAGTGATCCTCTGAGCACAAATTATTGGCGTTAATCTACTTCATATGTTTTGCTGGGAAAGAAAGGGAGTGCATATTTACTTCAGCTAAAGTATGATAAATGTGTTTCCACTAATTTCTTGGTTTAAACTTTGCTTAATTTGTTTGCCTAGATAAAGCTGCTGATTGCCTCTGTTCCGGAAAAATGCCCAGAAGTTTTCCTTTAAAAAAAATGTAGCAGCAGGGAATCATAAATGAGAGATTCACGACACATATTGTAAAATAGTTTGCTCCTTACCTAGAGGAATACATGATGAGATGAGTACTTAGGGAGAAGTTATGTTAGAATGTAAGACTGGCAAGAGTTCTGCAAGAATGAACCATAAAGAAGAGCAGTAGGAATCTACTGTCTCTAAATGAAGGCTAGGCTAAATATTTGCCAGTATCCATTTCTAGATTGGATCAAGCTATTTCAGAAGCGTGGACACATTTCCCTAATGACATGGTTGAGGAATACGTTTTGGCTCATAGGATCATATGTTTAATGGGATGGGTTTGAGTCCTTCTGGTTGAATCTCCAGTAGGGAGGAAGAAGACACAGGTAAGAGGAAAGGCACATAATTCCAGAGGAAAAAATCATATCAATTTCTTCAAATCTCTGGCTTGTCACATATAACATCAATATTCAAGAAGCGGCTGTGAACAAACATTTTAAACTCACATTTGTTAACTCAGCACTTCCTCTCCATGTACATTTCTGCATGGTAGTTGAGTCAACAGGACCAATTTTAAGAGATTTCTAATCTGAGCCAAAAAAATTTGTGGTGGTGGCAGTAATGTGATATCTAAGGACACATCTTCACTGTAGAATTAATGCAGTTTTACACCACTTCAACTGACATGGCTCAATGCTATGAAGTTATGGGAGTTGTAGTTTGGTGAAGAACAAATACACGTTGGCAGGGAAGGCTAAAGGGCATGTACAATTAGACCTCCCTTGATTCCATAGAATTGAGACATGGCAGTTAAAATGGTGTCAAACTGCATTAATTATATAGTGTGGATGTAATTCTACAGGGTGGATGTAGATAAATAATTGGTGTAAGCCTTTTTTTATAGCTCTCCATAGCAAAGATGCTACATCTGGACATAGTTCCTCTGGCACAATTCTGTATCCTCCAACCTCCTGGCAACTGTCACGGCCTGGAAGGAGCTTCTGCTACTGTTATTTATGGATGTGGAGAGAAAGACCATGGAGAAGCCGTTCATCTCAGCTTTGTGGGGAAGAGAAATTAGGGTGTTGTCTCCAACAAAGTGCACCCATATTTTACTTTCTCTGGAAACCCAAAAAATTGAATCTTTATGTTGTAATTGCTCCTCCCTCTTCTCTTCTTGGAGTAAGTGACAGCAGAAGGAGTTTCCATCATGGAATGTCAGTTGCCAAGAGGTGAGGCCTTTTGGGACATATAAAAAAGGCAAGAGTCCTCTGTGTGGTAACAAGGGGCTTGTTCATATATAAGTTGCATTTATGCATGTATAAGTCATTGATGGGATGCTGTTCCAGTTGTATTCTGCATACAGGGGATGAAAGGCTAAGAAACTCTGGTTTAAAGAAAAGTTTAAATTGGCACTGATAGCAATGCAGTCATCGTCATATCTTTTCAGACATGTCCCATATAACCCAATATGGCTTATTCCCAGGTAGCATCTATATGGAATTACAGCTTCAAAGGGATGCTAAGCATTCAGGATTTTAACTTCTTCTTGTTCACAGATTTACATACCTAGAGCAGCTGTGTTTTATTCAGATTTCTGTGACAAATCTCTTTTCCTCCTCCTCTTCCACTAATAATTACACTCTTGTCTGAAAATCTCTGAAAAGTGCCTAATATGATCCTGCCCATTGGAGACCTTTTACATCATTTTCCCAGACGAGGGTGACCTGATCAAATCATGCTGTTGACACTGCAGCTGAAACAGCCCTCCAATAAATGAGGCAGGATTAGCCAGACCCGATGGCAAACATCAGCTCATAATATGCATTGGGAAATGTCCATAGCACACCCAATCTTTGCTTTGGAAGATGTGCACCTTGGGCCCGATATGCAAGCATGCATTTCCCTACATGATTGCTAAATTTTATGAAGGGCAAGTAGGCGCCAAAGGGGTGACCAGAGGATTCTGCAGTTTTATAATTACATTACGCTGTGTGGACATTGATACTCAGCATGTTGTGTGGGGTGAAGCGGAGAGAAAGGGGGATTAATAGCCAAAGTACCATAAACAAAAACTGTGGATTAAGAGGTGCATTGTGCATAAATGACTACAATATATATCTTACTTATTCCTAAACCCACATTTTTCTCTCCTTGAGCCCCCCATGCACTAATGAAGGAGTGGGGGCAGGGCAGCAATATGAGAGAAATTGGACATGCAACAGAAGGCATCGTTTGTTATTTGCAGAGTCCCCAAGAATTGATGTCATTGCTATATATCAAGACATGAGAAAATAGTTAGATTCCTCTTTGATATTTCCATCACTCTCTACTCACTTGGAATTGGGTGTTCACCATATTTTTCTAATCCTTAAGGCCATAATGTTGGGTAAAACTGCAAGTTCTCTGATGTAATTGGGGTGGGTCATGAACAGCTAAGACTAGTCTAGAATATGGTAGTATTTTCAGTGTGTTGGTTCTCTAGGAACATATACTGGGATGCACACATCCCTTGAGAGTGTTCTAGCTTTAAAGAGGGTGGACAACTGTCTGGGGGTTAGGAGGTTGCTTTAGCTCAACAAGTCTTTGAAAGGTCATACAAGCACTGCATCTCTTCAAAAATGCAAAAATAAATTGCCACTCAAAGGTTTCTAAATGATTTGCGGAACTGCTTTTTATACCAGGAAGTGATATGGAAGTCAGTTTCTTCATTTCCTCTTAAGAAAAAAAGACCTCGTCTGAGCCATCATCCTTGCATAATGAAAGATCCCTCGTTTCCCCGGGCAGCATTTAGGATTTATTTTCCAACAAAATGGACTCTAGGTGGCCCTGGCCACCATAACATTGACCCTGTGGTGCTACATACACCTGATGGGACACATATTTCTGAGCAATGTTTGAAGGCAATCTTTAATATAATCTTAGATAAACAAATGTCTCACTAATTTTTAATAGAACAACCTTGTCTACCACTCAAATGACTTCAAAGTTTTCTACCCAGCTGAACAGTCCTTCAGATCAGCAGAAGCATCTACCTTGTCTCTTGGTAGCCCAGTTCCATTGGGATCTCCAGCTTTGCTGTACAAACAGACACACACATGCACACACACAGCTCAATTTGCATTATTTATGTAGGTGACAATCCAGATGCTCTGAGTGCAGAACTGCAGGGTTTTTTTTAGTGCAGAGTTCACACAGCCCCCGGCTGAAGGCTTCTTTTAAATATGTTTTGTTGTCCACACTCAGATGAAAATTGCTGCCTGTTCACAAACCAGAGGTATCATATTCAGTTGCACTATAGTTGTAAATCCATAGCGCTCCATTTCAGGAGAGCTCTTTCTTTTTTTCCTCAGGTTTTTATGAGTTTACTCACTTGAGCTTGGATAATGTAAGAGGAAAATAAATATGTTATGTCTTCCTTACTTCAAGAGCAACTAGGCTTTCTAAGGGCATTGATCTCACCTTTCCTTTCCTTTGGTGGTGAGAATGGTGAAAATATGCATTCACAGTAAGCTTGAGTATCTGAAATGCTTGGGACCAAATTTTGTATTTTAAAAATATAGTATCTTTTTGAATATCTGAAATGAAAGATAGAGTGTAGATCTGTGAAATGATGGAAAATCAAAACGTTTTGCCACCAGCTGCTCACGTCTAATTTTGAGGTAATGGAGGCAGTGCTTCAATTTTTTTTGTTCCTTGCATTTACGGTCTCTCCCCAAAGTTGGAAACATGAGCCCAAGGACAAACATAAGCCCAAGATATGAAGGACATATTGAGGCAAAAGTGGGTGACTAGTTGACAAACAAAGACAAAACAAAAAAAAGTTTGGGGGAGATTTTTGGATTTCAGATGTTGGGGCAAAAGAAACATTCCCTGGCAATTAGTTGGCAATCACTGCCACAAAAATTGGAATATCGGGCTGATCAGGTCAGTTTGTGTGGTTGTCATATTTTGTTCCCATAACATTGTTACAGGTATAAGATAGTAGCTGCCTGGCACCAGGTAGAGCTAGTGAATGCTTGGATTGCAGCCTGTCATAATGTTACTAACAGGCACTTCCCATGTGTATGCGTGTAGGCTGTTGAATGAATACAATTTAGTTAGAGACAGCTACGTTTACATTTAGTATTCAGTGGCATCTGGTGAACCTGATGTGAGTGTGAGTGATAAATCCATGCTAGTGTAATCCTATGGACTAATTGGTTTTGTGCATTGGATGGGGAATCCTCAGGGAAGGAGCTTCCCTTAGAAAATGAGAGCTGGAGAGGAAGGGAGCTCTCCAGCTTATCAGTTTGAACAGATTTCAATCAATAGTTTGCAGAAAGGAATTCAAGAGTTAATTCTGCATCAATGCATTTCTACCTTTTTTATTTTTTTCTATACTTTAAAAAGTATATTTTAAGGATTTACAGCTGGGAAAATTGCTTTTTTGTATTTTGGATCAAAGTTCAGCAAAGTTCAGGGACTGTTTCACTTAGTTTTGGAGTTAAAAAGTATTTGTGGGCCTTTTCTGCAAACAATTTCTGCATTGATGCTTTATTAGGTAGATGGCACTCTGGAGATATCTATCTGTGTAGCATCTGGTTCGAAGGATATCATATTGCTATTGCTGTTTTTAAATTAAAAATGCTAATTCTGGGGACATTGTAATTGTGCTCACAATATATCCTTTTTAAAAGTCCCACAGAATCCATGTTGTTGTGACACCTAAGAAATTATCTGGAAAGAAAAAAACATTATCCGCTTTTGGGACAGAACCCAACAGACTCAAAGTTACGTACTGCCACAGGGTCAGGGTGATTTTGAGCTTGCATGGCAGAATGGGCATTGTGTGGCTTGTCTGTTGTAGGCAGTCCCTGGTCCCTAATTTTGTGGCCCCTGAAGCCCACACCAGTTTTCCAAAGCCCCAGATGCTCTATTTAAAAATTGCCATGCTTTTCAGCCAACATCCCCCCCTCCAAAGTACACGAAAATCCCCTGAAATGCATGAAAACATTCAACAAATATTCCCACCCTAGAACCATATACTATTCCCAAGTACTCCTTTTGTCCTCTCCTGTCCTTCTCAAATGGCAACAGAGAGAGATACCATCCATATGCCATTTTGAGAGATATTTGGGCTTGCTGTGTGGGGGAATATGTAGCTTGCAGTGAGGTCAGAGTGGAACTGGCCTTGGGTTCCCATGTAGTTCCTCATCTCTGCTGTATGGGCATATGAGTAGGCAACAGTTTGTTTTGAAGTAATTAATTATGCTCAATTACTGGGTGTCAAAAAGCATTGTTCTGGATTTTAGTGAGTTTTAAAACTTATTGTTGCGTTTGGAAACATCAGGCATGATATGTTTCTGTTTTCCATATTTTACTGGCGTAATCAAAGGAATAACTGACCAGTAGTTGAATCAAATGTTTAATTCAAAAGAATATGGACTGTCCGAATTATACGTTTGTGATTATGTAAGTGATACAGGAACTCAATGGAAACTCCCCCCCCCTCCCCAAATTCCCACATATTTCCTTTTAAGACTATCATTTACAAAATACTATGCAGAAGCCTGACAGGTCTGCATGATAATGCCACAGAAAGGTTTTTGGTGCTTGTTGCAAATTCATATCACATGTTGGTACCTGCTATAAATTTAGTTTATATTGTTGTAATTAGCACTGACACGGACAGATTGTCTTAATATTCTCCCTCCTCTTGCTTAGAGGAGGTCCTTCACAATTTGAATGCCACAAAATATCAATACTGATGTTTTATGGCAAGTTCCCAGCTCAGCCTCAGGGACAAGAAGGAGAGGAGTGATGGCAGTTTTTGCTAGAGAGCAGAGTTTGTTCGGCCTTATAAGACATTTATGAGGTCAGTTGTATGTCATCTCAGACACCAGTAGAGAGAAACATATTTAACCTCTACACACACACACACACACACACGAGAGAGAGAGAGAGAGAGAGAGAGAGAGAGAGAGAGAGAGAGAGAGAGAGAGAGTTTTTCACCAGTATGAGTGAACTGTATTCTTTTGCCTGCTAACATTGATTCTCTGGATACATGTCTAAAAGAAGTAGATCTCTAGTGGAGATTGGAGACAGAGAATATATCCTAAGGGGGCAAATCAGCTATCGGTTATACTGAAATTCCAGGGAAATATTGGGAGAAAGGCATGATGATTTCACCTGGATCAGGGGAGAGATTGCCACTCTTATTAAATGCTTCAACTTGCTAAGAGGTATCACAGTCCAGAATGTGATTTTTCATTGTAGAACACAGACAGAAGTCTATTTCTAATTCACAGATAGGAACTCATTAAAATCAACTACATTGCCAATTAAATTGGAAATGTTCTAATGAAAAGGGTTAGTTCAATTATTTTTGAAAGATTTTTGACCTCATCACATGTGAAAAAAGAAGTGTTCTAGGACACATCTGCCCCAGTTCATTCACAGAGCCCCACACCACCTATCAGACGATGTTGGCAAAGGCTCTGTGAGTGAACTGGGTGGACGGGATGGCAGAATGCTGCACCACCAACATGGTAGCCTCCCCGTGTTCCATTAGGAACAACAGGGCTACTGTAGGATTAAGCCACTCAGTGACATTTCCCTATGGGGAAGTGTCAGCTATTTCATTTCAGCATTATAGTTCAGACCATAGGAATCTATCTAGAACAGATGAGCAGGCCCTGTGATTCAGTGAAGACTCATTTGATTCCTTTGTAAGTTGGCTACTGCAGTAGGATTGCGGCCCTTATATGTCCTTAGGAAAGCCACCTATGGAATGTCAAAAGCATTAAAATATTCAAGGCTACATTTTAAAATATTTTGCTGTTTTGCAGGTATTGTTCAGCTGACCTGAATAAATGCATTCTTAGCCATGAGTGTGTGAAGAAAAAATATGTACCCATAATTGTACCCTTAGATATTTTCCTGAAACTTGCTTTCACTTCAATGGGACTGCTTCCAGGGGAGAATTTTGTCTGGGTAATTATGTATTTTTTCTGGTCAGCAGTTCTTGTTTTCTGTTAAGAAATAAATATGGAAGCTAATTCAGACCCCAACTTGTTTTTAAGGGCCTTTCCTTTGAAGAAAATGAAACCACTTTTTTTTGATATAGAGTTTACGATTCTAAATCTGATTTGTTACCCTCAATCAATGCAAGAACATCATTTTGTTCAATGAAAAGGTGGAAACTAAATTCAAATGCCAGGCTCAGCTGATCTGTGATGTGCATGTTTCTAATGTTTCCTGATGCTACTATTTTTCCATTGAGAAGGTAAGCACAAATTCATTTTCATTTAAAGCCTCCTTTGTGCTCGCCTAAAGGTGTGTGCCATAGATTGCAGATACTGCACCTTTTCTCTTTTTATCCCTGGCACTGCAGTTTTCCTGAAAAAACACTTTATCATGTTCAACACCTAAGTAAGACTGAGCTGAGAAAAGAGAAAGCAAAACATGCATTTTAATTGTTCTCATGCCTAGATTACTATTTAATATATTTGTATTGCTGCCAGATGTCTGTTTTTGAAGGTATCTAAGCCATTAGTGTTCAACTGGAGCCTTTAAAACTACACGTAGTGATGTGGTTCCACTCTAAATACCCTGGCTGAATCTTATGGAATCCTGTAATTTGTAGTTTGGTGAAGCACTTGAGCTCTGTGGTAGGGAAGCCTTGGTCCCTTTCCCTAAAGTTCCAATTACAGGATGGAACCATGTGTAGTTACAGAACTATGACCTTTTTAGTTGCAGAGCTATCATTGTATAGTATGAAGGGGCCCCTGCTGCTGGGCATCCACAACAGGGCAGCAATCTGCCCTAAAGTAGGCTGATGGTAAGAATAACAACATGGGCTTTTAAATTCATGTTTAGATTGAAGCTGACACCTAGTTCTGAAAAGGTTGAAATGACAAGTTGGATCCAGATTTACTTAAAATTAGAGTAGAGCCAGTGCAACCCATGATACTCCTTTGTTGTGTGGCTGACTAGATAAAGTGCCATTGATTTTCACAAGTCTTTTTTTGCTTTGATGAGCCTAAACCTAGATTCAGTTATATGATTCAGTTATATATATATATATATATATTATATATATATATTTATATTTATATATATAACAGGTTTTATATTTATAAGACAATCATCACAATGGGAAGGGAAGGGAGGGGAAATAGGGGAAGGGGACAAGAATACAAAAGGGTGTGTTGACTTCCATTCTCATTCTGCACTAATCATACATTTTCATCAACATTTTCATTCTCAAACACGAGACATCCCCGTTGCTCTTCTTATCTATTAATTACCGACAGTGTTCTTTTCTTTATTTATATTTCTTTTCGATATTCTTCTATCACGGCCCAATCTGTCTTTATAACACCTTTACCATGATTCTGTCTTAGCCAATAAGTTAGTTCATCCATGTCTTTTATCTCCATGATTTTTACTAGCCATTGCTCTTTTGTGGGGAGGAGGTTTTGTTTCCATAGTTTTGCAAACACCATTCTTGCTGCTGTTGAGAGGAACACGAAGAGTTTCTTCACGTTTTCATTTGGAAATGTTTCTTGTTCTATAGTCCCTATTAGGTACAGTTCCGGTTTCATTTTAAATTCTACTTGCAATATTTTTTTACATTCCTCATGTATCATTCGCCAAAATTCTTTTACTTTAGTGCATGACCACCACATATGAAAAAATGTACCTTCCTGATTCTTGCATTTCCAACACTTGTTACCGACATTTTTATACATTATATTTAATTTCTTGGGGGTTATGTACCAACGGTGTAACATTTTTAGCCAGTTTTCCTTTAGGTCCGTCGCATATGTTATTTTCAGTTGTTTGGACCAGATCCTTTCCCATTCTTTAAATTGAATTGGTCTCCCAATATTCTGTGCCCACTTAACCATTGAATTCTTAATTACATCTGTCTCCGTTGCCCAGTTCAATAACATGGAATAAATTTTTGATATTGTTTTCTTTTGTGTCTTCATTATCCTCTCCCAGGGTCTGTCAGTGTCACTAAACCCTTTAGTCCTATCAATATTAAACTGTTCTCTTAGTTGAAAGTAATGGAGCCATCTTACATTACTAAATTTCCTCATGATTTCCTCTTGCATTTTCAATTCCACAGTATTTCCTTTTTTTTGTATTATGTCTTTATACTTAGGCCACTCAGTCCAGCCCAGCAGTCGTCTTTGATTCGCCTCCAAAGGTGAAAGCCATATCGGTGTCTTATCATAAAAATAGTTTTTGTATTTGTTCCATACTTTTATCAGAGAAGATCGAATGAAGTGGTTTCCAATTTTTTTTCTTTTTGAGTTCCACCATACCATAGGTAAGTGTGCCATCCTTTGCATAGGTCAAATCCTTCTAGTGTTAGGATCTTAGTTCTATTTAACAGAGTCCAATCTGCAACCCATGATAGTGCACAGGCCTCGTAGTATAATTTTAAATCCGGGAGGGCAAAGCCTCCCTTCTCTTTCTGCATAATCATTACATTGTAATTAATTCGTGGTTTCTTGCCTTTCCATACAAAGCTCATTATGTCTTTTTCCCCATTTTTTAAATAAATCCATATTCCTTATTATCGGCAAATTCTGAAAAAGATAAAGCATTTTCGGTAGTAGATTCATTTTGATAGCTGTGATTCTCCCCAATAGCGAGAGATTCATATTCTTCCATTTTCCCAATTCTTCTTTCACCTTTTCCCATTGATTAGAATAATTATTTTTTAATAGTTATATGATTCTAAGGACTTTATCACACCAGTCTGTTGTCACAGAGCGATCCCGCTGTTAAAACAAATGGCAACACACCGGCAATCACTATCATATCTGTTTGAATTTTGCTATTATTCTCCTGCTTCTTTGTGGCTTTCTGAAAAAAGTTAAAAGTTGTGGTTCTGGGACCAGGCCTTTGGGCAGCAGATGTAACTTGCACTTTTGGACATTGACTGGATTGGCATAGTGGTAGATGACACTGTGTTTTGTTTTATGGCTTTAACTACTGATGTATATACATGCCTGGAGGGGTTATGAGACCCTCTGTTGAGACTAATTAACAGCTCCCTTGAGCAAGGAGTGTTTCCAGAGGGTTTGAAAGAGGCTGTGGTCGCTCCATTGCTGAAAAAGACGGGTTTAGATCCTACGGTCCCCTCCAATTACCGCCCAGTTTCAAATCTTTCGTTTCTGGGGAAGGTAATTGAGAGGGCAGCAATGGAGCAGTTGCAGTCCTTCCTAGAGGACGCTACTTGGTTAGACCCCTTCCAGTCCGGCTTCCGTTCGGGGCATGGGACGGAGACGGTCCTGGTCTCCATCACAGACAAGCTGCGGAACCAGCTCGATCAGGGCGGATCGGCGCTGCTCGTGTTATTGGACCTCACGGCAGCGTTCGATACTGTCAATTACGATCTTTTGACCCGCCGCCTTGCCGGAGCCGGGGTGAGGGGGACGGCCTTAAATTGGCTGTTCTCCTTCCTCCGGAACCACTCGCAGCAAGTGAGGAGGGGCGGGGATGTCTCCGGGGGTTCCCCACTTTGTTGTCCCCTCTATTATTTAACATCTATGTCCGACCACTTGCTCGGCTGATCCGTAGCTTTGGGCTGGTGTGCCACCAGTACGCTGATGACACCCAGCTCGTTCTGGGGATGGAGGGCAGGCCCGGAACCGTACCTGATAATTTCCATCAGTGCCTCGAATCCGTTACTGGATGGCTGCGAGCCAGTAGGTTGAAGGTGAATCCAGCTAAGATGGAGATCCTGTGGTTGGGTCGTCTGGGCGGGGTGGAGATCCAGCTTCCTCCCCTGGATGGCGTGACGCTATGTCCGTCATCTGCAGTTAAAAGTCTTGGCATCACCTTGGACTCTCGACTGACAATGGTGACACAAATCTCCACCGTCAGCCGAGTTGCCTTCTTTCATCTCCGTCAGGCGAGGAAGCTGGCTCCCTACCTCTCCCGCCATGACCTAGCCACAGTGGTCCAAGCCACGGTCATCTCGAGACTGGACTACTGTAATGCTCTCTATGTTGGCCTTCCTCTGTCGGTGATCCGGTAATTGAAACTGGTCCAGAATGCGGCGGCTAGACTCATGGATGGCGTTTCGGCGACCGCCCATATAACACCTGTCTTGCAGGAGCTGCACTGGTTACCAGTGGAACACCGGATCACCTTCAAAGTGTTGGTTCTGACCTTTAAGGCCTTAAATGGTCTGGGGCCAGCATACCTTAGGGACCGCCTTATCCCATACTGTCCCGCTAGGTTGTTACGTTCCGAGGTGGGTCAACTATTGGAGGTGCCTGGTGTCAAAATGTATCATCTGACAACCACAAGGCGGAGGGCCTTTTCAATAATCGCCCCGATATTGTGGAATGCACTGCCTTCCGGAGTCCGTGTTCTTACGGACTTAGTTGTATTCCAGAAGGCGTGCAAAACCCTCCTGTTCCGGCAGGCCTTCGGGTGTTAATGATAAGATCGGTAGGCACTTGCCTTCCGTGCTCTGCATACCATATTGTTGTACTATTGTATTTTATTGCGTTGAGTGTTTTTAGTGCGCTGAATGTTTTTATGGTGTTTTAACATGTTTTAGTCTTGAATTTTGTGTAAGTCGCCCCGAGCCACCCGGGAGTGTCGACTCACAAGTTTAAATAATAAATAATAAATAAATAAATACTATGTAATGGTTTTAATGTTCATATGTGATGTGGATTATATTGTTTTATGGATTATATTTCTATATTATGGTGTAGCGGCCTGTAGTGCTGCACTGTAAGCCATGCTGAATCCCCCTTCAGGGGTGAGAAGCGACAGGGTACAAATACCATAAATATATTTCTCCTCTTATCTTTCAGTCCTCTCTTTTCTTGTTTTTTTATCATTTCTCACTCCTGTCTTTCTGTAGGGTTTGCAAAATGGATATTTTCAGCCTCCAAAAATGTATCAGAGAAGCAGATGTGCTTTCTGAGGTGGATGTCCAGATGTTCTCCTGGAACTTTCTGGGAAAACACCCAGACACTCTAAACTCCTCCCCAAAAGCCCCCAAAGCCCTGTAAAAACAGAAGAACTTACCCAGCTTCCATTAGAGGGCTGCCGGAGTTCTCCTGGCGCGTCAGGAGTGGGAGCAGGAGTGATTTTTCTCCTCCACTCCTTTCTCTTGCCATGTCATTTCTACATGCCAGGAGAATTCTGGCAGCCCTCTAATGGAGGCCAGACAAGTTATTCTGGTTTTTTTACAGGGGTTTTGGGGAGGGGTTGGTGTTCTCACAGTTTTCTGGGCTAATTTTATCCAGAAAACCATGGGACTACAGTCCAGACACCGGAAGTAGTGGGTTTATCCTATGCCTTCTAAGAAGCATGGAATAAACCCACTAACAAATTAATTCACCACAAGCCAGTGTTTTCCTGGTTTGTGGTTAATTAATTTGGGTTTGTCCAGGACATCCCTCTTTTAATTGCGGTAACTCCCACAATAAAGGGGCTGACTGGATGTGCCCTTCAATCCTCACTACTGGCTATAATGGCTGATGGGAGACTGGTGTCCAATGACCTCTTAAGGTCAACAATTTCCCACCCTGACTTAGCAAAGAATGAGTATAACTTCTCTAAGTAAAGAAAGAGTAAAACTTCTAAACAGCTACAACCTCTGGGCATAAATTCAGAGAAAGTGGTGGTATGGCCAACATAGTAAATCACTTATTTTCCCGTTATTCTTACTAGCCTAATATGAAAAGGTTGCTGTGAAATGTATATTTATGGCATTCTGAATTCCATAAAACAAAGGTAAGTTAGAGCTGGGCTAAATTAATTCTGGAGTGAAAATGTCTCCAAATGATCATTTATGTGGTTACAGCAATTATGTGATTGAAAAGAGGCTTGAAATATCTGGTTTAAATTTCACTTATGTCATGAATTCAGCAGATATATTTAGCAAAGCTGCTTTTTGTCAGTCTTTGCCTCACTCTATCCATGTGTGTTGGGGTGGGATAATATTGAATTATTTTGCAGGGTGGTTTTAAGGATTACAACTAGATGATACCTGTGAGTACTTGAAAATGCTACACGACGGTTATGTGACCTTCAAGGTACATTTGACATCTAAATTCTATACTCCAGAAATAGCAGGATTCCTATAAAAAGGACCTGTATCATATATTCATCACTTCATTT
The DNA here is from genome assembly GCA_030556195.1 of Anolis apletophallus. Classification (NCBI taxonomy): domain Eukaryota; kingdom Metazoa; phylum Chordata; class Lepidosauria; order Squamata; family Anolidae; genus Anolis; species Anolis apletophallus. Next base: position 96,075,286 of record JARBWK010000004.1, read on the forward strand.
GCTCTATAAATGACCTTGTTATAAAAACTGCTGAGCAATTTCTTTCATTTATCTGAGAGACGCTTTGAAATCTAGACTAATTATGGAAATGTGGCTAAAAAAGTAAAGGTCAGGAAAGTTACTTGTTTGTTTTACAGCTCCAAGAATTCCCATCCAACTGAACTAGTGATCCTCCTGGCTGAAGTATTCTGTAAGTGGTGATCTAAAAAGTTACTTTTCCAAGCTCTACAATACAGCAAGACTTTCTGAACAAAACAGAAGTTTTGATAACTGAGTCCAAACTAGTCTGTTTTAATTCCAGTATTTAGTAATTAGGTATTGGGGAAGCACAATCAACTTTGCCTGAATCAGTAAGAGGACATCTGTCTATAAGTTTGCCATACCTTTCCCCCCACATTCATTTGACTTTGCTTGATTTCACTAGTTACCAAGCATGTCACTGAAGGGAACGGAAATCAAACCTGCTAACCGATTCTCTGTCAGCACGTCACGAGCCCTAAGCTATTTTTACATGCCAATTTCCCATTTCAATTAGAGTGGATTTTCCAATGGTGTGAAAAATTATCTCATTTCCAGGGCATGAAACAGAGCAACAGAGAAAGAAGGAGAGAGACCGACTGCCAGTGAGGGGGAAAGATGTGGGCTCGCCTTTCCTGTGGTGTGCCATCTCTATTAGACTTTGTAAACTGCAGCAGTTTGAAATCTTTAACCAGCCATTACTAATAAGCATATGTTAATTGTAGCAGAGATCATAAGCAGGTCAATTAGGAGGCAAAGACTGGAACGGAATGAAATGTTCTGCTGGAGGGAGAATTCGGGGCAGGTGTCGGCCAGCATGCACCGCCCTGGCAGGGGCTCAGAGCATCTTGGGCAGAGCTCATTTAATGTTTTGATTTGCTGAATTTGCATTTCAGATTTCCATCCCCTAATAGACAATCTAGGCAGCCTTTGTTAATGAGGACTCTGATTACATGGGTTGTTATAATTGGGAATAAGCAGGCCAGTTTTATTTAGGAGATTAAGTCCCAAATAAATTGGATTAAAGACAATACTTCAAGAGATATCTTCCCTTCCCTTATCTTATTCTTTGGAGCCAAATCTCTATCTGTATCTCTCACTCTATTTCTTTCTCCATCTCTCCCTCTGTGTAAGTGGGTTGGTGTAAGCCTCCTTTTGGCTGGTGCATGTAGCTTTTAATTTGATTTGTATTTTGGGTGTTGTTTATACTGTTTTCAAAGCTGTACCTGCTTGCAGTTCAAAGGTGAAAAATCTCTGCATTGAGCTGAATGAGCCTGTGAAAGTGACCTTGTGGTTGTTCAAAATATTTGCTTGCCAGGGAAGAAAGGTTAATATGTGTTTATATAAAATAAGTTATTAGCTTTTAAATAACCCACTCTAACAGTTGTACAGTTCTTGTGCATTGAAATTTAATGCAAGCTTTAGAATTAAAGACATTTGTTCCAGATGATTTGTACTAGGGTAGCCAGCTTAGGAACATTTTTGGCCATGAGATTTTGGGGCCAAAAATCTTAGACCTATTGATATCATTAATCTTTATTCATTTAGTGTTAGCCACACTTGCCCACAGCTTGTCATCAGATTCATAGAAAACCTATTTTCCTGTTTGGAAATTAACAGGAAATAAGGACAGTAGTTTTCTCTCTTAGTTCTATGCTACACATTGATATAATTTAGATTATTAGATCAGATAATTCACATTATCTGGATTATATGAGTCTACACTGCCATATAATTCAGTTCAAAGCATATAATCTGGATTTAATATGAGTTAGGGAGTGGTTAAAGAATACTTAGGCCCCATCTACACTGCCATATAAAATCTATATTATCCGCTTTGAACCGGATTATATGGCAGTGTAAAAGGGGCCTTTGTCTAGTCTAGGCATTGGAAAACTAAGGCCCAGGGGGCGGATGCGCTCCCTTGGGCACTTACCTCAGACTCTCTTCATTTTCTCTAGCTTGCTGCATCCTTATGAAGAAACGATGGGGGAGGAAGGCACGCAGCAGTTGAGAGCCCTGTGGACCACTCTCAGCCACTGCATGTCTCGCTCTCCTCCCGGCATAAAGATGGTGCGAGCTGTCCGTATGCCAAGAGGATGGCCCAAGGAAGTGACTGGAGCATTATTTGCTATTGTCTGTCTCACTATCCTTCTCGCATAATGCTGAGAGGACTGCCTGAAGATTGGGGGAGGAGGATCAGGGCAGTCGCTGCATGTCTTGTTTTCATCCCGGCATATGGATGGGGTGAGCAGCCCCATCCTTATGACAGGAAGGCAACCTGAGGATAACCTGGGCCCTGCCCATGCCTGGTCTAGCCTGTTAGGCAGAAGGTGGCTGAAGAGCAAAACAGAGGGTGAGCCCTGGCATTGCAAGAATTGGGAGGGTGTTGGAGCTCAGCCTGTGATTGTGTTTCAGGATCAGGGTGCTTTGGATGTGGGGAGTGATGTCAATGATTTTCAAGATGGAAATGGTTTGGTCAATGATATTGATGCAGAGAATGACCAGGAGATCCTTGTTCAAAGTGTAGTTTGATATGAGAATGTCCCTGAAGGGTCTGGGGACGATGATGTACTCCCAGAATTGCTACCAGAGAGTTCCCAGGATTTGGGACCTGAAAACAACTCAGCATCTGGCCCAGCTGCAGAAATTAATGAGCAAATATATAGTCTAGTCGAAACAGACAAACTGAACAGTGGCTTTGGCATTCTGCCAGGCTCCGACAGAAAAAGATAAGGGAATCTCAACTAAAGCAAAACCAATTTCTTAGTGCCTGGGATAGCTTAACGAGGGGATAAAAGTTCCAAGTACAGAAAAAATAGCCAGATGAAGCATAATTTGGAATCAAGTTAAGTTCTCATCCTTGTTTCATGGAAGCCTTGTTTGGAAGATTCATGCTTAAGAACATTTTGTTTCATGGTTTGGATTCTTGGATTTTATGATTGCCTACTCATGCCTTGGATTAATCTTTCCTGGTCTTCTGGATTATATTAGAGAAGTGAGGACTTTGTTTTTATGGACTTTGCTGAACTTTACCCTGGACTATTTTGCTCCTGCTTATCTTCTTACCTAATTGGATTTACCTATTTCTTTAAAGTGTTATCTACTTCGCATCTTTTTAATAATCTTCAATAAAAGGATTGTTTTCCATTCAACGGTGTGGTGTTTAAAGTCAGAGGGCTTTTCCTATCCTGGAGTGCAACAGAGGGAAGAACAAAGCTGACTAATGATATCCCACATTGGGATATACTTCATTTCTGAGGCCCCTTCTACACTGTCATATAATCCAGATTATCAAAGCAGAGAATTCACATTATCTGATTTGAACTATATTAAATAAGTCTACACTGCCATATAATCTGGTTCAAAGCAGAAAATCAGGATTTTATGTGGCAGTGTAGAAGGGGCCTGAGACTCTTTGAATGTAATTCCCAATGTGTCCTATCACATGATGTTTGTTCCATTCCATCAGTGATCTGTTGGAAACTGCCTGCAAAATGACACAGAAATTGAGTTATTGCACATGAGATTCTAATTGTTTTTTTTGATGTAATGTGGTTCTGACGTGCTGTTTTTATGTGTGATCAGGAAACCAGTATACATTCCATCAGCTAAAATCTTGCTAGAATGGTAGTTTGAGACTTCCAGACTGCATCACTGCATAATATTAGAATTTTTAAAATAAACATGACATAGGCATTCAAATTGTTTTGGAGGAGCCAGCCTTCTGTGGTTTAATGCGTGCACAGTGTTTTCAAAATGTAAGAATCGGGTGTGATTGGATTGATATGCATTCTGTCTGAACACAGTATATATCCAGTCCTCTATCTATCTATCTATCTATCTATCTATCTATCTATCTATCTATCTATCTATCTTTCTATCTATGTATCGGATGCTTACTGCTATGAACTGGGTATATCCCAATATGACATGGCAAATACAAAGTGTCTTTTCCAGGTGCAGCAACAACCCAATTAAACAATTCCAAATTGTAGCAGAGTAGAGATCTGCACACAGTCATCTTTTGTCTGGAGCCAAGTCCATCAAAATTGAGAATATGCACCCCTGTTTTCAACATGAAGATTATCTACAAAAACTGATGTCTCAGGCCAGGGCCTGAGTCCCAAATAAGATAGACTCTTTCATTAACATCGGCTCTGAGTCAATTATGTTTTTGTAAGTCTAATTGACAGTGCTGCTACACTCATCAGAGTTTAAAGTAATCAAGGTTTACCATGACCGAAATTTCCAAATTATGCTGAATATAGCCTCTTAATGCCAATTTATTTGCCCCACTGACATGGAAAATGCTAGCTGCCAGTGCCCGATTGCGACTCTCTCTAAATGCTATTATTGCTTTCAACTAAGGCTCCTTCCAGACAGCTGTATAAAATCCACATTTAACTGGATTATATGGTAGTATGGATTTAGAAAATCCAGTTCAAAGCAGATCTTGTTGATTATCTGCCTTGATATCCTGAGTTTGTATGGAAAGGCACTAAGTAACACTTATTGTACTTTACCTGGTGTTGACTCACCATTTAAATTAGATTCAGTGGATCTGCTGTACCTGGGACTAACCAAGTGAATGGAGGTCCCTGTCTGCACCTCAGTTTTCCAGCCATAGCTGCCTCGCACTCATTTATCTACTGTGTCTCTTTCCCAAGAGGGATGCTTATTATTACTTATGTATCCCTCCTTTTCATGAATGGCTATTCTTCCTTATTTCTTAGCTCCACCCTTTTCTGCCCCAGCTTGTCACACTAGCTGACATTATGCAGTACAAGTCTGCTGTAATTCCTCCCTCCTTCCCTCAAGCATTTTTACCAAGCCATCTGTTAAAGAAAACCCACACCATAATCCTCTCAGCTCCAAAGTAACTATTACCCAAAGACAGCTGAATGCCCTCAAACCGTCTCCTAATGGCTGCTGCCCTTATGTTTGCTCTAAGGCCTGTTTCCTTGGAACTCTTCACTTACATTTTATAAAATAATCGAAACCTCCCATTAAGTGAGAGCCATAAAAACAGAGCCTAATTTCCTGCTCGCTTGCACTCTCTGTTCCTTGAAAACCATGCTTTTTATTCTTTATGAGGATTTGGCATTTGCTGACTTTGTAAATTCCTTGAAACATCTTGCTTTGTGGCTATGCTCCTTGTTTTCTTCTGCCTTGGCTTCTAATTAGTATACATCAGATGTGTTTCTTGTCACGGCAGTATAAGTAACATTAGGAAGCTTGCATAGTCAATTTAAGATGAAGGATGCTGATAGGGACAGAGGTGGCTAGGAAGAAGAGTCATGGCCTCTATTTACTTCTGAAGAGATAGAAAAAGCATCTGAAAAGAAAAGAAAAATCCTAATGGATGTGCTTTATTTGCTTTCAAGATCACAGCATTATATACACTAAAAAGTGGTTTGGCCAACAGAAGCAGGGTACCAGTTTCATGTCACCAAGATGCCATGACTGGTTAGTTAAAGCACCCCATAATGTTTATTCCAGGTTTCAGACTTCAGTTTCTGTAGGAGCTGAGTTTGGGTCTGGGAACAAGCTATGAACTTGCAAAAGCCTTCCTTCTACCACATCACCCAGAATATCACACAAATATGGAATAGATGTCCACCTGTCATCTGTGTATGCATGGGTTTGTGACCAGAAAACATGTCTCTTCTGGAACATGTTGTTGTTCATTGTTGTTATTTTGTTCTAAGCTTGAACTAAGGAGTTTAAGATTTCCCACCCTTTTGACCCTTACAAAAAATAACCTCCAGATGATTCTATAATCTGTTTCTGCAAGAATTTACCAAAGAGTTGCCCTAGATGTCCTAGCAAATGCCTAGAGAGGACAGCTCTTAAGAATTTGCTAGATCCTCCCAGGTGACTTTGTGGCAACTTCTGATGAAAGCTGTTTATTTCAGTAGGTTTGCTACCTACTGGTTTCTGCTCTCATGGCTTCTGTTCTCATGGTTACTTCAGAAACATGTCATATCTCTCCAAGTCACACTGTACAATACAAAGAGGGTAGTTTGAGTGGGAGCTCATCTGGATATCTTTCATGTTCTTTATTTATTAAACACACTTCTATCCCATCTTTCCTTCGATGGATTTGAGAAGGCATACATGAATTTATTTCTCTCAATTTTCTATCCAAACAGCTCCATGAATCGGTTTAGTTGAGCAATAGCATTACGGGCTATAGTCACCCAGTAAGTTTCTCAGGTGGATAGAGATTTGTATCTTGGGATCAAATGGATTCAATGTGTTCCTGGTACCTTGTGCATCTGCATCTTATCATCATCATCATCACCATCTTTATTAGATGAGACAATTAAACTCTCCCTTCTTTCAAAAATTGGCGGATGTGGAAATAAGTCCCTACAGTTTCCATCACTTGCCGTAACATTTAATGGAACCACATAATTCTCCAACATCCTCTGTCTAAAGACAGACAGGGCTGAGTATCAATCTGGACAGAATCATAAACAGATATTCATCTCTAGGAAAGACCTTGAGTGTTTATGTTTACAGTGAAATGCACGTCTTAATGCTTCACGATTTTCTTTCATCCCAATGTCATTCTCTTCGAAAATAAAATAAATGCTCTCACTGCAAACAGCTGCAGGTGGGTACTGACAAAAGTTAGCACCAAAGGGTTTCTCACAGCAATCTCTTGAAATCTATTCCACCACTTGCAGAGACAGCATATATGTATGTGGTGGGAAGCAGAGTGTGTGGGTGGGGAGAATCACTCATTATGGGCTCTTCTCAGTCCTCTTTATAAAAATTGACAAAAAACTTACTTTCCGTTCCTTAAATCTAAGGATGTTCTGGTAATAAATAGTTGGGAGGGTTCTGCCAGGCCAAAAATTCTTCTCTTTAAAACCAGCAAATGCTTTCTATTTTATTCTAGCTTTCACTCAGTCTAAGTGAATTTCAAGCATAGGTTCGCACTATATCAAAAACACTCCTGAATATTCAAATAAAACTTTCTCTCTGAATATTCAAAACATTTGAATATTCAGATAATTTATGAACTTTCAGGAAGTATCCAGTATCTGTCCAATGATGATAGATTTCAGCCTTACCTCATGATACATGGTCTTAGTTCTTGGCTTTTCTTCGCGAATGAAGATTCAGGAAGGACTCATCCCACACTTTCTACAAGCGTGTTGATGATTCGAAGGTTGGATGTGTCCTTCGAGCCTGTGCAAAGGATTTTTCTGGTAGAGCGCAGTGTGCACAGAACTGGCCTCACCCTTTAAACCAAAGGTTTGTCTGCCGGAGCCTAGCAAGCTTGGATGGTAGCAGCGAGGTCTTCAGGTCATAGGTTTGATTTGAGTTTCCTTATCTAGATGGTTGACCTTACAGGGATAGACGAGCACCATCTGCCCGGGTTTGAAATCAGAGTTTTCATTCTCCTAGGATGGTTGCCAAAAGGCTAGAGAACCCATCCTGCCCTTTGACACTATTTGTCAGACCCTTTGGTTGTGACCTGTCTGGCATGGGAGGCCCTACTGGTGGCTATTATGCCACTGCCAGCATAGCTCACAACTTCATTAGGGTACCCAAGCCTCTCCCCCGTGACAAGGGGGCGCCAACAGAGAGGATGGCATCAGTAATAAATATTTAATTACTGATATTCATTGATATTTCATTGTTGATTACCATTTAAATATTCAAACATTTAAACACATTTTAACATGTGATAGTATCTAAAATCTGATGTACAATGAAATTTAACTTTGAGGATATTTTTATAGAAGGAGTATAGTTGTATACATACTATTTCTCATCACATTTGATGTGTACCAACATTTAAAGTAAACCTAAATCCAATGTATTCCAATTTTTAACTTTCCACATTCAGATATATAAAAATAAACCACCTGAAAAGAAAACCTTACTGTTTGGATAAATGTAGACCATTTGTAGATACTAAGTCCAATTTCCTATGGGCCCTTCCAGGCAGGCCCTACATCCCAGGATATGATCCCAGGTTTTCTACTTTAAACTGGATTATATGAGTTCCACTTCCAGGTAATCTGGGATAAACAGAAAATCTGGGATCAGATCCTGGGATATAGGGCCTGTCTGGAAGGGCCCTCTATCACTGTTTGGAAATAATCTAGTACAGAATGTCTTCCAAATGGAAGACTACTTATACCAGAAGTCCAATGGCATGGTGTGGCCATTCTATATTTTTAGTCTTATTGAAATTTCTCCAGCAAGTTGACAGAAGCAGTAGAAAACCAGTAGGGAATGATGAGTGAAGAATAACATTCTGAAGCCCCTATAAAAGCAGCCATGATAAGATGATGAAATGATAAAAACCTTACCTGAACCCTCTAAATCTCTCTCTCCTCCCCCACCCCTTGGTTTCATTTTTTATCAAACAGATTTGGAAGGATTTTTTCTAAGTATCCCATGTTCTTCAATGTCTTATGAACATAGGACTGGATCCAGATGAAAAATTGTTTCCAGTAGATGTCACCCTGCTGATGACACGCTTTTGGCCCTGAACAAGGAATATTTCACTGCCATGGAAACTTGGAGCTGCTACAACCCCACTATCTCCCTGAAAATACTGTGAGGAGTGGTTGCCCCCAGATGTTCTGGTGCATCTACTTCACCACATTTATGGGTACCTCAGTGACATTTGAAGCTCTAGAACAGGAAGTGACTTGGATGTCAGCTTCTACAGTACTCTACAATGAAGAAAAGGCCTCTCTGGGATCAAAAAGAGGTAGAGATGTAAAATTTTCCCATAGGGGCATTGAGTGGGGAATTCGGGAGGAAATGGAAAAATAGGGATGCTGTGGATCTGAATATGGATCATGGGTAAAACTTTCCTCACCTTCAATCTAGAGAATGTGTCTAGCAGCAGAATAAATAAAGAGATGGTTTGATTGCTCTTCCTCACATGAAGGGGCATTGAGAGAAGGAATCTGTGAAAACTAACTTTTGGGGTAGAGGTGTATCCATACTATTCTATACAATTACAGTGTTTCCATACCATTATAATTGCCATGGCTACATCCTACAGAATCCTGAGACCCCTATTTGAGAAGATACTTCAAATTTGCCGCTAGAGCACTCTACTGCTATAGCTCAGAGACTATGTACACTATGGAACTTTAAGTATCTCACGCAGCTACAAATCCCAGGATTCACAGGATAAATGCATGACACCTAAAGTGCTATCAAGCTACTATAATTGTGCAGTACAGATACACCCTCTATTTCATAGCCAGCAGCTTCTAGCAATGGGAAGAATATTCAAATATGTATTTTTCAAGTTTAGATAAACACTGTCAAGAAGAATCCTCAACTGACAAGAGTATTCGAAGTTCAGGATTTATTCTGTGTAAAATTTACACATTGTTGTTTTTGTCTGCATAAATCAACATGTACTGTGCAGAAAACACATGCAAACAAACACATGCAAATTTTGCACAAAATATGCCTGAAATACAGCATGACTCAAGTATCTACAGAACCAGTATCTGTAGAGTAATTTATCCATGTCTGAGAAAATATGCCATTTGTAAACTTTTTCTAAGTTCTCCAGTGTGACACTAAGGCATTCTTGGGCTAGCGAACTTTCATTTTCAATAGGCTTTTATTATTTGCAATTTCTCATATCCATGCAAAGTCCAGGAACACATTCCTTATGGCGGTTGTACTATAGTGATCAAAAACGATACCATTTTCAATGGTTAAAGCTATTCAATTCCTTGAGATAAAAATGTGTGAACAATTATATTCCTTGGAAGCCTCTGATCCAGCATTCTGGAAGTAAAATGATACCAGTTAGATGCCATTTTTTAAAATTAAGTTGAGGGTTGCTAAATCTAATCCTAATTAGAGTGGATACATGTAGCACAGCAGTTCTCGTTTGTGCCTGGGGGGCAGGGGCCAGGACCGGGGGTCCCATTGGCATTGGGGCCTGCAGCAGCAGAGTTGGATTCTGAAGAGGATTTAGAAGGATTAGCAAAAGGAGAGTTTCCCATCACTGGGCCTCCTTCTCCCACAGAAAGCCTGGCTTGGGAGGAAGGTTGGCTTGACCCTTACGATGAGACAGATAACCAGGTGCAAATGGAAAGCAGTGATAGTGAAACTTATGAACGGCCGGGTGGGAGAGGTTCACAGGATCCTTTGAGTGAAAACATGGAAGAGAGCGGCTGGGAAGAATCTAGGAGAGCTCTCATGGAGATAGAGACCCAGGTGCTGGGAGGCAAGGCCGAACCTTTGATAGGAGATGAAGCATCGAGACTAGCAGGAGGGGATGGTTCCATAGCCTAGACAGGCCGAGGTCCGTCAGCAGAGATTGGAGACGACAAAGCCTAGAGCGTCGGGGACCTCGGCCGAAAGATTAAGTATAGGATCCGTGGGAACGAATCCCCAGTACTTCGGTCACGTCTCTTCTGAGCAGACGTGAAGCGAAGCTGGTCCACGGAGCTAAGTTGGCTAGTGGCCTACCAAGTCTTGCCCTGCATCTTGTACCTTTCCTTGTTCTCGAATCCGCATTGCTGTGCGGAGCCTTGCCAAGTCTTTTGGATTCTTTATCAAGCTGTTTTGGACATTTGATTGCTTTTTGCCTTTGGATTTGCTTTTGCTATTTTTATGGACAATCTTCCTTTTGAACTGTTTTATATTCAATAAAGTAGTTAGCCTTCAGTCCGTCTCTGTGTGTGTGATTCAGGGGCCGGTCAAGTCCGTGCATCATGACAATACATTGCATAATTTAGTGAATACTAATACAACACTTATCTAAATCTCACTGATTCCTTGGGTCTGCTGTGATTGGGATTGAGGGTATTACATTGAAGAGGTGGCTTCCAACTATGCCTGCTCTCTCCCCTGTAACCATTTTTCTATATAGAACCTAATGTAAGTGCTAGGATAGGGGACTGTAGGCCTCCTACCTATCATCTTGATCTGAATCGGACCAAATGTTTCTGTGATTTATGCTGCAAATCTTAAGACATTAGTGACAGAGGACTATTTTTCAAGCATAGCGAGCCAAATCTGGGTTGCGATTGAAGCAGCTGGAAAAGGTTGAAGCCCTCTTGTCCTCTAGGTTCTTTAGATCCTGTCCTCTTTTCTACCCTGGATTGACTCCCACACTAATACAGGAGCTGAGCTGTTAGAAACGTATTTAAAGCAGTGGCCTTAACATAGATGCTTCCAAATGCAGGGTCTCTATTTCTAATAGAAGGAAGGCACTGAATAGCTACTCTAGCTCTTTTTATTTTTTTAAAAATAGATTGAGTTTGATATGGAGAAAAAGCAAAGTAAATTGTGGAAAAACATTTTAAGGTTACACATTGTTATCTATGGTAAATGTAATTAAATGTGATAGTGAGACTGTTCAATAATGGCCACAACTTGAAAGGTTGATTTTGGACTTGCCACTGTCCATGCTGGCTAGGGTATTCTGGAAGTTGTAGTCCAGTCCTCCCACCCACAAGCACTGATGAAAGTGTCATCTGGAAACATGGATCCAGTCCTAAAACAATTGTGCAAAGAGAGCACATGTCTTCAAAACTTATGGCTTTTGCACTACTTTCTCACTTTTGCAACCCCTCCCTCTGCTTGTCTGCAGTCTAAAATGCTAGCTTAATAAGACTCAACCATTAAATAACTGTCTCGTAAGGAGACGACTGATGATGCAGTTTTAAAAAGCCCCCACACCTTTAAAATCCAAAAACTGGTTAATCAACAAGGAATACCGGGTAACTTTTTGCAGCAGCAAATGCAGCGAACCCAGACTTAATAATTTGCCCCTCAAAACCTTTTAATTGATACTGCAAAGCTTGTGGCTGTGTCTGGATGCTCAATGCAGATTTGGAAGGCTTTTAAAAGTATAAAAATAACCCTGCAATGAAAGGAAGCAGTTATTGTGTGTGGTTCTTTTGCAGGAGGAAACAGAGGCTATGACATAGCATCTGAAGTCAATAGCCTAGTTGTTATTATTTATACATGAGTAAAGATTACAAATGCAGGCAGTGGCTCAGATCTCTCACCCCCTGGATCTGTGAAACCTGTCACTCAGTCTCCTGCGGTGGTGTCTTCCTGTCTCCCAGCCATTGGACCACCTGCTGCCGTGACTCTCATCTATTCCATAGCCCGAAGGCCTCGATGATAACAGCATTGATTCCAATGTACATCTAATTACTTCTCATAATCTATTCATTTCACAATAGTGTAGTGAAACATCTGTCACATCATAAACCCTTTAGTACCCTTATCAAACCATCAAAACATACTCGCCTGCCAATTGGCAGCTCCTTAGCTCTCTTTCCCCCTTATTAATATGATGCAAACATTGCTGTGTCGTTTTTGTGGGTCGCCTTCCATGAATTTCCCCAATGGCTGGTGCAAACATCGCATTGGGCAATGATTGCTTGTGTTGGCTTGCCCCATTTCTAAGAAATGCATTTATGAATATCCTGGAGATATAGCCCTAAAAGGACTTTTGTTTCTTCATAGATAAAAGGCTCTAAATCGGGTTCTTAACTTTTACAGCCTTGGAATGGATGGCTTTTTTCCTTGGCTCCATGTGATGGATTCATTGACTAAAATAAGCATCTCAGAGATTATTGTATTTTAGTGGTATCTTGTACAGAAAAGCCTTTTACCTTTATGGTTTTTACTTTACCTATGGGTAACAACTAATGCCCATACTCTCTACCGAGTTCCAAGTGAGAAATCAAAAGCAGTGAGACCCATTAGCACATGTTTTTATTATGAAACTGTAGCAAGTCAATCTATCCCAACAGTACTGTGAAAATAGAGGTACATCTAATAAAAGGCACTGATTAGTGCACTTGGGGGGAAATGGGGGGGGACGGGACAGCCTGGGAAATAAATGCAGCAAGCCGAGAGGTTTTGGTTTATCACCACTTCCAAATTATTAGGAACAATAAATCTTCCTCCATAGAAATGAATTGCATATTCAGACTGGCTTTCTTCTCTTTTGAAAATGTTTTAAGAGGGGTTACTATTCATTTGCACACTGCAAAAATAGAAATGGCTCCTAGCTTTTGAGGGATTTTTTGTGTATATGTGCATGTGTGTTTGTGTGCATGTATAAGCACCATGGGATAGGTTAAGGACCATTTATCTTTGAGACAATGAACCATTTGTTCCCCTTTTCAGCCTTGAAGGGAATGCTCACTACTTAGAAGTTGCCATCATCAGTGTGAGATATAAGTTGAAGGATATCCAAGCGTGCTCTGGAAATAATTTCTATTATTTAAAGAAAGCAAGAATTTTAAGCTCCGACTCATTTCATTTTCCTGTTAACAATGAAATCAAACACTTTTATTTGCTGTTTTCTCTGTGATATAGATGTACACAAGTATTTCACCTAATGGGCCAGGAAAAGAGTAGTTTAGAATTTGCTCTTCCACATGCTATTTTTTTGCTTGTAAAGAAGTTTTGGAGAGACATCAACATATTAAAAGCTTTTGTACAATATTTTTACAGAGGCAGAAGAAGAAGAAATTGGAGGATTCTATGTGTTTTTCATAAAAACTTTTTCAAATTCCCAAAAATCAGTGGTTATGTACAATGTTCTCAAACTTGGTGGGGGAGGGTAACAGTGGTAAATGTGTTCTACAATTGTAGCAAGTTTCATCCCAATAGCTCTAAAAATGAGGGAAGTTTTCCCAGAAGTTTTCCCACTCACACAATTCCATATTGAAAAAGTAACAAAAAATTCATTGTTATAGTTATGATACAAACCTCTTACAATATTTTAGAAACATCTCCCCCAACTGCAATTTAGTAATGAGCATTAAAACATTTTTCATTGATTATATGGCCTAGTGATTATACTTCTTTGAGAGGACCAACAGGAATATTAGCATGTAATTTAAAAGAAGTCAGCATGAAATGCCCATTGCTATCCTGCTATATGATTAGCAGAATCAAATGGTCAAGCTTTTTCTGGACTAAACCACTTTATATCTGTTTGATCAATTAAAAAATGTTTCAATACTAATTGCTAAGGGGTTTTTTTAGTGGGGTGGGATAGTTTCTAAAGTGTTTCTGAAATATAGTAATAGGTCCGTATTTTAAGTACAATGAAGCAATGAAATTTTTGTTACTTTTTACTCTATACCCCCCCCCCCTCCCCGACCTCACCTTATGTTGTGGACAGATATTCTATCTTCTGGCACTGCACAAAATTCAAGAAAGATTTTTTTTTAAAAAAAGTTACTTTTTCGTTAAGTAATTGCTGAGAGGGGGAGCTTCTGAGGCTCCTTTCTCCCTCATTTTTAGAGCTATAAAACGTGCTATAATGGCAAAACACATTTACCACTGTTACCTCCCCCTCCCCAAGTTTCAGAATGTTTCACACATCCACTGATTTGGGGGAATTTCAAAAAGTTTTTATGAACAACATTTTTTAAAAAATAAAACTACAAGAACCATTTCCTTGAATTTCTATTTTTAATGATGCAGCATAACCAGGACATCGTTCCCCATAAGTTTTAGGAAGATTTGCATATCCATTGGTTTTTAGCTAATTTTAATCAACATAAACTTAACAGTACTATTTCACTGGAAGACCCCAGGCGCCATCCAGTCCAACTCCCTTCTGCAAGGCAAGAAAAGCAGTCATGTCACCCCCAACAGATACTCATCCAACCTTTGAAATATTGATAACAACAACAGGAAACCTACTAGGTAAACTTTGGAGTTACTGCCTCTCATTTTTGCCTACCTCATATGGTTGATTCAACTCCCAACAATCCCCTTTTATTTCAAAATCCCTTTAGAAAATAAACATGGGTTTTCCCTCACCAAAACATTCAGGGAGGACGGGGTGGTGGCACAAGGCAGTAAGCAGAATTCTGGGAAATGTAGTTTGGGAAGGCAAGGACCCTTGTGGCAGAGAATTCAAAAAGCCCTACAGTCAGGCATGTAGCCAGGGGGGGGGGGCTAAGGGGGCTTCAGCCCCCCCCCCCCGAAATTCTCAGGGTGGTCCGCGAAAAGGCCTTACTTGTACATTATTTAAACTGTTATGTTTATTCATATCATGATCTGATCACCATGCTCGTTATATCCCACATTAATGGGGTTATTGGGATAACAATACAAAAGGTTTGCTAGGGTAGACCCTCTTCCACCCAGTCTCAGCCCCCCGAACCAAACTCAGCCCCGAATCAAAATCCTGGCTACGGCCCTGCCTACAGTAAGCTACATTTCCCAGAATTCTGCTTGCTTCCCACATTAAAACCTCAATGTGAATGTGGTGTCTGCCTGTCACTTCCTGAGCTGGTCATGTGCTGGAGGAGCTTCTTCCTTGCCTGACCATGCAGCCAGGCATCCCTTCCTCCTTCCTCCCTCTTACTGTCCCCTTTGGAGAAAGAGTGGAGATTCTCCCTCTACTCCGGCCTCACCATCCTCCACAAGGCCTTTTGGGGGAACCAAACCCAGCCCTTTTGGGGGAGAAGTCAGTGTTTTGAATCTTAATTTTTTTTTGTGTGTGGCTGCCCCTCCCGTTACTTAATATTGCTTTGTATGTACAAATCTTACAAATGAAGTTTTGCACAGCCTGTATCTGTTGAAAATAGCAACCTCCCAAGCCTTCGCTATTTTGTATTAATGTATGTATTTGCTAACATGTATTGTGTGTATATTGATTTGCCAGTTTGACTGACCTCTTTGGTTTGGGAGGGGCTACAGACATGGGATTGTATGGAGTATGTTCAGACTCAAGACTCCATTTTGTTATTCAGTATGTATTTGGACTTCAATGTTAACAGTTTGCTTTAGACCTCAGTGGAGGTGGACTTCAGTGGAAGCAGTTTGCATTTGGACTTATGCAGAACAGTTTACTATATGTTTGCTTTGAGCAGCAGTGAGTACAATTATACATCATAAGATTCTTATTCTTAAGGCTTTGGGCTGTTGATTAAGAATGATGCCCATGTTCTCAACACAGAGAAACTACATTCTATCTATAACTGAACTTTAATAGGAAATGTGCCTGTATGGTAAATTAATACAAGATATTTTTCTTTTTAAGGAAGACTTTGTCTTTTGGAAGACTTTTGTCTCTGAGTACATATTTCAAACTAAGAGGGTTCAAGGGAGCGTATATGTTTTTGGGCAACTGCAACTTCAGCTTAAAATAAACTTTTCAGAACTCTGCTAGCTAAGTATAGGGTTTTTTTGTGTGCAGTGGCATGTCCTTGTCCCTGGGAGTTCAAAGACATGGTTTATCAGTTTAACAGCTAATTTACCTGTGTGCCATCACAGGAATGCCTTTGAAGATCACGTTTTCAAAGGGTTGACTTCTAACAAGGTCATGCCTTTCCTTGACTAGTGATTTTCAAAAGGTGGTCTCCAGATGTTCACAGAGATTCATATTTGTCAAAAAGATATGACATCATTTGCCCCCAAATATCTACATTATATATGAACCTTCTTAAAGGCATGGTGAAAGGCCTACCTTCATGACTGTATCTCTTTCCATGAACCAGCCCGAGCTCTTTGATCTTCGGGGGAGGCTCTCCTTTCGCCCCTACCAGTTTCACAAGCTTGTCTTGTGGGTACAAGGGAGAGAGCCTTCTCCTCTGTGCCCCCCCCCAACTCTGGAACTCATTGCCCGGAGAGATTAGGAAAACCTCCACCTTAGAAACCTTTAAAAAGAATCTTAAAACTTGGCTATTCTGTTGTGGAGAGTAGACACACAACCTTAAACTATTGCTCCACTCAACGCTATTGTCCCTGGAGTACACTCCCCCACTTGTATGAAGGCCTGTTTTTGTAACCTCACTTTTCTTGAGCTCTCCCTCGCAAATTTTCTCCTCTTTTATCTCACCCTGAGTTTTAGTATTTTATCTTGTACATGCAACCCTCTCATTGTCATTGTGTTTGTGGACATTGCATTTGTATATTGCTTATTGTATTCATATGTTTTATGTATTTTACTGTGCTATTGCTTGTGTTTTGGTTTTTATTTTACTGTAATTTGTTGTCTGGGCTTGGCTTCATGTAAGCCTCCCTGAGTCCCCATTGGGGAGATGGAGGTGGGTACTAATAAAGTTTATTATTATTTATTAAAGGCAAGCTGAGAAACCCGTACCCCAGACATGGGCAAACTTCAGCCCTCCAGGTGTTTTGGACTTCAACTCCCACCGGCAGTTAGAAATGGATGGAGTTGAAGTTTTAAACACCTGGAGGGCTGAAGTTCGCTCATGCCTGTTCTTCCCCATATTCTTTTGATAGTGCATTCAAATATACATTTCTCATTGATCTCCCTCTACAGACCCCAACTGCAGTCTCGGAAGTGACATAACCCAAGGATAGGCTTCTCCCTTCAGTCAAATCTAGGTCTATGCTGAGCAGCTGTAGGTTCTTTTCTGTGCTGTTCAGTTGTCTTAATTTCTAGGTTGGCAGCTTGGGGAAACAGATGTGCTTTGTGTGCAGCAACAGAGTGTCTCCATACCAGCTGCTCTTACACTGGGAAGCAGGAAAGAAATGGTGTGTGCACATCTGGCTCACATGCCTTCTTTTATAGGCGTACAATGGCCACAGATCCTAAGTGGAATTATTGTTGCTCTAACACTGAGTTCCACTATGACAGGATTTACAGCTTTGGAGAAAAATTAATGGCCTTCTCCCATCCCCCTAATTTGGATTTTATTGCATTTTACCCTGGATGGCTTGTCGTTTTTGACCACACTGTAAAACTGAAATCTTTGAATGGAATTGCCAGATGTCTGGTTAAACTGAAGTTTGAAGTTTAAAATCACTTAGAAGACTCCTATCAAACAGAACATGGGGAGTGTCTTGAGAATAGGAATAGGGTTGTTTTTCCTATTCTCAAGACACTCTGGTTGTATAGAGGGCTTAAGGAAAAATGTAATGTGACACCTTTAAATCTCCCCGTTCACATAAAGTGATCTCCCCAAGATGTTTAGGTTATGAACACTACTGGATGAAAGTGGCTAGGCAAGTAGCTACATATATACATAAGTCTTTGTTGGGAGCAAAGTGGCATGTATTATAAATACCAAAAATTCCAATGTCTTCGACAGGAAATACATGGCTCACTCAGATAGCTGAATTAAGTTCTCAGAAAAAAGTAGTCTAATGACAGATGAATTGTGTACTTTATAAGTAAAAGCTTTGTTGAATTGCTTTGGTCTGGTTTCCGTTCAGGCTTGTTATTGTATCATTGGCTTCATCTGATTATGCCACATTGTGCTCTGGGCTGGGGGTGGAATCTGGATTGTTTGTTTTCAAAATAATGTATCTTTTATTTATGAACATTGAATATAATTTAAAAGACCCAGCCTATATACCTCAACTGCACTTTCTTCCTGTAGTGGTTTAGCTAGGACCGTGGTTAGAGAATCCTTGCCTGGTGAGCATATGCTAAACGAGTTAGGCCAGTACAGAGACACTAAATCACCAGGTTGAAGTACATTTTGAGATGTTGATGAACTTTTGATTAACTCAAATGTCCAGTTCTGTGCCCAACAAAGATATGGATCTTAGGAAACAGAGGTGTAAGACTCAAGTGACAGATGTGCTGATCTTGGGTAATCAAGGGCGTGTCTATCAATATAAAAGAGTTAATGAATGCACATGCTCTAGGTGGCAGAGTCTCAGCTTCAAGTGACTTGTACCAACATTTGGGGTTTATCTGACTGCTAAGGAAGTAATCTATATTTGCATACACACAATGAATCTGATGATTATCTGTCTTCAGAAATAGCCAGAGGGTTTTGCCCAAACCTTTCCATTCCCAGGAGACTTTCTGAACACAGAGGTGTGGCTGTTACATTTTGATATATTTCTAAGAAGCGGTTTATACATTTCATATATAAGAAATAGATACAGTACACAGCTGAAAGATATAGGTTATACAAAAATCATAAAATAGATGTAATTTATTAAAGGATTAGATGTGATAGAGATTAGGGGTTTACAGCTGCTGCTGGTTCAGTCTCTGTCTTCTGATGTTTTGGACCTATGAAACTCCAGAAAGCGTCTTTTTAAGAAGGAAAAATAATATATTTCTTTCTGAGACCTTTGGTAAATTAAAAAATCTTTGGAGGAGGGTGGTTACCTTGGCTTGATAACATTCCTGCTACTACTCTGTTTGCAGGGGTTGGTATCCACTTGTAGTTAGGTATAGACTTGTAACAATAAGCAATCATGCAATGCTTCATAAAACATAGTGTGTAACTAGGGTTTTTTTGGGTTTTCTTCAGTTTAGTGTGTACTGAGGAACTTGCTGTTGCTGCTCATCTGTTTCAGATGGAGCAGAAATATGTATACTAAAGGTTTGTGTGTGTGGAAGAAAGGGGGAGAGCTTTGGTTTCCTACAGTTAGAATCTAAGCTGGTTTGAAATAGCATCTAGTAAACAACCAAGTAGTACTGATCCAATATTTTAAGAATCAGAGACCTCCCAAAGTTATAGAACTTGAGAAGTTACTTTAAATATTTAAATTTGTTCCATTATACTCTACCCAGGTAATTAGCATTATTCTACCATTTCTATTTCTTTGTCATCAAATGCTGATAAGATAGTTAATTTTTTACTTTGAAAACCCCTGTATGCTACAGGCAGGCCACTTTTTCTATTTACCTGGTTGCTGCCTGAGCAGCAACAATATAGTGAAGGCAGAAGCACCACACACAACATGAGCCAGCATTTCAAGTATGTGATATCCCTCCACTATTATTTAGTAAATCCACATCTGCTTCATTGTAAATGTAAATGAAATGCAACAATTATAACACAAGAGGGGTGAATTTCCTACTCATGGGCTGATATCTTGTTGGTTAGATTGGATTCATCCAATCAATTGTTGAATGATGAGTCAATGCATAGGTAAATCTAATTAGTTCAATGGGCCTACAGTGATGGAAATAGCAAAATGATTTAAGCCATTAAATTATAATCATAATGTAGTTATACCTTCACAATTGTAAAAAGAATTAATTACAAGCAACTTTTTGGTGCACTGCCCTAAGATCTAACATAAATAGTGGACTGGACAGTGAAGAAGGCTGACAGGAAGAAAATCGGCTCATTTCAAGTGCAGATCTATGGGTGCCATGGACAACTGAAAAGACAAATAAATGAGTCCTAGAGTAAATCAAACCTGAATTCTCTTTAGAAACCAAGATGATTGAACTAAGGTTGTCATACTTTGGCCATATCATGATAAGGTATAACTCACTAGAAAAGAAATAATGCTTGGCAAGATAGGAGGGAATAGGAAAAGAAGAGGACTGCATTACGGATAGATAGTCTCAGTCAAGGAATCCACAGCCTTAAATCTGCAAGACTTGCACAGGGCTGTTGATGATAGGGTGAGGTGGGAGTATCTCATTAATGTGGTTGCCATAAATCAAAGTTGATGTGATGACAGTTAACATTAAAATAAATACTTTAATAAATACAGGATTTATCCAAAGTATGAAAAATTGTTATTAAAAACAACATAACGCTTGTTACATTTTTGTTTTATCCAATGAGCTCAGCTCTGACACATGAAACTTACCTTTTATCCTCACAACAGGCCTAGCAACTCAAGTAGGTTAGACCAGGGCTGTCCAACTTCTACCGGCCCAAGGGCCGGAATTCCGGTCACTGATCACCTGGGGGGCCGCAGTGTGAAAAAGTTGAAAAAAACCCCTCATTATATTACTAGCATTTATTTAACATTATATTATTATATTATATCATATTATTATAATATAATGTTATTATTATATAATACTATTATTATATTATATTATCAGATTATAACTGTATTCTCACATCCACAGAATAGCATAGAAGGAATAAATGCAAGAATAAAAGGAAATAAAAAAATAAATGAAAATAAAAATAAAATAAAAATAAAATAAAAATAAAATAAATAAAATAAAATAAAATAAAATAAAAGGAAGGAAGGAAGGAAGGAAGGAAGGAAGGAAGGAAGGATTGAAGGAAGGAAGGAAGGAATGAACGAACGAAGGAAGGAGCCTACCCCAGCAAAACAGTTCTCTGCTTCAGCCTACCTTAGTTCGGTATCCTTCCCAAACGACCACTGCCCAAACAGAGCTCCACACAGCCTTGCTCTGGTCCGGCTTCTCTCTTCCAACGAGGATCCAGGAGCCGGAGCATGAGAGAGGCGAAGACACAGCAGAAGAGTACTTCCTGTACTCTTCTAGTCTCAAAGGAAATGGCGCCGCGGAGGGGAAGCTGGGACTTGTAGTCCTTTGGCTCCACGGCGTCATTTCCTGTCCTGGCTCATTTCCTGTCTGCTGAAGAGCCAGGGCAGGTAATGGCGGACAGCTATGCCACCGCTACAATTTTTCAATTTTTTTAAAACAGCTGATTTCTTGCAGGAGGGTAGGCGAGCCGGATCCAAGTGGCTGACGGGCCGCGTGTGGCCCACAGGCTGCCTGTTGGACAGGCCCGGGTTAGACTAAGAGATAATAACTATTCTATTCACATAGTAACAATTTTGTCAATGAGTCCTGATTTATTCCCAGGACCAATAACAGATTTTTTTTTCACCTAGAAACTATAGTTGTGCAGCTGAACAGACATAAGAGAAATGTGGAGACTTGTACAGTTGTTGCTTTCTGTACTTGGGCTGCCATATTTTACTACATCAGCACATGAGCTGCATTTCCTATGGTTCCTTTTGACACGACCACAGAACCCTATCATAAATGATATCTATTTAAATGTGAGCACTGTGTCAAATTAATGGAGGGAGAAGGAAAAACAGCATTGTGAAAGCCCTCTGTGCTTACCTTATATGTGTTCATTTTAATATCTGAAATGTTGTTTTTAAAAAATAGAAAGAATGGATTGATGCATGTCTTTTCATTGTCTAGACATTCCAAATGCTTTCTAAACAGAACTGGGAATCTATGAATAAATTGCAAAATATATATCAGATTTGAAAAACTAGAATATTACTGTAGGATTCTCCTACATATACTCCTTTTACACACATTTTTTAAAAAATAAAGGGCCATTAAAATAATGTGGTATAAGTAAGTAAGATCTGCATCCTGGTCCCCATGAAAATCACATCATTTCAGTAGAATGTAGGACATAACTTCTTTGCATGTCAGAGCAAGCCTAACGTTAGGGGTTTTTTTGTGTCAGGAGTGACTTAAGAAGCTGCAAGTCACTTCTGGTGTGAGAGAATTTGCTGTCTGCAAGGACATTGCCCAGGGGAACGCCTGGATGTTTTTGATGTTTTACCATCCTTGTGGGAGGCTTCTCTCATGTCCCCACATGGGGAGCTGGAGCTGACAGAGGGAGCTCATCCATGCTCTCCCTGGATTCGAAACTCTGACCTGTCGGTCTTCAGTCCTACCAGAACAAGGGTTTAACCCATTGTGCTGCTGGGGGCTCCTTCTAATGTTAAGTAAAGTGAGGCAACTGCCTCAATAATTTGGAGATAAAGAGACTCTTCCAGCCATTCCCATCTGTAGGAGAACAAAGCTGTGTGCAGCATCTTGACCATTCTGCAGCATTCATACTGTCCTCAGGTGCAGTATAAAAACAGAGTTCTGTCTCTAGTGCCCAAGTAAAATTCAACTGTTTATCCAAGTCAGGTATTGTGCATAGTAATTCTACTATGAGGGGATGAAACATCTTAGCCTTTGCCTCAGGCAGCACAGATCCCTGATGCTGGCAGAGAGGTTGCATGCAGGAAGTTTCACATGCTTCATTTCTGTGTCTGGCTACTGTTAAAAGTATGAGAGCAGTGGTGTGGACGGAGAAAAAAATTGTTCTGTTGTTATGTATAGCTTCAGATCGGAGAATTATGTCTAAATTTAATAATCTCTTCATTACACACTGTGAGTCTCAAGTGTCCTGTCCAGGCCAAGTTAAGTTTTACACAACTAGAAAAAAAAGTATGTGAGGAAGGGAAAAATAAATAGAAAGTGGATGCTTGTAAAGCAGCATTTTTATGCTTTCCACCAAAGGGGAAAGCTTCTTTACTCTTATGTGTACTTTTGGAATTCCCTCTTCTCTTTTGCATCCCTCACTTCTCCTTTGTTGCTTTCATCTTTGATCTGTGGAGAGTCAAGACAAAATCTCATTCTCTGGGCTCCTCTTGTATCAGGATCTAACAAAGCAATTGTGGAAATAGCTTTAGGATCATGAGAAGCTCTTTTCTCCCTCCTCGCTCCCTAAGCAAACCTTTTTTTATTTCTTTCCAACCCCCCCCCAACATCTGTGTGGAAATACAATGGATGCACCAACACTTCATTCCTAGTCAGATCATTCTTACTGTTGTATGTAATGGATGATCTTCTGTATCTGAGAGATGTACATGTAGCAGCTACATCTCCAAAACTATACTAGTACATCAATAATCACATTGTAAATACTACCACTTTGCAAAGAGTGCAGCCCCCCAATACATTTTGTAGAGAATGTGGGAACAAGTAGGAATGCATCCAGATATTTTCACAAGTGACATAAGTTGCCAAGGGCAAGTCTAGAATTTAGAGTCATTTCATGGATTAAGCAATGTAAAATGGATTAGTGTCATCTCCAGTGACTCTGGTGTAATAATCGTTCCTTTTTCTTAAGGGTAAAGGACAAGGTAACATGACTTCCAACAGCATATATAGAACTAAGCAATGTGATATTTCTGGTGAATAGAAACTAGCACACACACACATTCCTTCTTCCCATGTATCAGTTTGTATCTTATTCTTTTTCTCATGTTGCCTCTTTCACCTTCTGGATAATGAAATAGTCTGGAAGGCAAGTGAGGAATTTGTTGGATCTTATATTCTTGGCAGAGTTTGACTTCTAGCAAATAGAATTCTTCCATTACTACTACATCTCTCCTTTCTAAGTAAATGAGTTGCAGGAAGATATCACTGAAGTACTCAGCTTGACTTGGGTGTCTGTAGTACTAGACATCCACAATGACATCCCTGTTATTTTTTTCTCCCCCTTAACTTGGCTTCAATGATTTAAGCATGGATCTATAATGCTCCTCTTCCCCCTTTTGTATTTAATCTGTTTCTATGAATTAAGGCTCCCTGATGGCACAGCAGGTTAAACTTGCTGACTGAAAGGTTGGTGGTTGGAATCTGGGGAATGGGATGAGCTCCCACTGTTAGGCCCAGCTTTTGTCAACCCAAGAGTTCAAAAACATGAAAATGTGAGTAGATCAATAGGTACCGCTTCTGCGGGAAGGTACCAGCGCTCCATGCCGTCATGACAGCCACATGACCTTGGAGGTGTCTACAGACAATGCCGGCTCTTCGACTTAGAAATGGAGATGAGCACCACCCCCAGAGTCGGACATGACTAGACAATGCCAAGGGGAAACCTTTGCCTTTACTATGAATTATGGTATACCTATCTGTTGCTACAGTCCAATCATGAGACTTCTCCCACTAGGTTTCAGTGATGCCTATTTCGTCACATTTGCTTCATTTTTCAAAGAGTTCATCGTGATTATTTTCTATGTCATTAGTGCAGAGGCCTCTAAACAATGGATCAATTTCCCTAGTTGGTTAGTTTAACTTTTTTCCCTTTCCCACTGTTCTTTTTATAACATTTGAACTATTATTTTGAGCACTTGATGCACTTCTGCCCTCAAGATTATCGTCTTCCTCCCCCACATAACTCAGTTTAAAGCCCCCCTATTCAGGCTTGTGGATCTTGTTCTGTTTATAGTTCCCGGCTGAGGTTGATGGTGAGGTGGAAGTTAGTGAAATTCTGGTGGAACTGTCATCATTAGCAATCCTATGAATAGCTTTTACTTATGGCAATCATGTCACCCTATTTCCAATAGCCCTGCTCAGGCCTTTTAAGTCCAGGGCTGTGGCTTTTCTTAACTTTGTTTACTTACCTGCAATGTGCTACAGTTCTATGTTAAAGTATGCTGATATTTTCATGATATGAAAATAAATTCAGCCATCAGGTAGAAAGGTATTTTCCCAACCTTCATCTAGATTTCCATTCACACATTCCTTTGTGGATGCTGCAGTGATCAGATGAAGAATATGCGCACATGGGAACCATCCTTCCTTGGCAAGAGCATCCTGAGAAATGCTCAATTTCCACTGCTTTTCGCTTACCCGCTTGTTTCCTGTTGTCTGAAATGAAGTGTCTGCTTCTAATCTCACATCTGAATGCCAGTTTGGATTTATGTTTTGAAATATTTCCTTTGTTTTCCAGAAGCAAAAGCCCTTCTGGAGCCTCTATTTATTTTGACATTTCTTTTTCTTTCCCTGGTTTTAATAGTACCTACACATCATACACAGAAACTCTTGTCAAAGCTGATATCATAGGAGGCCCTGGGAATGAGGACTATTTAAAGCAGAGGGTTTGTTTTTAGAAGTTCTGCACTACTTTCTTCTTGCCTCCCTGTCACCATGATTTAAGAAAAACATACTTACGGGCAGGGAGCAGGCAGTAAGAAAGGAGCCAAAAAGAAAGGAGAAGAGAATTAACAAATGAAAATCTTTTGTTCTTAATGACAGGATATAATGGAAAACTAATCTCGCATGCTATATTATTATCATCAGGCAAGCTAGTTACACATATAATAAGGTTTTTCCCGTATAAATTATGAATGGAATAAACCAGCCTGTCACCATGGTGTGCAAAGAATACACCACATGTTATATGTAAATATATTAGTCATCTGCCTTTTGTTTATGTGTCACAGGATTCCATTTCTTTTGTGGAGCATTCTCCCCCACCCCACATTCTTCCCTTTCCTCAGTGTCCTCAGTGAAATCATTTCATCACATCCCATGCCTTTAAAGTGGAATGAATCTAGATGCCGTTGTTGTGCATTTTCTCCCCAGCTTTGAGAATTCTTTAATGCCTGTGCATGCATACTCTGGTTTCATTTGAAGCCACACATAATAACTGAGCCTGGAAAGGGGGAAGCAGCCGGAAAGGAGGGGGAGAGAGAAGAAAGCTATATGCTCTGATGTTGCAACACAATACAGAAAACCTCTATGAGTTGCATTTGCACATGATCTGTTGCGTTTTTTTAATGAAGCTCCAGTTTCGTGTGGCATCATGCACGTATAAGGAATACAGGTAGAACTTCCCTTATCTAGAATTCCAAAATTCAAAATTCCCCAAAATCCAAAAAGTATCCATGTAGGGGTGTGAAATAGTGACAGCTTTGTTTTCAGATTATTCTGTGTACACAAACTTTATATCCTGCACAAAATCCTTTAAATTATTGGGTATAAAATTTCCTTCAAGCTATGTGTATAAGTATATAACACGTCAATGAATTTTGTGTGTAGACATGAGCCTCATCTCCAAGATATCTCATTATTGACATATATTTAAATACTGGTATTCCACAATTTGAAAAATATCCAAAATCCAAAACAATTCTGGTTCCAAGCATTTTGGATAAGGGATAACCTCTATGGCTATACAAAGGCCAATGCTCTTTCACATTTCACGGGACTCATGAACAAAGTTCGCTTTCCATCATGGTATGATCCTGGGCCATCACTTTTAGCTAACATGAAGAATCCTGTTTACATATTACATCAGTCAAAGAGGGATAGAAAATATATTTGTACATATTCAAATTCTAAATGAAAAAGTGCGATTCTGTGTGTCATTATACTTTTTGCACAGATCTTTTTGTACAGAAAATTGCATGTACAGAAAACCAGTTTTATTGGCAAAAGTATTTTTCATTTGGAGTTCATTCTGGATTTTTCACAGGATAAATTGCAAACTGAGATTTTAAAGGATTTTTTAGAGTACGAAAGGGATAACATTTCTTTCTAATAGCACTAGGAACCCTATGATAACGAAAAATCAAAATAAAACAAATGCTAAATGCAAATGTTTGAAAGCAATCAGTAGAAATACAATAAATAGAAAGCATCATGAAACAAACAACAGCAGGAAATCTGCTCAGATTAAAAACTTTGAAATAACAAAATGGCATCAAAATATTCATTGGATGGTATCAAACTAGACCCTAGGAGAGACTTCTTGGGGACAACAGGCTAAAATCAAAGGGAGGGGGAGCCACTAACCCATCAGTCATCCAATATATCTTAGAATGCAGTGACACCTTTCTAATTTCATATTGGCAATGGCAAACCTCTTCTGAACAAGTCCGAAACAATGTAATAGGTTTGCCTTAGGGTCACTGTAGGTCAGAAATGACTTGAAGGAATACAACAACAACAACAACAACAAGAAATAAAAACTACCAAATGTTGGAAATTTTTATTTATTTATTTATTTATTTGCCCTATTTATACTTCACCTTTCTCTACCCCGAAGGGGACTCAAGGCGGCTTACATATAGGCAATTATTCAATGCCTTAAAATACATACAATTCCAATAACATTAAAGTTAAAGTTAAATTAAAATTAATGCATATTAAACATTTAAAAACATTGCATTCAATATTCAAACAAGGTCATCCATAATCGTATTCCAAAGCTGTTCCATAGTCATTGCACATATTCCAAATCTGTTATTGGACTGCACTATTCTCCGAAAGCTTAATCCCAAAGCCAAGTTTTTTACTTTCCTTCTGAATAATAGAAAGGAGGGGGCTGATCTAAATGCTAAAGCATTCAATTTTGTTATTTCATAGAATCATAGAGTTGGAAGAGACCTTGTGGGCCATCCAGTCCAAACCCCTGCCAAGAAGCAGGAAAATCACATTTCAACAATTATGCATTGTTTCGCTTAACTACTTTGAATATATTGGATTTTTCAGAAAAAATGAATAATTGTGTCTGTCTGTCTCAGAGATTTTGCAATATGATTTGCTTCTGCCTTACCCATAACATTAAAAGCTTGGTACAGTGACTCATTCCACATAACTGTTAAAGGGTTAATACTTTTTAGGGACACCCTTTATATTGCCGTTCACAACCTAACATGCCACTGCTTCCAAGAGAAGGACTGTGAAAAGCAGGTCAAACCTGGGAAGCCTTACCATTGTGAAATTGTCTTTCTTAAAATACAAATACTGTATGTATATTGTATTTTTGTCAGATATGGGTGTAATATATTTTCAAAGGTATTTCTTAGTAAGGCAGCAATAAAATGTAAGGAGAAATAAAGATATCAACAACTGGAACATGTCCAAACAAGATTATCAGATGTCTGAAAACCAAGTCTTATGAGGAACAACAGAGGGAACTGGGTTTGTTTAACTTGGAAAAGAGAAGAATGAAATGTGACAAGACAGCCGTCTTTAAACATCTTAAGGGATATCATGTCAAAAATGGAGTAAGCTTGTTTTCTGCTATTCCAGAAACTAGGGCATGAACAATGGACTCAAATTACAAGAAAAGAGATTCCACCTTTTAACATTTAAACATTATGAAGAACTTTATAATAGTAAGGGCTGTTTGACAGTGAAATGGACAACATCAATTAGCATTAGATCTCCATTTTAGTATTAGATCTCCATTTTTGGAGGTGTTTTTAAACAGAGATTGGATGAGAATCTTTGGTTGTCAACTACATTGCCCTTGTGATCCCTGTCAACTTTCAGATTCCATGTTTCCATGCTAACTCTGAAATAACTGGGCCTCCCCTCCCCCCCTCCTCTCATACGCAGACTCTGACACATCCAATCTCCTTGTTATCAGGGCAGTGTACAGAGCATGGTCCCACTTTTGGACTCATGCCAATGGTCCTATGAAGGCAGTGTAGTGTAGATGAGGCTTCAAGAAAATGATTGCTCCATGGTCACCTAGTGAGCACACTATACTACCATGATGCCCAGGCTAAACAATCTAAATCAAAACAACGCACTGTGCAGAGAGGCAAGCCATTTTGGTGATCAGTGGATAGTACTGTTCAATTCTACAGGGAAAGGAAACAATTTGCAATTGATGAAGGCAACCCACCCCATTTCTCTGCCATATGCAAAGGATGAACTGTGACCCCTCCATATATATAATATTATTGAATTTATTATTTTGATATTGGAGGTTGCAGAGTATTGTCTTAGGCAGCAGGGAACTATCCACATTACATTGTTTAAATGCTCTGAAGCAATTTTTAACTTGCCCATTCTGTGGCTTACAGAATCCTTGTCATCCTTGTCTTGTAGATTGAGGAAGCAGCTGGAATTCTCAGCTAGAGAACTTCTCTACAACTCACCTGAAGTATATCACTAGAGCTCTTTAGCAAATGAATTTTGAGTATCTTTCCAAAACAGCAGTCCCAAGGACTGCATAGGGTGGAGACATTTCATTAATAAAGCTTATCAAAATAATACAATGCCTCCTGGGGCAGACACATATCTTGTCCCAGGACCAGCTGTTTCCAATAGCAAGTTCAGTCGCTTAGTCTAGTTCAAGGTTCAGTACTATGGAAGCACAAAACTATCCTCATTTGATTCTGGAGCCGGGTAACCTCCATCCATGTACACCTAAGGACTCTAGTGCAGCAGGGAAAATCAGAAAACTACCCTCAGGCTTGGGAACAGGAAAAGGACTGAATTCTCATTTACTTGTAGGATTCTTCCAGGACAGCACTACATCATTCTGATGATGATGCTCCCTGTTCCCTGTACAGATGTTGCTGGTGCAGGGAGCCACCCAGCACCAGCAACATCTATGCAGGGAGCCCCCATGGCCCCCACTGCCTGGCCCCTTTAAGGGCCCACGCCTCCTCGTCGCCTGGCAGTAGCTACATTTGAGCAGGGAGGTGCCCAGCACCAGCAACATCTGTGCAGGGAGCCCCCATAGCTCCCACTGCCTTGCCTCCTTGCTGCCCAGCACCTGTAACATCTGTTGATGTGTGAGGACTACTTACCTGGATTAGCTAAACTGCTCTCTGAGGCTTTTCCAACAATTTCTTACTGATTGTGTTGGGTGGCCTTGGTGGCTCTGGTCCTCATCACAAACTTTTGTCATAATTGCTCTGTCTACAAGATCGGTAATTGAAAACTACACAAACTAGCAAACGATCATGTTTGACAATTGTAATGATTTTAATTTACAGTTATATGTTATTGTTTTAAGATATGTAATGTATTGTTTTATTCGTATGTGAGGCATTGAATTATTATGATGTACAATGCTTTGAGTCCCCCTAGGGGTAAGAAAAGTGGTATAGAAATGCAGTAAATAAATAAATAAATAAATAAATAAATACATACCTCACTTGTTTCTCCAAAAGGACACTCAAAGCAATTTACATTAAAAATATTTCAATTAAAACCTTATTCATATATTGCTGATCTTATCAATTCAGAACACAGTGTTATAAAGGACACATATGGTCAGGTCACTATTCACCAACCAGTGGAGGGTATGTGCATGCTGGAAAATGCTGAGTTTAGGATAGGAGATATATATATATATATATATTCCACCTCAATAGCTTCCATATAAAGACATCATTTGTTTTTCTCATGGAACTAAATGGACTAGCTTTCTGGAATACCATCATGATGAATGGAAGTTCACTTATTAGTTTCAATACTGGAGTTCTGAGTTAGGTTCCATGGCATGCTTGTAATGTTTGGATTCTCTTTTGGCTTTTTTCACATAATAAGACCTCATAATATGATTTTCCCATCATACGACCTAATGGATGGAGCCCCTAGCTGGACATTGCACAACATTGTGTGACTTACAGCGGAGGCCCCACCCCCAACCACCCTCAACCAGGCTGAATATGTGATTGGGTGCTTTTCCCCCAACACTGGATGCTTTCTTCCCAGCATGGAAACAAGCATGGGTCCTTTTGGCAGGGTGACATTTTCTCCATATGATGGTGAAAGCGTCACCTGAGAGAGAGCTGCATACAGAGCGACAGATTTGCCCCACAGCTCCTCTTTTCTCCCAAATACTACCTTTATGATGAGGCACTTACTGGCGCACAGTTTATGCAAACATACTCATAATATCCAGAGAAGATGAGTAATGGCACTGCTGTTGTATCTCCACTCAGCCCTTGTGCCAGTGCATTCCGAACTGGGTGGTTAAAAGTTCTTATAAGGCCAAATGCCATCTTTATTTTGAAAGGTGATTAAGTGGTCTGTCTCTTTTCTTGCCAAGGAAAGAGGAAAGCATGCTCTTAGTAGTCTTGATATGCAGTTTTCTCTCTGCGCAGGACTTGGCTGCAGAGACAGTGGTCTGAAATGAAATACAAGAAAGAGCCCTCTTACTGCCTACTTGCCCACAAAGTGGACTGTAGAATTAATATATGAGATGTTATTTCTAATTTATTTATCAGTGCACAATTTCTCCCTCTCTTTTTCCCTCTCCCTCCCTCTCTCTGTAGCATATGTACTCTCAAAAGCACTTACATATTTGCAGTCTGGAGCAGAGACACCAGCTAATGGGAATTGGTTTGCTTGCAGAAGCGCTCTACTTGAGTGCCTAGAAGAGGCTTCTTTTATCAAATATTTCACTTGAAATGTTTTACAGCATCTTCTCCAAGGCATGCCACAGAGTGCAATAGATTCCATGTTTTTTTTAATACTCTCTACCTATATTTGCCCTTTGATGATTAGATCCAAATTCATGAAATATCTTATTTCAATGAATAATAATAATAGTTATAATAATAGAATTCTAGCGTAATCTTTTCATTAATCCAGTCCTGTTTGCCTGTTATTAATAAGCCATGATACAATAGATTCGGCTGCAAAACTCCACCAGGCATGACTAATTCAGATAATTAATTTGCCAGAACATTAACACCATCAAATGAGCCTGCTAAACCGGTAAATTTAAAGTAAATTAAACTTAATTTGCAGGTTATTGCAATTAAGCCTGCCTTGCCTTTCTGAGGGATTTCGACATCCTGAGTATTTAAGAGGCAATCATCATGCCTGGAAGTGGGCGGGCTTTTGGGCTAATTAACACGGGAGCCTAATCTGCTTTTCAATTAGAAAAGGTGGGGGGAATGTTTATAATGTTCCGGTGACAGTGTTGCCATTCAGGGCCGCCTAACAGGGATCGCATGGCATAATTATAGCTGAAAAGAAAAGCTCACACCGGGCCTGTTTAGGGGTTAATGAGACACCGGCAGCTTCCCGCTGAGGAGATCGGGCCTGTTTAGTGCGGCTTCAAGAGGAAACCACCCATAGGGGTTTCCTTTGAACTGTCAAAAGGTCCCCTTGTTCTGGGTGGCTTATGTTTCATTTGTCTGAGTGGCATATCAAAAATGGATGAGCTGCCAGACGCAGCCTTCATGCCATTAATTCACCAATTGTGTATCTAATAGTTTCATCCTTAAATACATTTGGGTGAGGGTAAGGCTGAGAAAACGAGAATATATATATATATATATATATATATATATATATATATATATATATGAGACAAAAGGCTCCACAGTCCCCAAGAACGGGGTCCGGCCTTGTGTAAACCAATCGGCAGCAAATGTTAATGATGCAGATGACCTACTCCAGGTGTTATTAGCAAGAGGAAGACAAAGATGCACAGTGGCTCCTCTCTGAACTGCATTCAGATTGGAACAGTGACAAAGGGATGGCATTCATTGTCACAGAGTTTAAAAGGGGGGAAGCAGAATAGGACAAATTTAGCTCTGAAGAGCACCATAAGCACTTTCTTTCTTTTTCTCTTTCTCTTCTTACCTCTAACAATGTATTAAAATATTCTATTGCTTTCCCATAATTGTATAAATATGCATTGAAGCTGTACTGTATTGTATCAGAAGAAATGAGTTTATATCCACAAAGGCTCATGCTAAAATAGGTTAGCTTAAAGGTGGTGCCCCCTTTTTTTCCTACCTCGAATTCTCCTTTTTTAATACAGTGAGTAAAGCTGACTTCTTTTTGGAGGTATTAGAAAATTAGGAATACAAGAATCAGTTAGAGCATGGGCAAAGCGCAAAAACTTGGGTTGGTTTTAATAAGGAGACCTGGCCTCCTAACCCTCTGTTGTTGTTGTTTATTTGTTCAGTCACTTCCGACTTTTTGTGATTTCTGAATTTAACTTTCTTAGTTTGAACAGAAAAATTCAGGATTGTATAAAATACTAGCTGACCCGTGCACGCGTTGCTGTGCCATAGTCTGTGGCTAACCCCTTCTACCCACATGGTGTGTGTGTGTATGTGTGTGCTTATTTTTGTGTGTATATGTGTATATATGTATTGTGTATGTGTGTGTTCTTATGTATATGTGCATGTATATATGTGTGCATGTGTGCATGTCTTTATGTATATGTATGTGTATGTGTGTGCCTATGTTTGTGTGTATATTAGGCATGGTTTAGAACCCAAAAATAGGGAATCGAAAATCTAATGGGGGGATTTTTTTTATTAGTAATAGAAAGACTTACAAAAAAATTCCAAAATTTCTAAAATGTAACGTAATTACTAACGAAATTCGTTAGTAGTTCGTATGCCAGCGCATGCGCATTCCAGATGGTTTTGGCCTACAACTCCCAGAAATCCTAACAGCTGGTAAATTGGCTGGGATTTCTGGGAGTTGTAGGCCAAAACTTGAATAAATCACACTGAATTCTAGATGGGACTCTCCAAATAGGAAGGAGGGAGGGAAGGAGGGAGGGAGGGGTATTCTATTCTTGGAAGCAGCAAAAAAGGAGGAGCCCCCTCGCTCCTCGCTGCCTCTCTCTCACCCCGATCCTGAGGGAGCGGGGCCCAAGTTTGCCCAGGCTGAGGGGAAAAGGAAGAGGCCTGAGGCTGTGAGGAATGGTGGGAGTTGATGTCCAAAACACCTGGAGGGCTGAAGTTGGCCCATCATGAAGCCTCTTCAAGGCTTTAGATCCTGGCAGGCAGAAGGGGCAGGGAGGGCCCGTCCACTCCTCCTGCCCTGCCAGGATCTAAAGCGCATCAAGGCTTGGCACACTTTAGATCCTGTGAGAAACCAACCTAATGTATAATAGAATAAATGCTAACTTATAGAGTAAGTGCCTAAATATTATAAGTAATCCAACTGGTCATATACCTACATTCCATGCACATGCAATAATACAGCAGTAATAACAATGGGTATAAGAAGAGGTAAAATTCAAACCGAGGTATTCTGACTGGTCCCTCCTCAAGCGGTGCAAAGGGGCTCTTCTCTATGAGCCCGGGATTCTTCAGCAAGCAAACGCTGTGCCCGGGCTTTGGCTTTTCCCGGGAGAGGCTGCCTCCCGAGTTCATAGAGAAGAACCATTTGCAGTTTGCACCGCTTGAGGAGGGACCACAGTCAGAATACTTCGGTTTGAATTTTACCTCTTCTTATACCCATTGTTATTACTGCTGTATTATTGCATGTGCATGGAATGTAGGTATATGACCAGTTGATTACTTATAATATTAAGCACTTACTCTATAAGTTAGCATTCATTCTATTATACATTAGGTTGGTTTCTCACGTGTTGTGTGCAACTACCCCAATACTCTTTGATGCTTTAGATCCTGGCAGGCAGAGGGGCAGGGAAGCCTGGAAAAATGTAAACAGATAGGTTTACTCAGAAGTAAATCCACAAAGGAGGGCACTTCATCCAAAGTGCCCTCCTTTGCGGATTTACTCATGAGTAAACCTCTCTGTTTACTTCCTTTGCAGATTTACTTCTGAGTAAACCTCTCTGTTTACATTTTTCCAGGCTTCCAGCCGAAAGAAGGAGCGAGTTTAGGGCTTGCCTTGCCATAATACTTATTGGCAAGGGAGGCGGGAGGGTGGTGAGAGAGAAGGAGGGTGCCCCCCCTTACGACCTAATAACGATACTTAAGAAAATCCTGGCCCCCGAAGTTCTATAAAGAAAGTCCACTTCCTGGTTGGCGTTCCAGATGCGGAAATACTCAAAAGTAGCATTTCTTACGAATCTCTTCTGAATCATTTAATCTTCATAACTTTTTTCTCATGCCTAGTGTATATGTGTATATGTATATTGTGTATGTGTGTGTTCTTATGTATATGTGCATGTATATATGTGTGTATGTCTTTATGTATATGTGTGTGCCTATATTTGTGTGTATATGTGTATATGTATATTGCGTATGTGGGTGTTCTTATATATATGTGCATGTATATATGTGTGTATGTCTTTATGTATATGTGTGTGTATGTGTGTGCCTATGTTTGTGTGTATATGTGTATATGTATATTGTGTATATGTGTGTACTTATGTATATGTGCATGTATATATGTGTGTATGTCTTTATGTATATGTTATGTATATGTGTGTATGTGTGTGCTTATGTTTCCTGCTCTCCTTCTTTTTCGTTCCCTCTGTCTCCTTCCTTTTTTCCTCCATCCTCCCTCTTCCTTTCTTCCTTCCTCTTCCTTTCTTTCTCCCCTTCACCCTTTCCTGATCTTCTTTTTCTTTCTTTCTCTCTCTCTCCTTCCTTTTCCTCCATCCTCCCTCTTCCTTCCTTCCTTCCTTCCTCTTCCTTCCTTTCTCCCCCTTCACCCTTTCCTGATCTCCTTCTTTGTCTCTCTCTCTCTCTCTCCTTCCTTCTTTCCTCCATCCTCCCTCTTCCTTCCTTCCTTCCTTCCTCTTCCTTTCTTTCTCCCCTTCACCCTTTCCTGATCTCTTTCTTTTTCTTTCTTTCTCTCTCTCTCCTTCCTTCTTTCCTCCATCCTCCCTCTTCCTTTCTTCCTTCCTCTTCCTTTCTTTCTCCCCCTTCTCCTCGCCCTCCCCTTCCTTCCTACCTTCCTTTCTTTCATTCCTTTCTCCTCCGTCCTTTCCTTCCTCCCTTAGGAGGAGGAGGGCCTGAGGAGGAGGGATAGAGGAGGGGGCTTTCTGCTTCCTCATCCTTCCTCCTCGCTCAGGCCCCAAGGAGGAGGAGGCCATGGCCGCCCAGGGCAAGTAGGCCCTAACCGCCGGTGGTGGAGGCAGCGGGGGTCTCGAAGGGTGGCAGGAGGAGCACGGAGTGGGGCAGGTGCAGCAGCGAGGCCTGGCCACCTCCTCCCCCTCTGGGCTCTTCCTTGCCCTCCATGTGTCCCGGCGGCAGCGCTTCCTTCTCCTTCCTCCTCGCTCAGGCAGCAAGGAGGCAGAGGCAATGGGCGCCCAGGGCATCCATGTGTCCCGGCGGCGGCCACGAAGGGGGCTTAGCAACGGGACCGGGCCTTGCCCCCTTCCCGCGCTGCCGGGGCTTGGCCTGACGTTCAGCCGCTGCGCCAGGTGCCCTCTCCCTGTTTAAAGTATGTTTTTTTGTTCAGTTTGGGAGGGGGAAGTGTAAGAGTGTGCGCTAGGTCCATGGCCATTTTTTTTGTTTCATGGCGCAGGGGTTTCTGGGACTTGTAGTCCAAAATGTTTTTGAGGGTTTTTGGCCATTGTCAATTATTTTTTTAAGGTTTTTTTTAGCAAAGAACATAGCTTGTAGGGTTGTGGATGTATGTGGGCTGTTTGTGTGTTTCTGTGTTGTATGGTTTCTTTGTTTTAGAGCCAGGAAACATGACACTTATCATTTTATATATATAGATTTGATACAATAGTCAAAGTCCAAGATTTAAACTTTGTGTTAACCCTAAACCACTTTTCTACTCATGGTGGCTTTGGACATCCATTTGGATACATCCAATTAAGAGTTTTTGTGTGATTCTGAGCCCCATTGGCTCACAAATTAATCACAATACACCTGCATTTCTATATTCCCAGTTGTGGACTATTTCCGATCTCCCCATGTTGTCAATTTCTATCAGCAGGGAAGAAGATCAAGAATTACTGGTAAAGGAGCAAGATTTTGTTTCCATCAGAGTGAGTCACCATTAATTAAGAACAGGTTTCAGTATAGCTGCTAGGAAACCAGAGGTGGTTGTTGGCTTCTCTAATAAGGATATGTGTGAGTGCATCCCATTCTTTAGTCTTGAACTTTTAAAGAGCGATTGGGTGAGACTTGTCCATAGAACATTTTGAATAGCACTGACCTAGGTCATAAGGAATAGAATTTGAAGATAAGAGGAAGAAAATTGTTTATTTATTTATTTATTTATTTGCCCTATTTATACCCCACCTTTCTCTACCCCGAAGGCGGCTTACATATAGACTAGATGGTTCCACTGGTTCTGTGTGTCAGTGTTCACTTTCAGGTTTAGCTGTCCATGGTCCTGAAAAATATCCCCAAATAGGTTCAGCAGTTTGGAAACTTCCTTTAGCATTTTAACTAACACAATTTCGACTAAACCTCACAGTGAATTCACTATCTCACTGACATCAGAACCACCAGTCACCATTGGATGATAGCCATTCAAATATTTCTTAACCACTGCCATCACCTGAGCACCTAGTTAGATAGTAATAGCTAGGAAGATTGAAAGATCTTTTGATCTTTTATGGATGTAGCATCATTCAAAACGTACAATGATCCCAAAGTTCTGCAAATACTGAATAAGCATCTCGGGTCAGAATTTAGCTTCATTTTCCTAACCTTTCTCCAGCTTATGAGAAGTCACTGTTTTTTCTGGCTGTGATATAAATGGAAGGAAAGGACCTTGGAGTAACCAGCATGTTAATTTATTACTGATCTAATAGTTTGCAAGTTGCCAGTACCTTTGTTTGTATTGATATTAAAACGTTCTGGGAACGTCACATCCCATTGGATAAATCTCATGCGGTACCTAGAGCCTGAACCATTGGGCTTGTTTAGAAGAGGATATCACACTCAGCTAGGTGAAACAGGACTGCAAATTTGTATTGTTTTATTTTATTTTATTTACATAAATGTACATGCTTTCACTTGAAATAGATGTACTATTGCAATCTATACACCCTACTAATTATTACTGCAGTCTGGGAGCTGGGGAAATCAGTTGCAAAAATCAGCGAACAAATTGGTGTTTGTGAGCAAATTGCCTTAATAATCCCTCTTTCCAGCAATGCATTGATGAGGATTAATATTCTTGTTGAGTAAGAGTGCACAAATTCAAGATTTTTCCAACATGATTAGTCTAATTGTGGGCAGAAGTGGGGCATTTTTGTAATACTCCCATTGGAATCTTGTACGAAACAATTTGCTTAAAGAGCAGCTGATGCCTTCTGGAAAACTTTGAAAAATGTTTCTGTTAGAATCAGTTTGTCTGTGTGTCACATGCTTTCTTATTCTTAACTTATCATTTTTATTCTCAGGGACAGGGATATACTGAATTTTCGCGGGTTTTCAAAAAAGAAAAAAAAGTATTTACTCTATTTCTTTTTACCTAAGATTCATTTGTCTTTCTTAGGGCCCATCTACACAGGCCAAAAATTCAAGAAGAATTGGGTTTTTAAATCCCACTTCCTCATGGGAAGGAGGCCACACAGCTGGCCCATACCTGTGATATTGAAAGGCGGGGGGAGCTAGATGCTCTCCTGTGCTGATCCGAGATCAGCAGTAGTGGACATTGGCACTGCCAACCTGCCACTCCCTTCCCTCCCTTGCATATACTAGAACAGGGGTGCTCAGAATGGTGATCGGGATCACCAGGGTGATCTTCAGGCCTCATCCTGGTGATCTTCAGGCCCCTGACCAGGTTTTTTTGTTGTTGGTCCTCTTCACGCGCCCCTGCACACTGCAAAGAAGTCCTCCGTCGTTGCTCCTCCCCGCTCCCTGCTCACGCTCCAGAGTCTAAGAGGCAGAATGGGCCCCCTCTTTTGGATTCCTCCTCCCCCCTCCGTCCTTCTCCAGCCACTCAGAGTCGTAGGAGACCAAAGGGGGCGGGCCTGGATGACGCGATGCATGGCTGGCCCCTCGCGCATGCGCAGAAGCGCCCATTCTGCCCCTCGGACTTCTCGTGAGCTCTTGGAGGTGGCACGCATGCTGGTGGCGTGGAAATAGGAGCAACGACGGAGGAGAAGAAGGAGGACGCTTTGGGGTCATTTCTTTACCGCATCTCAAAGGTCGGTCTTTTTACTTTGGGGTGGGTGCTTGATTGTTCTGTGGCATGTCTCTTTGCTTGCTTTGTTCCTCGAGAAATATATGTTGGGGAATATGGAAATGTGGGAGAAATGGGGTGGTTGGATGTATTTTTGCATGCCCCTTTGTTTACCTTGCTGAGTATTAAATGGCCTTGCAGTTCAAAAGCCTCTCTTCTTACTTTCTGGCTGATAATATGGCAATGTGGGAGAAATGGGGTGGTTGGATGTATTTTTATGCTCTGTTTTATATTGTTGTTATTAAATTGAAATGTTGATGTTTTATAACTTCATTTTATGTAAACTGCCCCGAGCCTGCTGGAAGGAGCGGTACATAAAAATGAATAATAAATATAAATAAATAAATAAATAAGAAAATAGTTATACCTTTTACATTCCCGGGTAGGTGATCTTTGGGACTTGGTTTTTTAATCAGTAGCTCCCATGCTGAAAAAGTTTGAGCACCCCTGTACTAGAAGAAGACTCCAACAAGGCCTGAAAATGTTTTCCCTCACTCCCTGCCCCCTTGGAAGAGCTGAAAGAGGACTTTGGGAGGGGAGGGGGTCCAGTGAAGAGGAAGAGTGGGGAAAAGGCTCCAGGTCTGCATCAGAAGAAGGCTCAAGTAAATTGAAAGGGAAATGGGGGCCATGGAGGGAGTCTACAAGGGGGAGGGAAGAAAAGCACATGTTTCCCATGCCTGCAAAGATATACAGACACAGAAAGGTGATTTTTTAAAGGAGGAATTGGGTTTAAAAGCACCTTTTAAACACATGTTTTTCAGCCTTTAATTTGATTCCTTCTAATTCCGCCTGCGTATAACCCACCCCTTAACTCAATTTAACCTGGGTTATAATGCATGTGTACAAGGGCCTTTAGAATCATGGAATGAGCTCAATCTCCTTCTTAATGCTGTATGTTTTCTACACACTGACCAATAGGAGAAGTGTTCCTGGGGTAAAAAAAAGACTTTAAGAATTAAGTAACTATTATGCTTTAGCTGAAACCTTAGGCTAGCCAGTAATCCATCACCAAAATGTGCATAACCTTTGCATTTGAACATTTTATTGGTATTTTAATAGTAATTTCAGTAGTAAGAAAACATATCTCATTTTAGTGAAGGGATTATAGCCACATGACCTGTGTGACTGGAAAGACTGAGCTCCAGCTGCTTGTACTTGATCGAGACCTATGTTTAGCCTTCTTTTGAGTCCTTGTCTTGAACTTAAGTGAAACTTCAACTGGGCCAGAATTGTGGATAGAGCAAGGTTGCTGACAAGCATCCCATGGGGTATTTACCACGCTGAGCTCGCTTTTGTGATTCCTGCTGAATTAAGTACTGTAACAACAAATTTTCAAACCGTGATATTGTCAATCTCCTTTTCTTTTGTCTTTGAAAATGAGATTATGATCTTTGAATCCTCTTGGAGTTTTGTTACTACAAGGAGTGAGCATGGTCTGCTGCATACGCAGAGTTCCCAGAATTCACCAGCAAATGGGACTAGTTCCAATCACTGTCCCTGTGTCTGAAGAAGGGTAGGATGAGAATGTGTGAGCTTGGACCACACAATGGTAAACCATCTTTTATTGGGGTGTTTGAACTGCGCTTCTGTTTTTCTCTGCACTCTGTTCTGACTAGAAGGAGCTTTTCCGGGGCTCAGGGAAAGGTTTCGCGTAGTATTGTTAGTTGGAGACCAGTGTTCTTCATGGAAAGCACTCAGTCTTCCTCAGAGTTCTGCATCCTCCTCAAGATGATACAGAGGGAAATAGAGAGGAAACTAGATTCACCACTTCTAGGACCATGCATTTAAGGTAACATTTACTTTGGCCTCAAAACATAAAGCTACTAGAATGTTTAATTTTCTCCCTGTGCTTTATGTAGGTTGTGTCTGAGCTGTAGGGTAACATTAAAGAAAGTGGCAAGGGGGAAATTTACTGAAATGGTTTTGGAACCTCTTAAAGGGCATATTTTTTGGTGTGGGTTTTATTTATTTTTTATTACTATTTTTTTGTTTGTTGTTTTGCCTGCAAGGTAAACTTCTGCTTCTTTGGTTAGGAGTGTAAAAAGAGGAAGGCAGATGAAAGCAACAGTCTTTTTCTTTCTCAAGCTGTGACAGAAATCAAATGCAAATAGAGCTCAGTTCAAGACTGTTTGTTAAGTGTCATATCGGTGAGCATTAAATGCAGTTTATGTAGTTTTACAATGAGCAATACTGAATGAGAATTTTATTGATTTTTTTTCAAAGAACATACACAGAATAATATGCCCCATTCAATGCCAACTTACAAGTGTATCTTTATATTTGTGAGTGCATATAGAGTAGGCTTGTGAATTGTGATCCCTTGTTCTATCACCTTGTTGAGGTGATTTATTTCATGGTTCATATTACAAAAGGATGGGGAAATGCCTCTCTCTCTCTCTCTCTCTCTCTCTCTCTCTCTCTCTCTCTCTCTTAGCAAACCTTTGTCTTCCCTTAGACTATGGTTTTCTAGCTGTGTTCCAGAGAATTATGAATGCCCAGAAGTTTATCAATTTTGGGGGGAGGGGATTGCATAACATTTCCAATGAAACAACAACATTAATTTGCTATTTATTTATTAGGAAGACACTATGAGCTCTCAGTTAGGCTGGATCCACACTGCCAAATAATGCAATGTACTTACTTACTTAGGACGATCCCTTGTAGCCCAAGAATGATGGTCCTCCAAGTGTAGTGCCTTGGCGGTAGGTCCGAATGTAGCTGTGGAGCCCTATTCTTGATCTGCATGCTCTCCTGTAGTGAGGACATTGGTTTCCAGGTGAAAGGTGGTTCCAGTCAGGGCTGGCTTGATGCACCTTCCTCTTGGCACATTTCACCCTCCATTTGTGCCTCTTTGAATTCTGCAGCACTGCTGGTCACAGCTGACCTCCAGTTAGAGCACTCAAGGACCAGGGCTTCCTAGTTCTTGGTGTCTATGCCACAGTTTTTAAGGTTGGCTTTAAGCCCATTTGTTTTCCTGTCCACCAACATTACATTTCTTGTTCTTGAGTTGGAAGCATAGTAACTGCTTTGGGAGATGGTGATTGGGCATTCAGACAATGTGGCCAGTCCAGTGAAGTTGATGGTGTAGGAGCATCTCTTCAATGATGGTGTAGACCAATTCTTATATATATATTATTATACAGCCTTGCTATTGAGCAGAGTTAATTGTCAGCTTCAGGCAGCAGATTTGGCAGGGCAGGGTCATGAAAGGACAATAAGTTGTTGGTTACTTACATTATGACTGTGCTCTTATTGCCAGAGATAGAGTGTTTTGTAAGCCTTTCTGTTTTAGGTGTCAAAATAGGCAGGTGCCAGATGGGACCTGTTCACTTTGACTTGGATCAGAGTGGGTGCCTCAGGCAGGGAAATACTTTGGACTGGCCCTGTTTAGGGAAAACTGTTCCTCTGTGCCTCCCTCTGGACACCAATCAGCAGCAAGATCTGGGATGAGATATTGCAGGCTCCAAAAGACTGATGTGGAGAAACAGAATCTATCTATCTGCAAAGTGCATAGCGACACTCCCACCCCTAAACTCTCACAGGGTGGTTTTCACATTGATTTTCTTTGTGAATATACTTCAGGAAATAATCTTTTAATCTGCAAGAAAGATATGTTTTTGACAAGCTTTTCATCTTTACTTGTTGATAAGAGTGACATTAAACCAGCAAATCATTAATCCAGGTTTTCTTATGCTTGTATCGGAACGATTTCTTTCTACAGTAATGTTATGAGCTGATGGCAGTGTTGGTGGGTTTTTCTTTTCTTTTCTTTTTGAAGTGGGGGAGAACTCATACTATTTAAAATCACATTAATAGTGTTAGCTTCTGCATGTCTACCTAGAACTAAATTTCACTTACTCCCAGATAATTGTGTAACGGGTGCTGCCTAACTGCAATATGTATCTCTTTGCCCACTTTTGATACCATGTTCTAAATTTCTTTGTGATTGATAGATGCTCTGAGCTTGCCTAAGGGCCCACTCACACACATATGTAATCCCTTGATTTGATGGTTCATGGCTCAATGAACAGAAGTCGCTTGAGAAGCATTCAATTAGAGTTAATGCAGGACTGGGAGTATGTGGACCTCTGGATGTTTCTGGAGGTCACCCCTCATTAGCTCTAGCCAGTGGGTAGGGATGATGGGAGTTACAATCCAACAACATATGAAGAGCCGCATGCTTCCATTCCTGAGCTAATAAGTGATTTCAAGAAATGTGATGTGTGACATCTGGTGTTCCTTGGAAACAAAACTTTAATGGCTGTGAGAGTCCTAATCCTAAATACTTGAATGGTATAGAATTGGAAAAGTCTAGTTTAAACAGTTTGATCCAGGCTTTCTGGACAAATAATGGCTCTGTACCAAGGATCTAGTTCTTGGCTTGTCTCTCAGTGAGAAATGCTAATTGTGTCTTGTAAGATGAGTTATTTTTGACAGTAAGAGTAGATTTACACTGTAAATCAATGCAGTTTGAGACTACTTTAACTACCATGACAAAACTCATGGGAGTTGTAGTTTGGTGAGGCACCACACTATTTGACAGGGAAGGCTAAAGACCTTGTAAAACGAAGACTCCAATGATTCCATAGCTTTGAGCCTTGTGATATCAAACTTCACTAATTTGACAGTGTAGATCCAGCCAAAGAGTGTTTTTGCTCAAACTGACAGTCAGATTGCCCAGACTGCATAGCTGCATGCCATGTTACATGGGCATGTACAAATTTAAAAAAACTAATGGCTTTGCTGTGTCTTTTCCCTTCAGCTAGCCAGACCTTGTGATTGTTGTATAACTTGAGTTTGTTTTATGGAAGGATAGAAAATAAATTTGCACAGAGTTTCTATTCAAATTATGGAAATTCTGGCATGAACCACAAAAAGGAATGGATTGCTGTATGGTCATGATCCAGAAGCATTCTCTCCTGATGCTTCACCAACATCAATGGTAGGCGCCCTCAGATGTTGTGAGGTTTGTTGGAAACTTGGCAAGTGAGATTTATATATCTGTGGAATGTCCAGGGAGGGAGAAAGAACTCTTGTCTGCCTGAGGCAAGTGTGAATGTTCCAGTTGGTCACCTTGATTAGCATTTAATGGCCTCGTAGCTTCAAAGCCTGGCTGATTGCTACTTGGGGATCCTTTGTTGGGAGGTGTTAGCTGGCCCTGATTGATGCTTCTCTGGAATTCTCCTGTTGTTCTGAGTGTTGCTCTTTATTTACTGTCCCAAACTT
Organism: Anolis apletophallus; assembly: GCA_030556195.1. Classification (NCBI taxonomy): domain Eukaryota; kingdom Metazoa; phylum Chordata; class Lepidosauria; order Squamata; family Anolidae; genus Anolis; species Anolis apletophallus. The sequence continues at coordinate 96,119,360 of JARBWK010000004.1, forward strand.
AGAGTTCTTTTAATACTGGTAGCCAGAGTTTGTTCATTTTCATATTTCACTGCTATTTGCACACCACATCGAGTTGCCTTCGGGCTGAGAGAGGCGGTCTAGAAGCAAAGTAAATAAATAAATATTTTCCTCCTTTCTGTTGAAGCTGTCCACATGCTTGTGAATTTCAATGTCTTCTCTGTGTAGTCTGATATGGTAATTGTTAGAGTGGTCCAGCATTTCTGTGTTCTCAAATAATATGCTGTGTCCAGTTTGGTTCATCAGGTGATCTGCTATGGCTGTCTCTACATAGAGATCACCAAATGCAGCGCCCAAGGAACATGAAAGGCACTGCAGACTAATTCCACTTGAGAAGTCAGCCATAGCTAAGCACCTGATGAACTAATCTGGACATAGCATATTATCAGTTCTTCTCATCCCAGTCCCCTAGACTTGTGCCTTGAATGCTCCTACCCCTCCATCAATTTCATTTCCCCCAAATTCCTTTCTAGTCGCTTCCTTTCTCTAAATAGTTTCTGTGCTTCAGCCTTCAACATGCCTTTGTTTTACTAGCCTTTTAGATTTTAATGTACAATGATTTTATGAGACTGTACCTCACTTTCCTTATGCTGGTCTATGACCATAATAAAGATTTTTTATTTTGATTTGACATAGCAATGTGCACACACATCATTATAAAGGATTCTCAATAAGAGTAATTGTCTGTAATTTTACTGTTCAGATTTCAATGTTTCTTGAAAATACTTATAGCACAGGCATGGACAAACTTTTTTGCCTTAGAGCTGTATTGCAAGCCTGGCCAGGAGAGCCAGGCCAGGAGGGAGGGGGGCAGGCACACACTGAGTGGGAGGGCCTGAGTGGGAGAGAGCCAGGAAAAGGCAGGGCAGGGCCTGAGTCATTCTCTGGTTGCTCTCCCGGCATAAGGGAGGGGCTGCTCACCCCATGCTTATGATGGGAGAAAGGCAAGACATGCAGCGACTGCCCCAGTCTTGCCTCCCGATCATCGAGCGGTCCTCTTGGCATTATGCCAGGAGACGGGCGGGACAGACGATGGCTGAGAGTGATCCGGAAGGCTCTCAGCTGCCACATGCTTTCCTCGAGCCATCCTCCTGTCATAAAGATGGGACTGCTCACACTGTCCTTATGCCGGGAGGAGGGCAGGACACGTTTTGTTTATCATTGCTACTAAAATTCTACTGTGAGCCCTTCCCTTGCATAATTAAGTTCATGTACCGTGTTTCCCCGAAAGTATGACACCCCGATTGTAAGATGTATCGGGGGTGTCAGGGGGGTCGGCTAATGTAAGCCGTACCCGAATGTAAGCCGTACCCCCGGCCGCGCGTCACTCAGTCCCGCCTCCTCCTCGATCCCGCCTCCTCCGCCGCCTCCTCCTCCTCCGCTTCCCCCGCCGCTTGCCTCCGCTGCTGCTGCTTGCCGCCTCCCCGCCTCCCCCGCCCGCCGCCCCCCCGCCACCACTTGCCGCTGCCGCCGCCTCCCTCCACCTCCGGTGCCGCCTCCCCCGCCGCCACTTGCCGCTGCCGCCGCCTCCCTCTCGCCTCGGTGCCGCCTCCCCGCCTCCCCGCGCCCCTTGCCGCTGCCGCCGCCTCCCTCTGCCTCCGTGCCGCCTCCCCCGCCGCCGCCTCCCCCGCCGCCACTTGCCGCTGCCGCGCCTCCCTCTGCCTCGGTGCCGCTTGCCTCCGGTGCCGCTTGCCTCTACCGCCGCTTGCCTCCGCCGCCGCTTGGCACCGCCTCCATAGCAGCCCATGCCTGCGCCAGGCGCGGCTGCGCCGGGCGCACTCAGGCCTTCTGCCCATGCGCCGAATGTCTGCGCATGGGTGAAGGTACTGAGCGCGTCTGACGCAGGCGCGCTGACGCAGACGCTGCTGACGCAGACGCGCTGGGCGCGCTCAGGCCTTCTGCCCATGCGCGAATGTCTGCGCATGGGCAGAAGGCCTGAGTGCGCCAGCGCAGCCGCGCCGGCGCAGGCATGGGGCCGCTATGGAGGCGGTGCCAAGCGGCGGTGGAGGCAAGCGGCGGCGGAGGCAAGCAGCACCGAGGCAAGCGGCACCGAGGCGGAGGGAGGCGGCGGCAGCGGCAAGTGGCGGCGGGGGGAGGTGGCGGCGGGGGAGGTGGCACCGAGGCGGAGGGAGGCGGCGGCAGCGGCAAGTGGCGGCGGGGGAGGCGGCGGGGGGGAGGCACCGAGGCGGGAGGGAGGCGGCGGCAGCGGCAAGTGGCGGCGGGGGGGACTGGAGGCGGCGGAGGAGGAGGAGGCAAGCGGCGGGCGGAGGAGGCGGAGGAGGAGGCGGCCAAGGGGCAGGGCTTACTTTGGGGTACGGTAATGTAAGCCGTACCCGAAAGTGTCCGTAGGGGGATTTGGGGGTTCAAAAGAAAGTAAGACGCTGTCTTACTTTCGGGGAAACACGGTATCAATGTTCTATGACATCGCAACAGTTCAACCAATGATAGATACAGACAATATCAGTTACTTCTTTGGCGGGGCGCGCACAAGGCTGTTTTTGTATAATCATTGTTTTATTTCCCATATTTGTGCCCCACCATTTTCACTCTGAAGGGGACTCAAGGCGGCTTCACAACCGGCATCAATTTGATGCCCAACAAACAGATTCCCAAAGATAACAATTACAATTAAAACCATCAATAAAACATAAATTGTTAAAACAGTAATTAATATCACACAAGTTCAAAATCGTAGTCCAGGATCAGTCCATTAGTCCATCACTTTAAGAGATCTCAAGTATTGCATTGTTATAGTTACTGCTTGAATGCTTGGTCCCATAACCATGTCAAGTTTTTTCCTGGATTGTACATCAGCAAATGGTAAAACGTAAGAATTGGTAATCGATTATTGTCTCCAGCTTTTGCTTTATTTTTCTTTTTACACAGGATAGAAAATTGATATAGCTTATGTTGCTACAATATATGTTAAATCATGTATAAGCCCATGAATATCTCATTATCACATTGGCATTTCATGTGAACCAGCCTTGGGACTTCAAATTAACAAAGAAAGAAGAACATAAGTTGAAATATAACCATGTGTGTTGACTTATAAGATGAATTTTCACTGCATGTTCTAAATAATAATACTAAAATCTAAACCTTTTATCTTTATTTTTTGATTTTAAGGTGCCTCTTTAATAATTAAGTCAGATTGTGCCCAATAAATATAACCCCATCGCCCACTCCAAGAGGAGCTGAACTTGTGTGAAGCTTCAATTTCCAACTCTTGTCAATTTGTAGGAGCTGTTGTGTAAAAGCACTTTAGTAGGGAAAAGCAGCAATCTCCATGCATCAAAGTTAGATGGTGGTGGGGTTATCACTCCGTGAAAATCACATAAACATTCCCCACATGAAATATTATTCATCAGGGCAAAGCTCTCCAAGGGTTTCACTGATGACAATGGTGTCAAGAAACCCCTTTTTGAAAAAGAGAAAAAATGTATTTTATTTCTCGGATTGCTTCTGTAGCCCGGCAGCCAGCAGCACCGTGAAGGAGGGAATGAACATAATTGAGTTGAGAATTAGCAAACCTTAAATATCTGTCGCTGCAATATCATTACCCATAAACTTGCCCTTTTCCCACCCCTTTTCTCCCCAAAGACCAGCATCCCATAACTGCAGCAAGACGGAATATGTTCTTTCGAACAGCTAAATCAACAAGGTCTCACATGAGTAGTGCTGAGCTGGTGTGGTTGACTGGTTTCATGAAAAACTAATCATGTATTCATCATTGAGATCAAACACTCCCCAAGTAATTACTATCAAAACCAATCTGAAGGGGGAAATACTGAAGAGGTAGCATGGCTGATCTAATCAGCTGGAGAACAGAAATAGTTCTCCTTTTTTCAACATAAGATTAGGTTAAAAAAATAAATAAATCACAAGATGGTAATTGTATTTTTTATAATTAAAGAAAAGAAAGCTGTCTCCTAGTCATCAATTGCTTCAAACCAACCATTACAACTTTAGCTTCGACTGCTTGCGTTCATTATGATCACATATTTGTGAACTGATTTTTTCCTTACCATAGCATGTAGCTAATAACATTCACAGAAGTAGTGTTTTGCTATGACAGCTTGCAAGATAAAAATATTGAGCGATCAGAAAGTTTTCTGATGAAAGCTAAGAACTGTGGAACTGAAAGATGCAAATCTTCACAATGTTATGCTAGACCTCCCTCCTTTTCATGTATATCAGCTATCTATCTATCTATCTATCATCTATCCTTAATGGAATGTTATGGAATTCTTTATATTCAGTCTTCCATCATTACATAGTCTCAATATTATTCAACAAAAGATTCTTTTTAATCATACGATCCACATGTGAGTGTTTGTTATGTAAAATGTGCAATATTATTTTACCCAGAGAGGTGCAAGGTAGTGAGCCTCTTCTCACAATATAACTCTTATAAGCAAGAGGCAAAAAATAGTTAACCATCAGTTAACCATCAGCGAAAATAATCATATACAGCATCTAGCAGTATGCATTTTCTTCAACATCCCATTTTAACTTCAAAGCAGCTACTGAAGCTGACAAACTGATATTAGAATTTCTCATTTGAGCGATATCATGCCCTGTAGAAGAACCTATAGGGCTGTGCAAAAAGTCATTTATGCTTTGTATATCAGATCTATTTCATAAGATTCATACATATGATGTGATATTAAGAAAGACAGGTGGCACCCACGCAAAAAAAAAACCCTAAGATTCAAAACATTAACCTATGACTTTTCAGAAGAGTTATGTAAGTCCTGTAAGTGGTTCCTGGGCTCTGTCACGGGCGCTGCTTCTCCCACAAAAAGGCTAGGTTTGGTTCCCCCAAAGGGCCCCGAGGAGGATGGTGAGGCCCAGAGTTGAGGGAGAAGCCTTGCTCTTTCCCCAAACGGGTGAGGGGGACTTGGTGTTATGCATGGCTGAATGGCCAAGCGGGGAAGAAGCCCTTCCAGTACATGGCCAGCCCAGAGAGACACAGGCAGAGACCATCACATTGAGGCTTTAATGCGAGGAGTCCCGGTATGCTGAAGTTACCAGAATTCTGGGAAATGTTGTTTAGGGTGGGGCCTTTTGAATTTTCTGCCACAAGTGTCCTCACTTTCCAAAACTATATTTCCCAGAATTCTGTTTGCTTTACAAAAACCAGGCTGCCCACATTAAAGCCACCATGTGCCTCCCCCTCCCTGAAAGTTTTGTTGGATGACAACCCATGTCCATTCTCTAAACCTGTGGGTCCCCAGATGTTTTGGCCTTCAACTCCCAGAAATCCTAACAGCTGGTAAACTTGCTTGGATTTCTGGGAGTTGTAGGCAAAACAGCTGGGGATCCACAGGTTGAGAACCACTGCTCTAAAGGATTTCAAGATAAAAGAGAATTGTTGGTAGTTGAATCAACCCTGTTAGGTAGGCAAAGTTGACAGACAGTAACTTCAAAGTTTACCTTGTAGGTTTCTTCTTCTTTTTCTTCTTCTTCTTATTCCAAAGGCTAGATGGGCAACTTGTGGGGGTGCTTTGACTGTGCTTTTCCTGCCTGGCAGAAGGGGGTTGGACTGGATGGCCCTTGGGGTCTTCTAGTGAAATAGTACTGTTAAGTTTATGTTGGTTAAAATTCCCTAAAAATCAATGGATGTGCAAATATTTCAAAGCTAGGGGAGGCAGGGGGAATGACGTGCTGGTTATGTTTTGCTCATGAAAACTTTTTAAAATTTACAAAATTTAGTGGATGTGTTAAATGTTCTGAAATTGGGGGCAGTAGTAAATGTGTTCTATCATTGTAGCAAGTTTCATCCCAATAGCTGCAAAAATGTGGAAGAAAGGAGCCCTGGAAGTGTCCTCCCCCTGGGTGAAGGATTTTTAGGGCAGGGGACAAACTGAAGGAAATATACATTACGGGCAAGATTAGTGGCAATAAATGTTGCCAACCGGAATGTTGATAGTTCAAAGCCCGGGTCAGTGTGAGCGTCTGACTTTAGCCTAGCTTCTACCAACCCAGCAGTTCAAAAACAAATGTGAGTAGATGAATAGGAACCGCATTAAAGTGGGGAGGTATTTTAGGCACGGCATTTCAATCAGAAAAAGGAGGAAGTTTATGAACAAAGAAAAACTCTTCGACAAGGAGATGGAGTGACAGCACTCCTTTTGGCCAGAATTGAGCACAGCCTCCAAAGATGCCAAAAGGTGGGAAACCCTAAAACAATGATACATCATATCTAGACATCTTGGAGATAGAGAGCTATTGAGTTTTGCTTCCTCCTTCCTCAATATTTTATCTAAGTGCTAATATAATTGAATTTTAGTGAAAAACACCTTTCTGTTTTCACAGCTCTATTTTCAAGCTTTGAAAATGGGGGGACTTTTTTCTTATTTTCTTAGAGGTGGGAAATCTAGAAGTTTAGGGGAGGGTAGAAGGTACGTTGATAAAGCAATAGAGACATTCTGCCCCTTCCACACTTTCTTCTTCACAACAATATTTCAGACATTCATTCCCAACGACTTCCAATGCTAACCTCATAGTGTGCACCCTTTCATGGATTATGAAATTACTAATCTGAGAATATATATCACATTTTGTACTTAATAAAGAGAGACATTTAAATGCTGTGAAATCTTCACTGGCTTTTCAGTAAACCATGTCCAAAGGAAATGCAGATCTTGGTTGACAATTAAAAAGGAAAAAAAATCTATAACACAGAACCATTTCTGTCTTTTGTAACTAATGAAGAGCTCTTAGTATTGACCTGCAACCAGGCTAATAATGACATTGACTCCACTCATTTAAAGTCATAAATTTAAAGACATGGCAAGACCTATATTAGTATAATAAACTCAAATGTTCATTTCAGCTTAAGAAAACATCTGGGAACCAATTGAGCATTGCGGATACTCATGTTACATTCATTTCTATAGCACCATATGGTTTTAACAAATGGTGCAATTCTTTCTTTCATTTTTTAAATAGCAAGAGACAGATAATAGTTGCATGTGGATTTTCCCTTCACCCAATAATTAATGAAAACTAGGTGATGCATAATATTTATAAATACATAAGAGAAGAGGCAATACAGCCACAAACAGGAGATAAATATGTTAGCAAGGAGGACAAATGCAGCTCAGTGAGATCAGTGGGAGTCAGTCCTGCTTTGGGATGAGATCCATACTTTATTAGCTGCCTGGGGTGGATTATGGGATGCAACCTGGGATGAAACTATTCAGTTCTTTACCAAGACTGTTCCAGAACTGACCTAATCACCTGATCTTCTCCAGCAAAACATACCAGTTCTCCCTTATCAAATTTGGTTTCCAAAGTACTTCTGGTCATCCATCAACAAGAACCCATAAGTGTAGACCAAGAAGAAACAAAGTCCCCCTTCCCATCTAGATTTTTGCTAATTTCTACATTGCTCACCATTTTGCCACCTGATGAAGCTATCCTATTGGGTCAGTTCTGAAAGAGTTTTGTGATGTGAATGGATCTTTGTTCAACACAGAAATATGACTTGCAGAGTCATGGCAGATGAATGGGTGCTCTGAAGAAGCAGCTCCTTTTGCTGAGTTATTGCTTCCTTCCTTTTCCCATTCAATGAGATAAGGCTGCTATGAATAAAGGGAGCATGTGGTTGATGGTAGAGTTCCCCTGGTTATATATTGCATGTAAATTTGTGACTGGAGGTGGATTCATTAATAAAGTCAATAAGGAATTTATGTCCTCGACCAAGGCAGGCGTAACCATCAGAGACTATTTCCATGGAAGACATTTATGAAATGCATTTAATTTGCTGATTTTATTTGAATGGAATAATTATTCAGGGGATTTAAAATGATGTTTGTAAAAGTAAGATATATTGTACCATATTAAGATGGAAAGGCCTGCTGTCTCAACAAAAGAAGATAAAATAAAAAAATTGTAACAGATACAAATTTTTAAGAGCAGGTTAATGTGACATGAATGAAAACTTCAAAGACATTCATTGTTGAATAAATATTAATTGTAACTAGTTCCTTTTCATAATATTTCTGGTATAATTACATTTCATTATGACTGTAGCATAACAAAGAGGAATTCAGTAACATTTTAGTTACGTTTATTGTTAGGGCAGTAGCCTCACTAAAGTGTGGAAGAGGAATATCACATGTCTCCAGAGCTTGGGAATAGTTTATATTTTATATATGGTAATTTACAGAATCCCAATGGGAATTGGTCCCAATGGGAGATGCCATATCAGAGGAATACAAGGGGGAAAAGTAAATAAAAAATGTCAATGTATTGATAAATCTACTTGTAGTTTTAATCTAAACATTGAAGATATGCAGTGAACTGAATATTTTCCTCAGATAGATTCTGGGGGAATCTATCTGGGGGAAACTATCTAGCTCCCTTAAAACTGATATTGGAGTCACTAATGAATGCTAGAATTGGAAAGGATTTTTTTTGAGAAACCCTAATGACAAGAATCTTCACAGGTCAGAAGTTACTCTGAAAAAACTTTGCATATGGTTAATTTGCACAAAAAACAGCCCCCTTTTTGCAATAAACAGACTTTTAACTATAGAAAACAATATTTCAATGCAAAAATATCGATTCTTGCACAGAAAATATTGTTTTCTGTGCGTAAAATACTGTAATTGGAGATTCATTTGGCATAACATTTGCACATGGTTGTTCTACATGACTGGGAGTTGGTCTGAATATCTCTTGTGGACTCTTGCAACTCCATGATTCTATGAAAACAGCACTTTCTACATTGAGATATTATATTCACCCATATAATTATTCAAAAGAATGGTTTTCCACATTTGAGTTTTGCACAGAATAAATCCTGAATCAATGTATTGTCGAAGGCTTTCATGGCTGGAATCATTGGGTTGTTATAGGTTTTTCAGGCTATATGGCCATGTTCTAGAAGCATTCTGTTCTGACATTTCGCCTGCATCAATGGCAAGCATCCTCAGAGGTTGTGAGGTCTGTTGGAACTAGGAAAATTGCATTTATATATCTGATATATATATATATATATATATATATATATATATATAATTGGGATATATAAACCCAATTTTCCTAGTTAGATAGATGCAGGTGAAACATCAGGAGAGAATGCTTCTAGAACATGGCCATATCGCCTGAAAAACCTACAACAACCCAGCAAATCCTGAATCATTAATAGCACTTAAAGGGTGCATTGTTTTCAAAGGTGTTGTTGCAGAGAGGGGGGGGAGGGAGGGATAGAATTACCTTTGAGAAGAAACTTAGGCCCCTTCTACACTGTCATATAATCCAAATTATCAAGGCAAATAATCCACATTATCTGCTTTGAATGGGATTATATGAATCTACACTGCAATGGACATGGAGGGAAGCTTCTGGGTCTTTTCAATAAGTCAAGATCTTTGAGAAAGGCAGAGAGTGAAGAGAACTTTCTTTAATGCTTGGAAATGTGTTCCAAGCAGTCCCTGATTGGTTATGTCTCTCTAATTTCCATGTGTTTGTGTGTGTACACATGCATGCAATTTGTATTTTAGTCATCAACATCTGCTATTTCAACATGCTGAATTTAAGATTTTGTTCCATAAAAGATAATCTTTAAATTGTCGCTGTGGCATAGCATAGTTTAGTGACCCTTATTTATTCATCAACTTAAACCCTGAGCCATTTTGTTTTTTCTCCATATTTGACACTAGTTGGTCATATGGCCCTGCCAAAATCTCTTTTATTATGAAATAGTACTAATCTGAATATAGTATAGCCTTTTTATGACTTATGTGGCATGACAAAGTTGGAAAGGACCTTTATGTTCATGTAGTCCAAACCCTACCAATCTGGAAAATCTACTGCTACAATATACTTATATGTTTCTACTGAGCTCTGCTTAAAATCTATAATGAAGTAGAGTCTACTACTGTTTACGGTGTTCTACTATCAAACAATTGTACCATCAAGATTTTTTCCCTAGTGTTTAGCCACAATTCCTTTTGTTTAACTCCATTAGCTTGGGTCCTCCTCTAATCTGGACCAATAGAAAAAAATAGGAAAGAAATTGCTGCCTTATCTACATGGAGGCTCTTTAAATATTTGAATATGGCTATTCCCCCTTTCATCTCTTCTCCAGGCTAAACATAGCCAATTCCTTCAATTTTTCCTCTTGGGACAGTCTCCAGGCCCTTCCCCATCTGCCTCACCCTCCTCTGGACTTGTTCCAGTCTGTTAATATCCTTCTTAAGCTCTTCAGAAATGGGCACAGTACTCCAAGGGAGGCCTGGCCAAGTATACAATTAGTGTATGCTGCCCATGCAATTTAAGCAGAGGGGCACTAAAATGTATTCACTCATGACTGAGCCAAAAATATGATTCTCATGCTGGAAAAAGGGGAGAGAAAAAATAGCATTGACCTACTGAGCTGTCTAGCACTAATGAAATATTAACATCTTTTAAGTAGTGCAGGGGATATTTAGAATTATTAGACCTGTTCCATGCCTCCATAACTTTTCACGAAAAACAAATGCATTTTTCTTTTTCTTTTAATTGGCAACTAGGTCTCATGCTATCCATTTTTGTCATATACAGGCAGTATACACAAATTCCATGCATGTTAAGACCCCCTCTTCTCCAAGGTCCCCCTAAGTAAACATGTGAGATAGTGGCACTATACAGGATGAGGAATAATCTTCTATGAGTCTAAACTTCTTTTCTTTGGAGTCCTATTTGGGTTAGTTTATACATTTATTCCCATATATACAGTACATCTTAATTTCAAGCTACAACAGGCAAGTGGTCCATGACATACATGCAACTTTTAGTAATGTCGGGTGTACACCTTCAGATATTTGCTGACTGTCACCCTTTTTTATTTTTGGTCAAAAAGTTGTTTATTTTTTTGCTAAAAATATTATTTATTATGAAGACCTTGGTGTTTTGGTTGACTTGATCTTGAAACCCTCCTCCAAAATGCTTGAGAAGTAACTGAAAATGATTAATCATCACTTCCAAACACTCCTAATGGTGGTTATGATTATATACAGTGGTCTGTGAAATTGCAAATTAGAGAATGCAATCTGCCATGCTCTAAGACAGTGGTTCTCAACCTGTGGGTCCCCAGATGTTTTGGCTTTCAACTCCCAGAAATCCTAACAGCTGGTAAACTGGCTGGGATTTCTGGGAGTTGTGGGCTAAAAACATCTGTGATACCCTAGATTGAGAACCATTGCTCTAAGGCATGCCTGCGTTTGCTCTTTCTAGATCTTTATCTGTCTTATGAAGGTAAATGGATAGTTTTTAGTATTCCAATAAGACTTAGCTTTGGACTAAGCATGCCAAGGATCTTAGGATTTCATGTTGCACGGAAAGCCTACTAATGTAGAACTCTATAAAAACATGCTTTGACCTATAGAACATGAAAGTCACATGGAGAGCTTCACTGGAGCAAAGACTAAAAATAAACTATATTGTTCCAGGCCCACTACTTTCTCCTGAGATCTATCCCATGTTGGAATATGGAGTGCCATAATGGAGGAAGTCTCTGGCTTGGCTTCTAGCACTCTTCTCAGGCTTTTCGGACCTTACTCTTTTGATGGGTAAAATGTGAGAATACTTCCTTGGGCGTGTATGCATGTACATACACACATAGGCTGTAAAGCTGGAAAACTCGGAGTTGTTGATTTGGGGTTTTGGCTCAAGAACCATCTAATTCAACAGGATCTGGTTTAATTGCATTGAGACTATACTGATTCTAGGATTTTGGTAGTTACTGTTAAAAAAAAGAACCTTCCAAGACTTTGGATACACTAATTGAGGATAGGGTTTAGGCCTTTTCAGAGCACTGCTACAATGTGATTGGCACTACAGTCCGTTGTCGTCGTCCCCCTACACACACACACACACACACACACACATCTTTCCTGTCTGATCCAGGGCTAAGGTTGATGCTTAGCATGAGGAATTCTATATACATTCATAACTAATCTCTTTCTGGTCAAAGGCAGGACCAACAATACAGTTTACTCATAGTCCATCCTTGTTTTTATTCTCAAATTAAGTGGAACCCCAACACCACTGGGATAGAGACTATGTATAATTATTGTCCCGCAATCACTCCCCAACATTGTGCCAAAATCCAAAGACGAACCACCTTTTCATGTGGCACATTTTTGCCCCATTTTGCCACTTTGCTTTGCAGCAAGGATAGGGCCTGCCATGTGCCATTACACAATGCATGGCAGGCTCTACCCACTTTCCTCCCAAAGTCAAGGGGAAGCACTGAAAGGTGTTTCCTCATGACTATGGAAAGGAAAGTGTATTTTGGGCAGCTCGAACAGAGCTACCCACACTTTCCCTTCCATTTCTCTGTGTGATGGCATAAAGGGGGGTGGGGCAACACACATTGCCATGTGTTGCCACCCTTTCTTCCATCAGATGAGAGGAGGGAAAGGGTGTCATCCCTTCTGTGTGATGAGGGGAGGAGGGAGGGCACATGGGGTGCCATGAGCCACCCCGCATGCCTTCATTTTCTTTGGTGATTGCCGGTCCACAGTCATGGCCCAAAAGTTTCCAAACAAATCCCAAACTTTTTGAATTAGATTGTGGGAAAACCAGACTACAGGGAACATGGCCCAAAAGGGCCATGTGAAGAGATCCTTTATGAAGTTGTAGCACAAATTCTCTAAATCAGAAGAGTGTACTCACACTGCAAAATTGAAACCACTTTAAGTGCCATGTCTTAGGGCTACGGAGTCTTGGGGTTTGTAGTTTGTGATGTAGTCCACCCTCTCAATCCAAGTACTGTGCTGCCACACCAAACTATAAATCCTGGGACTCTGTAGGATAGTCTTGACAGATAAAACAGTGTCAGACTGCTATAATTCTGCCGTGTGGAGACACCCAAGATGCAAAGACCATATTCAAAGTTGCCATCTGAAGTGTGCATTTCTTCTTTGGACTTTTTAAAAATTGTGGAAGCTCTGTAGTAAAGTTTCCAAACAAATCCCAAACTTTTTGAATTAGATTGTGGGAAAACCAGACTACAGGGAACATTACAAAATGTTTGTCTACATATTTAGACTTTTCAAGGAAGTGGGAGTAATTTCCAAAGCTGGCAAAGTAACTACAGTTCAATGCTGTAACTGTCTGAAAAATACATTTTTGCTTGTTTCTATGGGTGCCTTTTCCTTCACTGCCCTTTTGGTTGAGCAGTCCTTCCCCCACCTCTTTCCTTCCCCACCCTCCATAACAACAGGATGCACAATGAAAAGTCATGTTTACAAATCTTGCATGCAAATGACTTGTGAAAGAGCCATGATATGCAGCAATTTAAATTTGTTGACAGAGTTGCCTAGATACGACCCCTTTTGATTCTCTGAAATTCTGTTTGATACCGCTCTGTGCGCTGACAGCTGAAGTTATTGAACAAGAGTGAGGACTCTTTAAAAAGGTGGGGAGGGGGAAAAAATCCTGACATTTGCTATGTTTTTGGAGCCTGTAACACAACATAGAATTTTTCTTTGGGTGTCGGTTTTACTCAGGTTGGTTTCGACACCGTGCTGCTTTTCAATTCCGCTGTATGGTAATAAATGGTTTGAGCACTGAATTCCTCTGCTCCTCCCACATGCATACAGTTGCTTCACAAAGGATTTATGAATCTCATAAGGTTCTTTGACATCTCCCTTTTAAGTCTCTGTATTTTTACTAGGTGCTCTTGAAATATTCATTCTCTAACATATGTACATATAGAGGCTAATGGGCAGCAGGCAATACATTCTCTGCTTTCCCCAATCTCTGATCCAGGAGAGAGGAAGGAGAGAGATGCTCTTCTCAAAGAACCATATGCATGTAGTAGTAGTAGTAGTAGTAGTAGTAGTAATAATAATAAGTCTCAAGACATTTTGCAGTAGCAAATGGAATTATGGTCTATAATAGTTAGCCTTCCATATCCACAGATTCTGCATCCACAGATTCAGCCATCAATAACTGGGGGATCCAAATAGCATGCCTTGATTTTGCCATTTTATATAAGAAACACTATTATACCACAACATTATAGATAATGAAACTTGACTATTCATGGATTGTGGTATCCACAATAGATTCTGAAACCAAATCTCAGTGGATACAAATGACCCACTGTACTCAAAGCTGGCTGAGTTGTTCTGGCATATATGATTGCAAAATAGTACAAGCCCCACATCTTCTCCTGGCAATTACAATGCAATAATAACAGATTAAATACATAACCCAGTGATGTCCTTTCATATCACCAAAATCTGCTGCCTTAAGTGGCTCTTCCATACTGTATAATAAAAAGTGAGGGATGGGAAATCAAATTGAGTTGAGTCCTTTGGCCTACATGAACATTTTCCTCAGTTCTTTTGAATACGTTAGTAAACAATAACATTTTATCTGCTTGTTAAAGTGGGCAAGGAGAATACCTATGGCACCTAGAACTGCAAGTATACTGTTCTGTCTTATATGTGGATTGATTTTAGTGAGGACAACAATTTACAGTCTTTGTGTGTTCATGTCCTGAAGTGTTTCAGCAATGGCCCCTTCTACATTGCCATATAAAATCCAGATTATCTGCTTTGAATGGGATTATATGAATCTACATTGCCACATAATCCAATTCAAAGCAGATAATGTGAATTATCTCCTTTGATGATCTGGATTATATGGCAGTGTAGATCCAGTTTAAGGCCCCCTCTACACTGCCATATAAAATCCAGATTCTCTGCTTTATTTATTTATTCATTTATTTATTTATTTATTTATTTATTTATTTATTTATTTACATTATTTATACCTCGCCCATATCAGCCCAAAGGCGACTCAGGGTAGCAAACAATAGGCACAATTCAATGTAGATTCGTATAATCCCATTCAAAGCAGATAATCTGGATTATCTGCTTTGATAATCTGGATTATATGACAGTATAGAAGAGGCTTGTGTGGGCCCCCTAGTGGTGCAACAGGTTAAACTGCTGAGCTGCTGAACTTGCTGACTGAAAGGTCTGTGGTTCGACTCTGGAGAGAGGGATGAGTTCCCGTTCCTGCTAACCTAGCAGCTCTTGCTAACCTAGCAGTTTGAAAACATGCAAATGTGAGTAGATCAAATATTCCAGAACAACTCAGCCAGCTTTGAGTACAGTAACGATGCTCCATGCAGTCATGCTGGCCACGTGACCTTGGAGGCGTCTATGGATAACGTCGGTTCTTCATCTTAGAAATGGAGATGAGCACCAACTCCCAGAGCCAAACACAACTAGACTTAATATCAAGGGGAAACCTTCACCTTTGCCTTAGAAGGGACTTAAGTGCACATCTACACTGAAAACTTAGAGGTCGATCTGACACAGAATGATCTGCCTTGAGGAAGGAAAGAGCCACGTTAACATAGCTTTTGTCAAGCTAAGTGAATTTGGAGGGAATTGATTAGTAAAATCATGTAGTATAAATTGGGTTTGTATATTCATATACTGACTGAAAATGTAAATAAAGATGTCGAATTGGAAATTTGACATTCAAGAACAATGCTTTGTTTTTGAGTGAGGACCTGAACTGCCTTTTGAAGTTTTTAAATCAAAAACTTTTCTTCATTGTCCCTTCTCCCCCCCCCCCCCCAGTGATTTCCAATCCCACTTGTTTTATATATGTTCCTTTTTTTCACTGAACCGCATCTCCCATGTTACTTTTATGGGGATGGAGCATTCTAAGCTAATGGGTATATATAAAATAAAAAAGACATCTGGCAATCCTAGAAGGGGATAATAAGGCAGAAAGGATAAAAGGCAAAGCTCAAATCTTGACCTGTTTCCTCAAAGTTGCCCTTTTAGCATCAGTTTATCACCACCATTCATCTTTAAACACACTCATAGTGCAAGAGAAATGCTGGAAGCTCTTCTGGAGTCTGGATTCCTCCCCTCCCCTCCCCTGCTTTTTTTGCAAGAGAAAGGAAATTGAATGTGGCAGCTTGACTAGGAAGCACTGCTGGGAGGGCAGAGGCGGCAAGGATTCTGAGAGCTGGCAGAGCCCAGGTAGATAGGAGGAACAGGCATCACTGGCTTCCCTCTGAAATATTCAAGAATGGTTTGAACATACACCTTTAAAGGGATCGTCTCTTTATTTTCTGCCTTTGTCTTTGTTTCCCATTAAGGTGGAGATTACTACAGATGAAATCTATATTGTAGATAAATTCATGAATACCTGGTGAGAGCCACTTTCGCGGCTCAGGTGCTGTTGGTGGTTTTAGGCATTTTGGAGAGATCAGGGTTAAACTCCCCACTGAGCCATGAAATTAGATCTTAGAGGCCAGCCTCTCTCCCATTCTCTTTTTCTGTTTCTCCCTCCCTCCCTCACTTGACTTACCTCACAGGATTGTTGTGAGGATAAAGGTGTGGGGAAAGAAATTACTGAGCAATGTGCACTGAGCCCATTGGAGGAAAGGTGAGATAGAAGTGTAACTATATAAATAATAAACGGAGTTTGCAAAAAAGTAACTGAAATTATGAATTACCTCATGAGGAAGACTTCTGGAGTCACTACTTCTTGCCTCCTGGCAGATGAATGCTTTTTAGTGATACAGCAACTTACCATCGAAATGGGAAACCATGGACAGCAGCGAACTCTGTAAAAATGAACGACTTCTGCCAAAAGTTACCATAGAGTCATATGGAGGACCTAAAAATTTCTAGGGAGGTATCCTATGTAGAAATTTGCCAGCATGACTCCATACAGGGACTCCAAAACTCATCCCTGCAGTCCCACGCCCCATTATTACATTAAGAGTACTAAGGACCATTTCACCCTGATAATCATCACGATCACTATTGTCCCCAAGTAACAGCCATTTTCCCTCCTGGAAAACCAACTGCCAGGAGAAAGGGATGGACTCAAGTGCTGCAACAAATTTAGGTTTTTATCCAATATTTTTTAATTAAGGTTCCCACCACACATATCCACCAATCACAAACTGCAAGACATGACAACAATGAATGGACGTTAAACAAAGGAGAACATGGATAATAATTTGCACCAATCAGAACAGTGTCTATTATTTTGTATGTCTATAGAATGCTGATGTCTGATAAAGGAAGGCATGTCAGATCTGGGACTCTCCCCTGGCATCGTTTTCTGATTACTGACGCAATAATGGTGACCTCTGATTCTGCAATCATCAATGCATTTTCTGATTGGAAACCACTGGAGCTGGCATGCCAGGAACAAATCTGGGATTCCAAGCAACTAACTCTATGTTGTTGTAGGTTTTTTCAGGCTATATGGTCATGTTCCAGAGGCATTCTCTCCTGACGTTTCGCCTGCATCTATGGCAAGCATCCTCAGAGGTTGTGAGGTCTCTTAGAACTAGGAAAATTGGGTTTATATATCTGTGGAAAGTCCAGGGTGGGACAAAGAGCTCTTGTCTGTTGGAGATAGGTGTGAATGTTTCCTATCCTTGATTAGCATTTGATGGCCTGGCAGTTTTTTGGTGTGGCTTGTTATTGCCTGGGGGAGTATTTTGTTGAGATTCTAATTCTATGGTAACTCCTGGTGGAAGCATGCCATAGAATTGCCTGGAGGACCTAGAAAATTGCTAGAGAAGACATATTTTGTCAGATGTTAATATGTGAAACTATGGGTACAGGCCCCATGGGTACAGATTGTTCATATATGTACAACCAATTAGTATGTCACATATCAGATGGAACAAGTATTCATTTGGGGTTTCACAAAAGATTTGCAACTATAAACCCTCCTGAAGAAAAGTAGGAGTCATTTGACACAACTTTCCTCAAGCTTCTATCTCTTAATTCAGAAATTTGCTAGTTCAGAAATTCAGAAGTTCTACTATTAGGCAGAATGAGTGACTGTTTCAAGTTATTGATGTTGGGAAGCAGAAGCAAATTGCTAGAGGAAAAAACTGTGTGCTAAGCAGCCTGATGGCCGCTCACTAAGCCAGTCTACTCCCTTTGGCTATGTTGGAGGATGCTCTTCCCTCACCAGTCTTGAAGAAAGATTCAGCTGCCAACCTTCTCAGTGGTTGCACATGGAAATGAAGGGGAACCCCTCTTGTTCCTAGCTTCAGGCAGGAAAATACCTTGGAACAGCCCTAGAATTTGCTCTGTTCCTTTAGAAATGAATGGTTAAGCAGAAGATGAATGCAATAGTTGTAGCTATTCTTGAAATAACCTTTTTTAGTACTTCCTGCCTTCTCCCTGTGCTATGGAACACACTTGTGCTTCTGAAAAGCTGTGATGTATGGTAGGGATGCATATTGACTGTTGCTCTATCTCTTAGAACACATTCATAATTGGCAAAAATGGCCAAGGAGCAGCTCAGCTAAAGCAAAAGCTTTTTGCAAATGAGTGTTGGAAAGTGCTTTGGACTTGACTCATCCTAGCATTTTGGATGGATTCAGTCACACCTTCTCCTTCCCCCTACTCCTTTCTCTATCTGTGATCAGAGCATACCCATTACAACAATTCTGCGGCACAGATCTTTCTCTTGGTGCATTATTGAAATTGGGTAGAAAGGGGTGTTTCTCCTGGAAGACGAGGGTTTTGCCTAATCTGAATGTCCCCTCCCTAACTGTGCACACTGTCCACTATAAGAATCCTGCTGGATCCGAACAAAGGCCTCCCCTGTCTGTCCGTCTGCTCCCGAAAATATATAACCAGAAGAATCTTGGAAAGATCATGATCAGGAGGACATGAGTGAAACCCTTGTCTGCTGGTATTGTAAATTGATTTTCAACCATTGGAGAACCTTCTCCTTTGCCACCATAACTAGCAGCCATTGACAGTCATGAAATCACTGATTATTCATCCTTTACAATCTGGTAGAATCTCCATTTTAATTATCTCTAAGTTGGTAGCAATAACTCTATCTTGTGTAACTTAAATTATATAGTTTTTAGTTTAACTGTGTGCTGTGTGAAGTTTTCAATTTAGTGACTCTTTTTTGGCATGCTACAGTTTAGTCCTGTGTGAGCAAGCTTCACAAGTAGTGGGATAGCTGTTCAAAGGAAAAGCAAATAGATTAATGAAATGGTGCTAGGAATGTGACATGTATTTGTTCAATGGACTGGATATGTTCACTTCTCGTGTAACTATCAGTCTACAAGTGCATACTCTCAAGGATGCAAAGACAGGCATTGATCACTGAATGATATGGAACCAAGGGAAGTGTAATACTCTTTTGCTCATATGAAGTCAGGGGCAGGTGTGATTACCATTATTTGAAATGTTTAAGTAATGCCTGGAGAAATATAAAAATATTCATAGGTGATCTCTTCTCAGTTAGCACTTGTCTCAATATGCTAAAGTCACATCAGATCTTGGAAGCTAAGCAGGGCCAGCTCTAGTTAGTAATTGGATGAGAGACTCTCAATGAATACTAGATGATATATGTTGTGTTTCAGAGGAAGGAGGTGGCAAAACCATCTCTGAGTATTCTTTTCCAAAAGGCTTCTCTATATGGGCAAAATAAATTGTACTCATTGTGAATGGAGTGCTGGCTATCTTCCAGGCTGTATTGTAGGGTTGTTGGTTTTTGTGGGATTTTTGTTTTAAATCAGGTTTGACCGACTTTCAGCAAATTGGTGGATACTCCAGAGTCTGCAGAAAATTTGGGAGTATCCTTGGCTTTGGGCAGTCTGGACAGTGGTATCCAGTGTTATTTGGCCCAGTCCACTCTCCAGTTTGGACAACAGTGCCATCACCCTTTCCTTGTACTCATGCTGTTGCTGCTCTTAGCTGGCCAGGAGTTTCAGCTGAGCTCCTGACCATTCTGAGTTCTCCTGCTTATGTCAGAATAGGGCATTCATATGACCAACACGAAGGAGGGGATCACTCCGCTCTTTCTTACTAGTGGTGAAGGCATACTTTCTGACATCAACAGAGGCTGCTACAGTGGTCAGGAGCTTTGCTGGAACTCCTTGGCTGACTAACAGCATCTATTTCTAGTTTGATTCATTTCAGTGTGATAAGAAGGGCCCAGTTAGTGTTTTTGTTTGTTTGTTTGTTTGTTCACTTGGTTTCACTGAAAACAACAAAGTTGTTTGCTTGAAAGCCTGTCATTATTATCAGCAACCATTATTTCCATTCCCATGCTTCATAAGCAATCTAAGATTAAAAACTAAAATTAAATTTAAAAAAAATGTCCAGCAACAACATGGCGGCCCCACGGCATCCCAAACATGTCCTAAGATACAAGCCTCCATCTACAGAGAACAACCCAACTTTGGAAGACCTTACACCCGACTACATGAATCTTTTGGAAATGATTTTTAGTATGTGTGGCTTGATGTTGAAGTTAAAGTGGTGTGCCTAGATTGCTGTCTACTGTTTGTTCATCAGTTTTGCCAACTCTAGAAGCTCAGAAGACACCAAACAGATGATGAGCAGCTTCATGTTGTCTATCTCTGCTGTAGTGATGTCCTATCTTCAGAACCCGCACCCCATGTCTCCTCCTTGGTGAAGTGCTGACCATTCTTTTTCAGACGTCCACTTGCAAAGGAGAACTGCCCTTCCTGTTGACAGAGAACCATTTTCTCAGGCAATGCAGAGCCACTCTCACAAACTATGATGTTGCAAAAGTATTGGAAGAACTCATTTTGACATGTCAATAAAATTATTGTTGGGAAAGAAAAAAAGATTAAAAACTAACAAGCAGCTGTCCTATCAGATGTGGGCTATATGTACATTGATTTTGCATTGTGTACATTAGTGCTTTTAGCTGAGGATTTTTCCTACCAAGAGAGTCTTTATGAGTAAAAAGTGAGAAAATCTCTCAGCATCTGCCAAGGAAAATGGGCACCCAACAGAATTAACAGACCTTTGGCTTGGAGGGCACCTGGTCTCTTCGAAAGGCTTTTGATCACAGTGCTTTCTTATTCAGATTTGACTTCATATTATAGCTAATCAATACCTCACAACTGCCCAAGTCCCTGGTCAAACACACATCTCACCATCAGGCAGGGAAGCTTACTAATTGAAGAAAAGTCAGAGACACGGGTACCACTGCCCTGGGGCCATATCCCTGCCTCTGCTCTCTCCTTCTCCCTCACACGCCATTCTTCCTCCTCTTCCCTCCACCCGCACAGAACCTGGGAAATGGTGGAAATAAAATTTAGAGACATGACAGGAATGGGAAAGAGGGATGAATTCTTGTCACTTGCCACCAGTGTTTACTGCTTGCCTATGTCCGCGGAGGTTTTTATTTATTCCCCATCCTCCCCGCCTCCACCCTCCCTCTCTTCTGACTTAGAGGAACTTAACCTTTTGTAAATGGGAAGGTGGTATCTTCATGCATTTTAAATGGCCTCATCTCCCAGTTTCAAGATGAGTTCAGTTTTCTAGCAGGAAAAAATCGGAACGTTGGCATTTGTTTATCAAGATGTTCACCAAACATTTTGCCCTTCGCCCCAATCCCCACCCCCAAATCTGCTGACATCTGATGTTTCAAGATCCTATCCTTGATAATCCAAGGAAATATTTTCTGTTAACTTGATGAAACTAAGTTGAAGTCACGGCAGAGTGCAGTGTAAACAGAGAAGTGTATCATCTTTTCTCTTCAGCGATTCCTTTTCTCGATTGTAGCCTGCTTGGGGGTTTCGGGATTGGCCTTTGTACAAATCAAATATAATTTCCCCTACAGGTCTTTCAGCTAGGAAGGGATCCTTTCTTGCCCTGTCATATGTAGAACACTCTTTCTGAATGTTTGTTTTCATACAGATTTAGTGTGGAGAACAATTAGCAAAATAGGACAGATTTTCAACATGGTAGAGTATAACAATGCAAATTCACAGGCACTTGATAGTAAATGCAAAAGCATATTTCTTCCTCTTCCAGTCCTTTCAAAAGTAACACAAAATTTTCCATAAGCACATATGTAAATCCTTCTGTAAATGTTGAGGGCAGCAGAACATTCCCAAACATTCAGTTACCACTGAGTAAATGAGAGATTGCCTCTCTGTCAGAACAAGGGAAATTCCAGTGGCATTCTGTGGCAGATTCCATGACAACTAGCAGTCAAATTAATTCTCAAATCAGGAATGCGGGAAACTTGGGGGTTCAGTGCACAGGGATACTAAACATATCTACTACATCAGTCAGTGGCAGTGAAATTTTTGCTCCTTTGAAGTGGCACAGTTTTTCAGGGTTAACATTATAGGCATCCTTGATCTTTACATCTTCAGAGGTTTACATTTAGGCTGTACCCCAAAATATATCTACTAGAATACATACTATGCTTTTTAGAACCAACCATTAGGGGGCCCTTCCACACAGCCTTATATCCCAGAATATCAAGGCAGAAAATCCCACAATATCTGCTTTGAGCTGTGTCATCTGAGTCCACACTCAGTGAGTTTCCATGGTTGATTAGGGATTTAGACCCTAGTCTGTGGAGCCATTGTCCAGCACTATACCATTCTGGCTGTCAATTTCTGGAATTTAACAACTGGCAGTCCCATTCTGACACACTCATTCTGTCTTGTCGTAGTGGAGCCAAGTGTAACAGGGCCAAATTTTCCAATACTTTTCAATTAGCAGGTGCTCTAATGTTCAGTTAGTTCGGTGCTCTAACTTCATCTATCCATTCCCCTTGACTCCTGTTCCCTCTGAATTCCTAAGGGAGAAAAAGGATTTTCAAAGCAACAATGTAGTTATTTTTGTAGCAATCTAAACTTTTGCAGGTGGTTTGATCTTAGGAGGAGCAAAAACATTAATTTTACAAAAGTCCTGCTCTTGACAAAAATAAAGTGTCAAATTGAAAGAGAGGGGGGTGAGGGGAGATCAATATATCCACACATAATATGGCATAAGGGTATGAAATTGGGAAGCGTATATTTTGTTTCACAGCCTTATTGTATCCAGGGTTTTTACACACACACACACACACACACACACACTATTTTGGCCTTTTTGACAAGTAGATAAGCAATTACTCTAAAACAACAACATATTATTATTATTATTTCAGCTTGATAGACCGCTCTATCTGAGGCTCAGAGCGGTTTACAGCAATAAAATACTATGTTAAAACATATAAAAGTACGACATCATAAAACCAGTTTAAAAACCCTACCCCCCACATAAACTACAATAAATCAACATATGATACAAGTGGCAGCAGTGGATCGGCACATAGTGAAGCGGCAATGGCTCGGCGAGGTGGAAGTTATGGCAGGCACCAGTCAAGGACCAAATGCCTGTCTAAACAGCCAGGTCTTACAGGACCTACGGAATGTCATTAAGTCCCATAGAGCTCGCGTCTCCGCTGGCAGCGAGTTCCACAAGGCCGGCGCGGCCACTGAAAATGCCCTCTGCCGCATACTGGATAATCTACAAATCTTCATGCCAGGAACCTCCAGCATGTTGAGCCCCTGTGAGCGCAGTGATCTTCTGGGCACGTATGGGGTAAGCCGCTCCCTCAAGTACACTGGCCTCAAACCATATAAGGCCTTGAAAGTTAAAACTAACACCTTGAAGGAGACCTGGAATTCAATTGGGAGCCAGTGCAGTTCGCGCAGGAGTGGTGTTACATGAGTCGTTCTTGTGGCTCCTAAGAGCAGACGAGCTGCTGCATTCTGCACCAGCTTGAGTTTCCGGATCGCCGACAAAGGAATGCCAATGTACAGCGCATTACAGTAATCGAGCCTCGAGATGACCTTTGCTTGGATCACCGTGGCCAGGTCGCAGCGGGAGAGGTAGGGAGCCAGACGTTTAGCCTGCCGCAAGTGGTAAAATGCTGTCTTGCTGTAATCGTAAAATTAAAAACACACGAAAGGTCAACATTAGAGTAAACTAAGAATTGTATTAAAAACATACACTTGAAATAGATTTCAAAGTTAAATAATATCATTGAATGTAAAACAATACAAATCTGAATGCAGTTCTGGATCATCCCCCCTTTCTTTTTTGGGGTGGGGGTTAGGGTGATGAATTGCCACTTTTTAAATCAGTCCACAGCCACCTAAATACAGAAATAGGAGATTTGGACTAATATACGTATCTGTACTTCTATGCATTTCCAGAATCTTCTGCTTCTTTGGCGTGGATGCAATGCTTTGTATTGGGCCTGGCTTTAGATTGGCTTAAGGGCCCTGCCACACAGCCCTATATCCCAGAATATCAAGGCAGAAAATCCTGCAATATCTGTTTTGAACTTGGTGATCTGAGTCTACACTGCCATATATTCCAGTTCAAAGCAGATAATGTGGGATTTTATTCAGCTGTGTGGAAGGGGCCTTACAGCCTTTCCACACAGCCCTATATCTCATAATATCAAGGTGGAAAATCCCACAATATCTGCTTTGCTGACTTATCTGAGTCCACACTCAGATAATGTGGGATTTCCTACCTGGATATGCTGGGATGTAGGGCTGTGTGGAAGGGCCCCCAGGCTGAACATTTAACTTTGCTGCATGTCAGCACTGTAGAGCAGGGGTGCTCATTAGGTAGATCGCGATCTACCGGTAGATCACATAGGGTGTCCTGGTAAATCGCAGGTAGGGTGGGAGGAAGGCTCAGTCCCGCCCCGCAGGCTTCCACCGCCGCCCAAGTGCTGCCGGCCCTGGGTTATCTGAGGTCCTTTCCACACAGTTGAATAAAATCCCATGTTATCTGCTTTGAGTCAGATTATATGGCAGTGTGGACTCAGAAAACCCAGTTCAAAGCAGATATTTTGTTACATATTTCACATTTTTGTAGTGGGTAGGTAGATCATTTTGACTTGGTTGTTTTATAAGTAGCTCACATGCTGAAAAAGTGTGAGCACCCCTGCTGTAGAGCTTAGTCTACAGAAATGTCTCCCAGTGGGTTGTTCTTTAGGCCTTCATCCGCAAACAGCCATGTTTATCCCACAAGAGTAAAAATCTATGCATTTTTAAATTCAAAGAAAAAATGCAGGCTAGCTTGCCTGTTAATTCTTTCTATTATATTTTTGTCAGCTGGAAAGAATCAATTGACAAGAAGGTTTTCTACGTGTTTCTTCTTCTTCTTCTTCTTCTTCTTCTTCTTCTTCTTCTTCTTCTTCTGAGTGTCTACCAAGAAGAAGACCAAGAAAGTTTTCTTTTACATAGCTTTACTTGACCACTTCTTTTTGAGTGTTTCTTTTGTTCTTCATTTAAGTTGTTCACGTTTTGCACTTTTTAAAGAAAATTTTAACCCCCTCCCCACTAAGGATCCCATTAATTACATTCCATTCTTTCCACTTTGATATCTCATTAAAATCTTATAAATGATCATGCAGTGACCTTGAAGGGCATGCATAATACATGAAAGTAAACCTGCAGTAAAATGTATTCTTTCACTCCTGACTGCCTTCATCCCACATTTCATTCTCCCATCCCCAATGACCCCAATATGGAGAAGCAGTAGTTAACGCTGGCTAGCTGCACCAAGGTATGCGGTGGTGTGCAAAACCACCAATTCCATTAGCTTTCCTCTCCTGATGACAGCTGCAATATGTTAATGGGCTTGTGTGTTTGGATGCAGTGGTGGCCGCTGCTACTTAGGGCACGGTGCTAATTACCATAAGATGGTGACAACAGGTGCAAGTGTCGCATCAAATCAGTGTCACGTTGCATAAGAAAAAGAGCTCACAGCATCCAAAGGGAATGCACAGAAACTTTTGCCAACAGCTTGTGATTCTCTGAAGAATCTTCCATTATAAGGATCCATATATCTGCAAATGTTTGCCTCCGTCTGTCTGTCTGCCTAACTGCTTTTTGAATTACTTTGCCTATGGAGGAAGCAAAGGGATACTTGAGGGCCTCCCTGCATACTCCTTCACCATCCACCTTGGGCAGGGCCTCATCTCAATGTCCGTTGCCCTGCATATAAAATTCAATGTGAAGGAGTGTGCCTTAATTATGCCTTTGCTCCTTTCATCACACAAAAATATCAAGGCTGCCTTTAAATTTCTTGGGCAGGAGTGGACATGTTAACATTGTTGTTTTGAATCCAATATATTTTCAATTCATGGCAAATTTAAAGTGAACTTATCATGGCATGCAGTTCAGAGGGGAGGAGCTGTTGCTTTTCTCTAGGCTGGGAAAGGCCCCATCTTGATTGCCATATAATGTGGTTTGAAACTGCATATAAAGTCAGTGTATACTCTCATAATGCAGTTCAGTGCATTATATAATTTTGAACTACATTACAGGCAGTGCCTGGATTATGAGCAAGATATATTCTGTAGGTTTCTTCTGATTTATTTATTTATTTACTCTATTTATATCCTGACTTTCTCTACCCTGAAGGGGACTTAAGGAGGCTTACAAGTGGCACTAACATAGTTGAATTTGTATGTAAGTAAGAACAAGCACATTTTAAGTCTAACTCCAGTATTTTTAAAGTTTTTCTGTCTGCACCCCTGTTCAGAAGATTTCATCTCATTTTCTGTCCATGTGCCGATTGGATTTTGAAAATTTTGGCTTTTTATAGAAACAATAATGATTTATTTTATTTTATTTATTTGAGATATTTGTATACTGCCCTTCTCAACCCCTGAAGGTGATTCAGGTCGGTTGACAGTGAATTGATAATAAAGCTTCAGTAGAGACACTTTTTCCCCCATGATAACTTTTCCAGGAGTAAATTTCCCTTCCTAGAGTTAGATTTTGCCCCACTTTCTGTTGTCTCACCCCCATCCTTAATTATGAGTCATTTGTAAATGGGATGTTTGTAATCTGGGAACTGCCTATATATGGCAGTGTAGATGGGACCAGAGTATAACTTGTACAAGGTCATGTGGTGGGTTTCCATGGCTCCCAGGCTGGATCTACACTGCCATATAACCAAGGATCTGATTCCAGATTATCTTTTTCCAGATTATCTGGCAATGTAGACTCATATAATCCAGTTCAAAGTGGATAATCTGGATTGTAGATGGCTGTGTAGAAGAGACCAGAGAAGGCATTCTCCAGGATCCTACCAGATGTGTCCATGCAGAATAAATGGAGTCTGACACAACCTTAACTGGCAATGATCAATGCTGTGGAGGCAGTCACATAAAAGACAATGAAGGTCCACATGTAACCACAGCCTGCATGTTGTCCACCCCAGTTTAAGGAAACATGTTTGTCTTTCTCACATCAGCAACTATTCCACTGGTCCCCACATTTAGACCTATGTGCCTACTCAGTAGGCGACATGTTTTGCCTCAGCCTTCCCCACCTTTGAACCTTCTACATATAACGAACTACAATTCCCGTTGGCTCTTACTGGCTGGGGATTATAACAGTTGTAGACCTACTCATCTTAAAGAAACCAGGAGGCTGTGTTACATTAAAGAAGGATTGCTATAATGAGGAGGCCAGATTCAGAATTTAAAATGGATGTTGAGCAGCATCTTCCAATGCATTTTTACAGAAGATAGGAATAGTAATGGACCTCCACTCTTACTAAACCATACTACAATATTGTAGCTAAAATGTTAGAAAACTTGTCAAAATGAAGCAGTAAGTCCCCTTCTACACTGCCACATAAAATATCAGATCTGTTTTGAACTGGATTATATGGCAGTGTAGACTCATATAATCCAGTTGAAATCTGGATTATATAGCAGTATAGAGGGGGCCTATAAGAAAACTCATTTTAATGACAATAACAGTTTGCACTTGCAGCTCCTGTAGACAAAACAATGTTATTTGAAGCATCATTGTAATTGGGTATGGATATTAATGACAAATCTGACTAGAATGCATGTCCAGTAGAAGGTCCAAAAAATAAGACTAGATTTTCACTTCCCTATATCCCCGGATCTGATCCCAGATTATCTGCTTTGAACTTTATTATATGAGTATAGACTATAAGATAATATGAGATAAGCAGATAATAATGAATCAGATCCTGGGATATAGGGCAGTGTAGATCCAACCTAAATTGGCATATTTAGCTTTCAGGTATATTTGTAAACTGAGTTTACAAAAATGTTTTTAACTCTAAATGCAGTGATGTTTTTATTAAAAATAATGATTAATTTCTGCTGAAAAACTGCACAAGAATTTTATGGACAATCATTTTGGTGCCACATCCTCTGATCGTGTCACCCGGTGCAGCCCACATCCCTTTACAGACACCACTTGCAGGGAAGTTACATTTCTGAAGAACAATTCCCAGAATTCCTTGCTTGGAATAGCAACAGCAACTTTCCCAAGCTCTGCATTTTGCTTCATCCTGCTTTCAAAGAGTTAGGTGAAGTCCTGTGCTAATGCACCTCTTTGGAATTCATGGTGATGCCTTCATGAGCGATTTAAAATTGTGTTTCAATAGCATTTCTTTATGGGGTAGGTCAAACCAAAGGCAGAAGGCTGGAATTTATCCAGGATGGCTTATTGAATAAAAGTTTTCCTAAACTACATTTATGGCCATGTTAGAGTGGACATAATTTCACAATTGATGGAAATGTTGTGCCCTTTGAATCTTGTGCTCTTCAGCTCAAATGCCACACTATGCAGAGTTGTATGATTCCTCACCACATGTTTAAAACAAAACCAAATGAGATTCTGACAACACAGATAACCAACCAGGTGTCCTTTGAGATTACAAAACCCATCAGCCTGAACCAGCATGGCAAGTTGGCAGTGATTATGAGAACTATACTTCAAAACATTAGGGAGGTATCAGATGACCTATTGTTGGACTAAAAAGAGAGCAACCAGGGAGAAAATGGTAGTTCTTCAGTTCTCCATATGATGCCTTTTCCCTCAAAGTAATGAAAAAACTGCTCCAGATTCTTAATTTCTCTTTCTCAACCTATAGATCGCAAAAAATTATTTATTTATTTATTTTATTTTAAATTTTTGTACCCCGACCTTCTCACCTCCAAGGAGGGACTCAGACCGGCTTACAGCAAAATTCAATGCCATAAAAATTTAAAACATCTTTAAAAAGCATATTAAAATATATAAAAACAGAGATACATAAAAACCACATTGCCATTAAAACCACATTCAACTCGGTCTAAAAAAGTGGTCACCTATTTCAGATTGAAATCAATCTCAGCTTTTCCCGGGAAGGCCTCGTTCCACATCCAAGTTTTAACCCACCTCCTGAAGGACAACAGGGAGGGGGCAGATCTAACATCACTTGGGAGGGAGTTCCACAGCCAAGGGGCCACAACAGAGAAGGCCCTGTCTCTCGTCCCCACCAGACGCGCTTGCGAAAATGGCGGGATCGAGAGCAGGGCCTCTCTGGAGGATCTTAATGTCCTTGATGGTTCATAGGGGAGAATTCGTTCGAACAAGTAAACTGGGCCGGAACCGTATAGGGTTTTGTAACTGAGCAAAAGCTCTCCCAGCCACCACCGAGACCTGAGGCTCCAGGCTCAGCGATGAGTCAAGGATCACTCCCAAACTGTGAACCTACGGCTTCAGGGGGAGTGTAACCCCATCAAGCACAGGCTGTAACCCTATGCCCTGTTTGGCCTTGCGACTGCCCAGGAGTACCTCTGTTTGCAAATGCAGTTTGCAAACATGATCTATTGTCCAAGATGATTGAGGCTTTGGTGTGAGACTTCCCTCTACTCAAATGATGGGTCGCTGCTGGAAAAAGAAGTAAAGTTATGCAGTAGTATTTGCCACCCAAAGAAGGACTATCACTGCCAATTTGAACAGCATGCAACCAAATTAAAGGGATGGTTACTAATCTTTAAAGATAAAAACTCATTTTAGTACCATATTTATTTATTATTTATTTACATCATTTATATTCCATCCTTCTCACCCCACAGGGGACTCAGGGTGGATCACAATGCACATATACACGAAAACATTCAATGCCATAGACATACTACATATATAGACAGACAACAAGCTACACAATTGGTGGAGAGCTCACCCCGACCCAGGCAGGCCTCAAAGTCATTACCTTCTGGTCAGTAGAGATCTTATGCAACTGACTCCCAGCCAGCTGCGCCACATTGCCGGTGCACAGCTGGGAATATAATCCACACTGCTATATAATCCAGATTATCAAAGCACATACTCCATATTATGTACTTTGAACTGGATTATATGAGTATAAAGGTAAAGGTTTCCCCTGACATTAAATCTAGTTGTGTCTGACTCTGGGAGGTGGTGCACATCTCCATTTCTAAGCCAAAGAGCCAGCATTGTCCGTAGATGTCTCCAAGGTGATGTGGCCAGCATGACAGCTTGGAGCACAGTTACCTTCCTGCAGAAGCAGTACATATTGATCTACTCACATTTGCATGTTTTCGAACTGCTAGATTGGCAGGAGCTGGGCCTAACAGCAAGAGATCACTCCGTTCCCTGGATTTGAACTGCCAACCTTTTGGTCAGCAAGTTCAGCAGCTCAGCCATTTAACCTGCTGCACCACCCGGGGGGGGGGGAGGCTTATATGAGTATACACTGCCATATAATCAAATTTAAAAACAGATAAGATGGATTTTTTATGGAGTATAGAAAGTGCCTATACCTCAGTATGACAATTGTTGGGGAGTATTGTTCTGTTCACTTTCCGCTTACAGGCTTTCCATGATCAACACTTTGACCACTGCATGAAGAGAATGTTGGACCATACAGTGGTTTATACAGTAAATGTCTTTTTATTCAGTAATATCCTTTTCAGCATTTTATAGTGTATCAATTGATGCTGAAAGAAACAATAAAGGAAAACATGCAAAATGCCATGTTGTTCTGACAATGCATATCATTAATTTGGTTCACTTTTGAGGTACTACTTTGTATCCACTAAACCTGTTAAAAAAACGTCACAAACTGAAAATTTTCAATTCTGTCCTATATACTTGCCCTATTCTGTACTCTTCCAGTGATTGTAGGTAAAGAAAGCTATTTAGCACACTGACTTACGTTAAAAATGGTTCTGATCACTTTTTTGGAAAGACATTGAAATGCATGTCAAGAGCATCCCACAGATTTGGGAAGCTTGGCCACAGTGCCAAAACTTGCAAGAATGCTAAATTGTGATAACATAATGGAAACATTTATTAACAAAAAAATGAAACCGTGAAAAGAATTGGATTATCTTAGAGATCTCATAGGCTGATGATCAGTCACACACCGTGTGTTTTCATCTAACTATATTAACACTACTAATTAAGTTGTTTAGTACTATAATGCAATAGTACTAAAAATATTAAATTTTATTTATTTTCATTTGGGATTGTGAATTTTGTTTAGTAAACATATTAACTACCCAAATATAATAAATGTTTTTCATTTGTTTTCCTTTCTCTCACCCAAATTAAGCCTAAGTCACTTAAATATTCATTTAAAGAAAGTAACATGTGGTATGTAGGATGATTTAAGCATGGCATGCTGACTATACCAGCAAATCTCAGTGAGATGATGGAGAAGCGTGTCTTGCCGTGATCTGATCTGATCCATCTGTTGCCACGAAGACTCCATACACACAGCTAAATAAAATCCCACAATATCTGTTTTGAACTGGAATGTATGGCAGTGTGGACTCAGATAATCCAGTTTAAAGCAGATATTGTGGGATTTACTGCCTTGATATTCTAGGTTATATGGCTGTGCAGAAGGGCCCTAAGGGTGATTCCAGACATCATCAAAAGCCATGTTTTAAATCAAAGACAAAAATCCTGGGACATAAAAGCAGGTCCATGGCATCCTCACATATTTCTTTTGAAGCAGACCAAGATGGAGGGCAGACCGAAGACATCTGGCAGAAGGTTTTTTTTATTTTTAAAAAAATCACTCTGCTATGCACTGGACAGTATATGTGTACATGCAAATATCTTAATATAAATATAAGTAGATTTGCATGTGCACATATGAGGTACACCACATTAGAGAAGGATTTTTTTAATAAAAAAACTTCCTTCTGATATCTCTCTTCCTCCAATTCTTAATTCAATCTCTGTTAAAAACTATAAAGTGTAAAATAAAGAGTTTCAGGGAGTTCTAATTGCTTTCCATTTGTGCTTCCTTGGAACCACCTGTGTTTCCGTTTGACGGCCCAAACAGCCTGTCACGATGCAAGACCTTGGCCGGCCCCTTAATCATACACACAGAGACGATAACCAGCTAACTACTTTATTGAAGAATAAGAAACAGTTGAAAAGGTAATTGTCCATAAAAATATCAAGAATAATCCAAAAGCAAGGTAATGTCCAAAAGCAAACTTGGCATGGAAGTTTCCAAAGACTTGGCAGGACTCCGCTCAGCAAAAGCGGATCAGGGAACAAAGCAAGGTACAAGATCCAAGATACTCCTTGGCAGGCCACTAGCCTAACTTAGCTCCGTGGACTTTCCTCGCTACACATCTGTATAGGATAGATGTGGCCGAGGTACTGAGGATCCGTTCCCACGGATCCTATACTTAATCCCCTTGGCGAGGCCCCCGACGCTCTAGGCTTCTCCTCCTCCAATCTGTGCTGCGAGACCGTGGTCGGTCTAGGCTGTGAAACCAGCCCCTTCTACTAGCCTCGATGTTCCGTCTCCTATCAAAGGTTCGTCCTTGCCTCCCAGCACCTGCATCCCTATCTTCGTGAGAGTCTGACTCCCTATCAACTTCCCGGGCCTCCTCCTCCATGTCTTCCCACATTCTTTCCTGCGAACCTCGCCCCCCCCCCCCCCGGCCGTTCGTAATCTTCACTATCACTGCTTACAGAATCCATCTGGCCTTCCAAACTCTCATAAGGATCAGGCCAGCCAGGATCCCACGCCAGGCTCTCTGTGGGGGAAGAAGGCCCAGCTAACTCAAAATCTCCTTCTTCCAGCCCCTCCAAATCCTCCTCAGAATCTACCTCAGCTCTGGCTGGCTCTAATGCAAGTGGGACCCCTGGTGATGCCCCTTGTCCCCCAGGCACGAACGAGAACTGGGTTGCTACACTATCCCCCCCTCAGGGCCCCTCCGAGGCCTCCCTCGAGGCTTGGGCTTATCAGGGTACTTGCGGTGAAACCGAGCAACAATGTCCGGGGCATGGACGTCTCGAGCCAGCGTCCAAGAACGCTCTTCCAGTCCGAAACCTTTCCAGTCAATCAAGTACTCCAGCTTCCGGTATCTGAGGCGTGCATCCAGGATGTCCTGCACCTCGAACTCCTCCTCGCCGTCCCGCATCACAGGGGGAGGGGGCGGCTGCGTCATATCAGGCTGCACCCCCTTCGCCGGGCGGAGCAAGGAACGGTGAAACACAGGGTGAATCTTCATGTCCGCTGGGAGTTGTAGTTTGAAGGCCACAGGGCCCACCTTCTCCAACACCTGGTTGGGACCCAGAAATCTCGCATCCAGCTTGCGGCTAGGTCGCTGTGTAGGCAGGTTCTTGGTAGACAGCCAAACTTTGTCCCCCACTCGAATCTCAGGACCCTCCTGGCACCGCCGATCAGCCATCCGCTTGTAATCCGCCTTCGCCTGGTCCAATTGAGTACGTAGCAAGTCTTGAAGTGCGTTGAGCTCCTGAAGCCAATCTTCCGCCGCAGGCACCTCGCCCGACGGAGCCACCGGAGGGTAGAACCGAGGATGGTGTCCATAGTTGGCAAAGAGAGGAGTCTCTTTGATGGATTCCTGCGTCGCATTGTTGTAGGCAAACTCTGCCAAGGACAACAAGGACGCCCAGTTGTTTTGCTGATAATTAACATAGCACCGCAGATACTGTTCCAGCGTGGCGTTAACCCTTTCGGTTTGCCCGTCGGTCTGGGGGTGATGGGCCGTTGACATCCGGACATCAATCCCCAAAAGCTTCTGGACAGCCCGCAGAACTGGGAAGTGAATTGGGTGCCACGATCCGTCACCAAACTCTGTGGAAGGCCATGGAGCCGGAACACATGTTGCACAAACATATCAGCAGTCTCTTTAGCAGTAGGCACCCCCACACAGGGAATGAAGTGTCCCATCTTGGTGAAACAGTCCACCACGACCAGGATCGTGGTGAAGCCCTTGGACTTGGGCAGGTCAGTGATGAAATCAGCCGAAATCATCTTCCAAGGAGCGGCAGGAGTCGGGAGCGGCTGGAGCAAACCGGCCGGCTTGCCCCCCTGGTTCTTAGCCCGCTGGCACACAGGGCAAGAGCTCACATAGTCCTCCACATCCCTCCGCACTTTAAGCCACCAGAAGTCCCTGAGCACCAACTGTAGGGTCTTGAAGAGCCCAAAGTGTCCTGCGGCCCGGCTATCATGGCAAAGTTTGAGAATGTCCTCCCGCTCGGGCCCTGGGGAAACATAAACAGACTCACGGTGGTAGAGCACCCTGTTTTTCACCTGGAAAGGGGCTTGCACCCCCTTAGTCAGCTGCTCTTGCACCCACGGGTCGCCGCGTTGGCGAGCCTGGATCCGGTCACTCAGAGTTCTCTGATCCCCAGGGGCCGGCGGGGCCACCAGGGGTTTCACAGGGGCCGCCCTAGCGGCAGCAAAGTTCTCCGCTTTCAGCAGCCGTGTCTCGGAAAGCCCTTCTCCACCTCTGACATACTCCGGCTTCCGGGACAAAGCGTCGGCTTGCTTGGTCTGCTTGGGGGTCACATAGTGGATGCGGAAATTGAATCTCTCAAAGAACAGGGACCATCTCTGTTGCCTCTGGTTCAATTTGCGCTGGGTCTTTAAGTGCTCCAAATTCCGGTGGTCGGTGTGAACTTCCACCGGAAATTTAGCCCCTTCAAGCAGATGTCTCCACACTTCAAAAGCTACTTTAATGGCCAGGAGCTCCTTCTCCCAAATGGTATAGTTCTTTTCCGGTGCCGTCAGCTGCCGGGAGTAGTAGGCACAGGGCAACAAATCCGTCCCCTGCGGCTGTAGCAGGATCGCTCCCACCACTACATCCGAAGCATCAGCTTGCACAATGAAAGGGGTGCGGGGGTTGGGATGCTGCAGAAGTGGCTGGGTGGTGAACAGCTGCTCCAACTTCCGGAACCCCACGTCCACCTCTGATGTCCACCGGAACGGCACCTTTCCCCGCAAACACTGGGTGATGGGATCAGCCCACTTGGCAAAGTCAGGGATGAACTTTCTGTAGTAGTTGGCAAAGCCCAGGAATCTTTGAATGTCTTTTTTGCTGGCAGGGGCCATCCAGTCGGCCACAGCTTGGACCTTGGTGTCATCCATGGCTATGCCCGTGGGAGAGATACGGTAGCCCAGGAAATCCACCTCTCACAGATCAAAGGCGAATTTCTCCAGCTTGGCATAGAGGCCGTGGTCTCTCAGTCTCTGGAGCACTTCTTTGACATGGCGGTCATGGGTCGCCTGATCCGGAGAAAAAATTAGCAGATTGTCCAGATAAACTGCCAGATAGCGGTCTAGCAGATCTCGGAAAATGTCATTCATGAAATGTTGGAAGCAGGCGGGAGCGTTGCACAATCCGAAACCCATTACCAGGTATTCGAAGCTCCCCACTTGGTCTGGAACGCAGTCTTCCATTCATCACCCTGGCGGATCCGCACCAGATTATAAGCACCCCTCAGGTCCAGTTTAGTGAACACCTTGGCTCCCCGCATCCGCTCCAACAGCTCGGGGATCAGGGGTAGGGGGTAGCGGTTCCGAATCGTGATCTTGTTGAGCTACCGATAGTCATTACAGAGCAACTCCCCCGATTTCTTCTTGACAAACAGGATGGGCGCCCCGGCTGGGGACTGGGAAGGCCGGATGAACCCCTTCCGCAAGTTCTCATCCAAAAACTCTCGGAGAGCCTGTTGCTCTGGTTCCGAGAAAGGGTAGAGTCGTCCCCGTGGGATAGGGGCTCCGGGTTCCAGTTCAATGGCACAATTGTAGGGGCGGTGGGGAGGCAGGCGCTCTGCCTCCTTTTCACTGAAAACATCCCAAAATCCGGCATACTTTTTGGGCAACGTGGCAACTTGCTCCACTTCTTGGGCCTGGCAAGCCCGGGCCGTCATGCAGTGTCCTTGGCAATGCTCCGAAGAGAATTGCAACTGTCTCTTGGCCCAGGAGATCTGGGGATCGTGGAGTGTGAGCCACATAATGCCCAGGATGACTGGGAAATCAGACAACTTCATCACGAGGAAGGAAATCTCTTCCTTGTGAGAGCTTGTCCACATCTTGGTAGGGGCGGTGTATTGAGTCACGGCCCCCCGCTTTCAGGGTTCTCCCATCAATAGTCTGTACACCCTTAGGCTCTTGGAGATCATGGAACTGTAATCCTGCAAACCTAGCATAGCCTGCATCAATGAAATTGTTGGTGGCTCCAGTCGATCATGGCATGGACCATCATCGGCCCCTTCTCTGGCGACCAGAGAGCGACCATCACCAGGAACAATTGTCCAGTCTTGGGTTCTGGGGGAGGTTAGCGACGGTGGCTGAGTTAGTGAACCCTCTTAAACTCGGCCGACCCCTTCCCCCGCCGCCTGGATTGCCTCTTCGGCCTCGGGGGGCCCGCCAAGCGTGGCAGCGGCTTCTGAGGGCATTCTCTAGAGAAATGTCCAGCCCCCCCACAGTACCAACACAAATTCAACCGCTGACGACGAGCTTTCTCGGCGGCGTCTACCTTTGGCCTCACATGCCCTAGCTGCATCGGCTCCGGTTCATCCAGGGGTTGGGGAGCCGGGGCAAACTGCTGGAACGAGAACTGACTCGCTCCCGTCTCCTTCCGGACCGCCGGCCTCTCCCCGGGACCCTTGTCCCATCGCCTCCGGGTCTATAATCCCGCCTCCACTCGTAAGCTCACGGTGATTGCCTCCTCCAGGTCTGCGGGCCGGGCGGCCCCTCTCAAGATCTCCTGTTGCATCTCCTGCGACAATCCTTTCATGTACTGGTAACGTAGGGCAGCAGGGTTCCATTCCACTTGGGCCGCCAGCACCCGGAAGATGTACTGGGACAACGACATGTCCTTCATCGACAACCGGTCCAACTCTCTTTCCGCCAGCTCCGCATTGACGGGGTCCCCCCAGGTCTTCTTGATGGCCTCCAGGAACAGGGCCAGCATGCCTACGGAGGGGGACACCGCCTTGATCACCGTGGTCGCCCATGCTGCTGCCGTCCCTTCCAGCAGCGTGTAAACAAAGCCCACCTTGGCTCGATCGGTGGCGAACTCCGTGGGCCGCAACTCCAGGTACATCTCCACTTGTCCAATGAACACGTCGACTTGAGCCGGGTTCCCCCCGAACCGAGACGGCGTAGACACAGAAGGATGCCGGCCAGCCCTGGCCCGTAGTTCTCCCAGTTCCTGCTGCATTTCCGTAATCTGAGCGGCGGTCAGATTTGCCATGGCGCCGGCTCGCCGTCCTGGGGCATCCCGTGATGTGAAAAGGGGTTCGTGGAGTACCTCGGCCAACTGTCACGATGCAAGACCTTGGCCGGCCCCTTAATCACACACACAGAGACGATAATCAGCTAACTACTTTATTGAAGAATAAGAAACAGTTGAAAAGGTAATTGTCCATAAAAATATCAAGAATAATCCAAAAGCAAGGTAATGTCCAAAAGCAAACTTGGCATGGAAGTTTCCAAAGACTTGGCAGGGCTCCGCTCAGCAAAAGCGGATCAGGGAACAAAGCAAGGTACAAGATCCAAGATATTCCTTGGCAGGCCACTAGCCTAACTTAGCTCCGTGGACTTTCCTCGCTACACATCTGTATAGGATAGACGTGGCCGAGGTACTGAGGATCCGTTCCCACGGATCCTATACTTAATCCCCTTGGCGAGGCCCCCGACGCTCTAGGCTTCTCCTCCTTCTATCTGTGCTGCGAGACTGTGGTCGGTCTAGGCTGTGAAACCAGCCCCTTCTACTAGCCTCAATGTTCCGTCTCCTATCAAAGGTTCGTCCTTGCCTCCCAGCACCTGCATCCCTATCTTCGTGAGAGTCTGACTCCCTATCAACTTCCCGGGCCTCCTCCTCCATGTCTTCCCACATTCTTTCCTGCGAACCTCGCCCCCCGGCCGTTCGTAATCTTCACTATCACTGCTTACAGAATCCATCTGGCCTTCCAAACTCTCGTAAGGATCAGGCCAGCCAGGATCCCACGCCAGGCTCTCTGTGGGGGAAGAAGGCCCAGCTAACTCAAAATCCCCTTCTTCCAGCCCCTCCAAATCCTCCTCAGAATCTACCTCAGCTCTGGCTGGCTCTAATGCAAGTGGGACCCCTGGTGATGCCCCTTGTCCCCCAGGCACGAACGAGAACTGGGTTGCTACACAGCCAATCAGCTGTTTTGTGCTTTTATAAAGGTGAACCTGTGCTGAAGCAGTCTAAACAGGGGAAAGGGAAGGAAAACGTGTTTTGCCTGAATGCAGAGATATTCAGTGATGCGAATATGTGCATTTTTGACCAGAATTGGGATATAATCAGACCTCTTTAACACGTGGTTTTTGTCTGTTGCTGTAAATCAACACAGATTTGTCAGTAGTGTCATGTAACCACCCCCCTTTTAACCCGGTAACTTCTGTATTTTAGGGCCTGTGTAGAAGGGTCCTAAATCTCAGGTAGCTTTCCATCCCTGGTATAGGAAATCACTGACCCCATCTACACTGACCATTTAATGCAGTTCAAAGCTAGCTTCAAACTCCAGTGGCTAGACAACAAGCCCCCACAAAAGTGCATGAAAGAAAGCTATTAAGGGGCTGCAGTGCTCTGTGTTTTGTGCAATCACCATTGGGTCTTAAGCTGGTTTCATGATTTCCTATGGAATCATCTGCATAATGAAACCCCCTTTCTTCAATGCTGGTTTGAAACTGCATTAAATGATCAGCGTAGATGGGATCTTTCAAAGGGGCATACAAAAACTAAAATAATTTTTGCACATATATGGCTAGGACATCAAAGAGAACGTCCAAAGGGAAAGGGCAACCTTTGTCCTTTAAGACGTTGCTAGGTGGCAAATCCCATAATTCCCAACAATCAGCTGTTAAATCAAGGACTGCTGTGAATTAGAGTCCAACAACAGCTAGCGAATTACATCTTCCTCAACCCAGGCTCATTTTCTGGGACATATTTGAAGTGAGGCAGCATTTAGTCATAAAGGCTTCAGTCTGCATTTTGGTCCCAAGATGGCTATTGCTTTTAAATCATGACTTTGCTCATCACATTTGATCCTCAGAATAAGCAGACATCTAGCTTTCACATGTGATCCTTTTTCTTAAAAAGTATACTTTTTACATAGAAAGATGTTATGCATGGCTGTAGAAATCAAACTTTTTTCTAGATGATAAATGTGGTCCTGAGTACAAACTGAGTAATGGATTGTGGTAATGTTTCTTCATGGGTCCATTTCTATTCCTGCACTTTTTTGCCTTCAGTTGTGTTTCATCCTTGGATTCTTTTTCTAAGAAATCAAAGCTGCTAAGGAGGCTTCTTTATTCAAGAACACATTCCATTTGTGTAATTTCTGGAATCAGATTGGTCTCTATTACTTTCCCCCTGATGAGCCTGAGACAGAATGAATTGTAATAGCAACATGTCCAGCTGTTTGGTAAATAATTCCCATTATTCTTCCCATCGTCACAGGAGCCTGTGTTATGTCCATCAAGCTTTCACGGTGGTACATGTTCCCCAAAGCTATTGATTCTGCTGCAATGAGAGTTCTTGTGTGGGGGCAATATTGTGACATAATTTGTCTCCAATTCAACACCTTGGTAATTTATGTACGGTAATCTTCTACAAGGTAGTCAACATCCTTTTGGGTGAAAACTAACATTTCCCTTTCACGGTTCCTCATTATTTTGCATATGATTACATTGTGCGCATGTGATCCCGAGATCAGCACAATTTTATTTATCAAGATGGGCTAATTTCCTAGCTTTAGGTGCAGAGGCGCCTCTGATCATGAAGTTCAGTCAATAAGCTGACTTGAGTAAGTAAGCAATTATGCACTGCCTCTGGGAACACACTCCCCCACCTTACCGATTTTTGCATACTTGTTATCCCAGGAAAGTATCTGAGAAATTAAATTCTGCCATGATCAAAGTTTCAGTTTTTTTCTTATCAGGATTTATTTCCTGTAAACAAGGCGCTTGTTACACTTACTCTCAACACAGTTTACAAGCTAAAATGTCACGACTGTTTATTATATCACTTTCCACAACAACACCATCTTAGTGCTTTTAGGAACACATCCATTTTAGTTCTGTGTTGTATATAGGTCTAGGTACACATGCACATGATTTTAAAAGGGCAAGTGCATTAAATGTGCAGGCATTTCTGTTTTGCTCATACATTCAGATTTCCTTTTAAAGCAGACGAGTTGAAGAATATACATCCTGATACTATTACAAGTCAGGCACCCTCTTTCCCAGAGATGGGTCTAGATGAGCATAAAGTATTTCAAGGACCAAGCAAAAGATTTCTGGGTGATATGAAATAGACTAACAAGAGTTCTTGACCCCCAGTTAGTTCACAACAGGAATTACAAAATAACTCCCAGATGATTTCACAACAAAATTATGTGGAAGGACTTCTATTCATGCCATGAAATGTGTGTTGCAAATAATGAGTCAACCAGGATTTTTAAAAGAGACAATTGCATTGTGTTATAATTTTAATTTCATGAAGGATTGAACCACTCTTCTTGCAATAGAATTGTAATCTTCAAATGACAGATATAAAGTAGGTTAATCTGGGGAGGCTCTGTTTTCAGTCCCGCCTTCGTCACAATTACGTCTGGCGGGGACAAGAGACAAGGCCTTCTCAATGTTGACCCTTCGGCTATGGAATGCCCTCTCTAAGGAGATTAGATTGGCTTTTTCGCTCCTAGCATTTCCAAAAAAACCCTCAAGACTTGGCTGTTCGAGCAACTATACAATGGAATTGGACAATGCTTTAATTGAGGATTTATTGACTTATGTTTTTAATGCTGTTGTTATGATTTTATTGCTGTTAACATTTTAAAATTGTACTTGTGTTTTTGTGGCATTGAATTTTTGCATTTTAACCGACTCAAGTCACCAGAAGGCTGAAGGGGTGGTATACAAATAAAGTAAGTAAATAAATAAATACATTTTATCAAAAGTAGCTTTCTGTTTCCATTCTGGCAACAACAGCATCAACAAAACCAAACTTCAGGCTTGGAAATATGTAATTCTGAATGTTTGTCACTGGTTGGAGGATCACATAATTATCGCTCTGTGTGTGTGTGTGTGTGTGTGTGTGTGTGTGTATTTAAACATGCAAAGATCACTAAAAGGTTATTATAGCGACTATCCCATCTCACTGAGAATTTTGTTGAAGTTAAAGTCCACAAAGTACCGGTAACTCTTTCAGGATCTGAAAAAGTAAATCGAACCAAGCCACACTGTGTCCCCTCAGGAAACACCAGGGTCCTTTCCACACTGCCATATAAAATCCAGATTTATCTGCTTTGAAGTGGATTATATACCAGTGTAGATACACATAATCCAGATCAAAGCAGATACTAGGGATTCTCTACATTGATAATCTGGATTATATAGCAGTGTAGAAGGTGCCTGGGTTAGGACAATCTAAGTAGTTCTGGTTTATTCTGGACCCCCTACGTCCAGGAAGCTTAGGTGGCTTCCTCCCTCACAAATTTCAGGACACAATTATAGGAACCTTTTCTATTTGACTTAATCTTTTGCTTCACATAGATTTGCAATTATTTTAAAAAATAATTTGGAGGTAAGACTTCCAAAATTTATTATTATTATTTATAATATGTGTTATTTGAGAGATTAGCCAGCAAATGCCTTACATAAATACTTGCAGGTTTTTTTAGAGATCAGCTTAAAGGAGCTCAGAATGCAACCCATGCACCTTATTGACATTTCAAGGTTTTAATGAAACTGATTTAGACTTGTAAGAGATTAAACTTCCTCCATCTTTCTTCCTACCATCACCCCAGCCCAAACATCTTTGCTAATCTTATTCAAGATTTTAAAAAATTATTCAGCATTTCTACAGATGTTTTCCCTAAGTGACACCCTCCCAGTTCATCTCAGATCGCAAAATCAGCAACAGCAAGAGATGTGAAGAATTCCTCCCCTGAGAAAAGTGTTTCTGATCTTGCTGAAATCCTTCGAACATTTAATTATTGACCCCTCTCCATCGCAATGGTGTTGCCTGTGTTGTAGACTCTAGATTCTCCACCGGTTTCATGTGTGGCAAAAGCCACTCTCTCATCTTAACGGGAACTCTTTTAACATGCCATCTGAGCTCTTGTAGATGTTGCATTTCAGGGGTGCTTCCAAAATGTCACTTCACATGTTCTACATTTACAGAATTGTGGAACAATTCTAACGGATCATTTCATAGGACCACTGATAAAGGATGGACTGCTCATGGTAAACGAGTTGAATGAGGGTTGATGATGTCACTGGATGAACCAAATTGATTTTCAGAATAAGTTGCAAATTAACACGTCCAACTCCAATTCAGTTCAGGGCAGAACTTTAAAAATGTTATACATGACACAGCCTCCAAAAACATCAACTCAAGGATCCAAGGCAAATAGTGTAAATGAGGCTGCCAAGTAAAATTAATGCATCAATCTTGTTTGTCATGTCAGGAACTGGGTAGGGGCAGATTGTGACAGGAAGTTCCCATTGGCTGAAAATCCAGGGCAAATATCAGGGCAATATTTCACTCTGGCTAGAGGCTTCTCCCTATAATGTGTACCACCAAATGGCCATGTACAGAGAATAGTTTGGGTTGCTGTGAGTTTTCCGGGCTGTATGGCCAGTTTCCAGAAGCATTCTCTCCTGATGTTTTGCCCACATATATGGCAGGCATCCTCAGAGGTTGTGAGGTCTGTTGGAAAGTAGGCAAGTGGGGTTTATATATCCATGGGGTGTACAAGGTGGTAGGAAGAACTCTTGTCTGTTTGAGGCAAGTATGAATGTTGCAGTTGACCAGCTTGATTAGCATTGAATAGCCTTGCAGCTTCAAAGCCTGGCTTCTTCCTGCCCGGGGAAATCCTTTGTCAGAGGGTGT
Source organism: Anolis apletophallus (assembly GCA_030556195.1). Taxonomy (NCBI): domain Eukaryota; kingdom Metazoa; phylum Chordata; class Lepidosauria; order Squamata; family Anolidae; genus Anolis; species Anolis apletophallus. The sequence continues at coordinate 96,162,191 of JARBWK010000004.1, forward strand.
TAGCTGGTCCTGATAGTTTCCGATCTGGAGCTCACAACCTCTGAGCATGCTTGCCATAGATGTGGGCAAAATGTCAGGAGAGAGTGCTTCTGGAACATGGCCATTCAGCCCGGAAAACTCACAGCAACCCAGTGATTCCAGCCATAAAAGCCTTCAACAACACAGAGAATAGTTTGTTTCCCTTTCTTCCATTGCTACTAGTTACTGTGTGTTCAAGGCTACTTCTGAGCCTGGTCTAAAGCTTCCTGCAACTATTGACGCATATTGAAACATAAGGTGAAACTCTTGGCAAGCTGTCTCAGGCACACTTTCCTCTCCTCCTGATTGCCTCCTTTATCCATCATTCTTTTCTGCAATAGGCTCCGTGCCAATTCTCTTGATTAACTTGTCAGTCTTCACAGTATCATTCTTAACCTTTGACCCAGGAGACAAATCACTGTCTTGTTAGCTCAGCTCCTTTTAGAGACATCACTATTTCAAGCGCACACGGCTTCTACAGCCAACCTTTCATTCTCATTTCATGGCACCACTTTCTCCGACATAATTTCCCTTCTTTGTTAGTGCGCTCAGCATGCGCATTTGCAATTCAAATGCTCTCTGTTTGTCTGTTTTCTACAGCTGTTATGTCTTTTAACATAAGGTGAGTGGTGTGGACCTTCATGAAAAAGTAAGTGAACATGGAGTAGGATACATATACTGATCTGTGGCGTGTTCTAATTTGGTAAGGAGAAACTATGACTTAGGAACAACTAAAGAAGCCGAATGTGGGGAATTCAAAAGGATAACTTGGTGCATCATATAATTCAGTGGTTCCCAACCTTTTCTTGACTAGGGACTACTTGACCAGAGACCACTTTGACCAGGGACCACTCTCCAACATGAATATCAAAAGGGCTACGAATCAGTTTTTGGTCAACTTTAGATTCAGTTTGGGAGTGCTGATTCAGAAAATTTCATTGGATAGACCACATCGGCTCTAGTTTCTGTTATAGAACATATGCCATGGTCAGTGACAGGGAAGGAGTGTCAGTGCAAAAGGAGCGGAAATAAAGCAAAATAAAAATCCATTCTGTCCCCCACGCTTTTTAACATCTACATGAAACCACTGGGAGATGTCATCTGGAGTTTTGGAGCTCGGTGCCATCTCTATGCGGATGACGCCCAGCTCTACTACTACTTTCCACCTAATTCCAAGGAAGCCCCTCAGGTGCTGGATGAGTGCCTGACTGCTGTGATGGTCTGAATGAGGATGAATAAGCTGAGTATCAATGCTGACAAGACAGAGGTCCTCCAGGTCAGTCGTAGGCCAGATCGAGGTATAGGGTGGCAACCTGTGCTTGATGGTTGTTACATTCCCCCCAAAGTCACAGGTCCGCAGCCTGGGTGTCCTCCTAGATTCAGCGCTAACGCTTAAACCCCAGGCGTCGGCAGTTGCTGGGAGGGCTTTCGCACAATTGAAGCTTGTGCACCAGCTGCGACTGTACCTCGTGAAGTTGAAGTTGGCCACAGTGGTCTACGCCTCTAGATTGGGCTATTGCAATGTGCTCTATGTGGGGCTGCCCTTAAAGACGGCCCAGAAATTCCAACTGGTCCAACAGGCAGCAGCCATGTTACTAACTGGAGCGACTTACAGGGAGTGGTCAAGCCCCCCTGTTTAAGGAGCTCCACGGGCTGCCATTTATTTTCCAGTCCCAATTCAAGGTGCAGGTTTTGACCTACAAAGCCCTGCACAGTTTGGGACCTGCCTACCTGCACAACCGCATTTCTATCTGCAAACCCACACAACCTCTTCGATCTTCTGGAGAAGCCCTTCTCTCGCTTCCGCCCTTATCACAAGTGCGACTTGTGGGGATGACGCAGAGGGCCTTCTCTGTGGTGACCCCTCGACTCTGGAATTTGCTCCCTAGAGATATTAGGCAAGCCCCCACCCTGGCAATCTTCAGGAGGAGTCTGAAAACTTGGCTGTTCCAATGTGCCTTCAATGACTGAATGTATGATAATCCCTGACCAAACTCTGCATAAAATGCCCTCAGAAGCACTGGTTGTGCAATTAAATCTTACCTCATCCCCGGATCCCCTCTCTGATACTTTACATTGCCCTATCTCTCAGTGTTTTAAAATTTTAACAATTTTTAATTTTTGATTTTGGCCCTGCCCACGGTGATAATCTTTAGTGTATTAATGTTTTGATTAAATGTTGTTGTGTTGTTTTTTTACATTGGTTTTGTATTTTAAGTTATTCTATTTTTTATTTTTTTGTTGTGCTCTTTTGTTATATTGTGTTTACTCTATTGATGGGCGTGGCCTCATGTAAGCCACCCCGAGTCCCCTTGGGGAGATGGTGGTGGGGTACAAATAAAGATTATTATTATTATTATGATTATTATTATTAAAGTGGTCCACAACCAACAGCTTAAGAACCACTGATATAATTAATTACAAAGTGGGATTCTTTATGACATCGAGTACTAAGGATCATCAGCTTGGATATATTCAGAAAGGGGATAGACAAATTCTTGATGGATAAGGCTATCAATAGGTAATAGACAAAATCACATAACATTGCTTGTTAAGAACAATGTCCTGTTTATGGGATTACCATAGGCATCTGGTTGGTCTAGTTGGGAAGAGACTAGTAGCTGAGCCATGCCTGTCATCTCATCCTGCATGACTCGTCTGATGTTCCTAAGCAGTGAACTGGCTAGAATATAATCATGTCATATTCTAAAGAATAGTCACATCTTGTGTCCATTCACATTGCATGATTATAATATTATTATTGGAGCCTCTTAGTAGCACAATGGGTTAAACCCTTGTTCTGGCAGGACTGAAGACCAACAGGTTGGAGGTTTGAATCCGGGGCGAGCGCGAATGAGCTTCCTCTATCAGCTCCAGCTCCCCATGTGGGGACATAAGAGAAGCCTCCCACAAGGATGGTAAAACATCAAAACATCTGGGCATCCCCTGGGCAATGCCCTTGCAGACAGCCAATTCTCTCACACCAGAAGTGACCTGCAGTTTCTCAAATCACTCCTGACACACACAAAAAATATTATTCCACTTTAAGTGCCATGGTTCCATCCCACTGAATCTTGGGATTTGGAATGGCGGGAGTGGGGGTGGGGGTTAGCACAGAGTACTCCATCGCCTCCCTAAGCTACATGGAACCATGCAATTAAATGGAACAATTATACTACATGGATAATTAAATGGAACAATTATACTATAACCATGTTATGTGAATGATTTCCAGGTCTCTGACAAGGGCAACATTCATGTCAATAGGGTTGTTAATCTACTCTAATTTTTAATGAGCTCTCCAAGGTGCTGAAATGTTTTGGAGAAAAGATTCAAGAATGGTTCTTTTAATATTTGGACTAAAACCCAGAGTAGGCTGACCATCCTTTGCCATGTAAGCTATCAGCCAACCCTTACAAATGGCCTGTAGTTTAGCAGGAACTCATAGCATGATATTCTTAGCAGATCATAATGTGTCAGGGTGAAAGTGGCATTGAAATTTCTGCTCAAACTGAACACTGTCACTGTCCATAGAGCAAGTACTTTGGATTATCTGAATTGCAGACAACTGCTGAATTTCAAACTAGTCCCATGGATGCAAATAGTTTAAAGTTCTCAAAGTGATCTTTGGTGTGCACATCCCAGAAGTCAATGATGGCAATACATGAGACTTTCCGAGGGACTCATTTGGCATTTGGTTAAGTGGAGTACTAGAATAACATAAGAGAGAAATTATATCACCTTTGAGCTTTGCATTAGTTATACTATGTCAGCGATGAACTTTACCATGATGAGCCACTTAAACTTTTATGGAACCTCACTGTACAGGCACATGAGGATGGGTGTTTTACAGTCAGGATAAAAGTTAATTTGCTCTGTTGTATATTCTTAGCAAGTAAAGTAGCATATATAAAATATATTATTCTACATAGAGCAAGGGGTTATACGTTTTTTTAAAAAAAAATCCATGTCAAGTGACAGGCTAAAATGTAAGTGCATTTCTCAGAATGGGGTTGTTGAAAGGGAGCCAACTAACACAGTAATCCAAGACGTGGCTACTCAGTTGTAATTCTCATTGACCTGAGTGGGAGCTTACTCCCAAGTAAGAGGATATAGAATTGCAATGCAAGGTTTTTTTCTGAAGAAGTTACTATCTGTACTCTATACTTCACATGTTTAATTCATAAATAAATAATACTGAACTGACAATTTTCAATAATAAGATTGTATTGACATCTTTGTGTACCAAATTACATTAAAACACAGGTTTATTATTATTTATTGTATTTATTTTTCTTTATTTTGGAATTTCAAAGTTATTTTAATAATCAAAATACAATTGTATTTATTTATTTGCCTTATTTATATCCCGCCTTTCTCTACCCCCGGGGGGGGGGGGGACTCAAGGCGTCTTACAAATGGCAGCTACACAGTGTGTCAAAACATACAAAATTCCCCTAAAATTGTTTGGATTAAAATTACAACATAATAAACATGATTAAAATGTATTCAAGGTTAAAACATGCCATCCAGAGTCAAAGTCTAAATCCATTCCATGATCAATTGCACATAATTCCACATTAAACCAATAATATACAAATAGCACAGTTTAACTGATTTTTTAAAAAAACAATGTAGACCACTGTGTTGCCCAGTATGATTCTAGCCTAAGCCCATGATTGAAATCCTATTGGGCAACTGCAAATATGCAACCTAAAATTATGCATTTGCAACTATTATATGTTCACAATCCCCATGCAGCCCCTAGTTTAGCATCTATATAGGAACCATGAAAATCTCCTAAACCCCACTTAACAAGAAGCTGTTATTGCTATCAAGAGGGGCCCATGCTATTCGAAGTTGACAGATGAGGATATGGCTGTTTACTAATCTAGGTTTGTGGACGGAATACTGTTTTAACTTAATTGTATGTGTTTTAATTTTAACTGTTACTATTTTAATGATGTATGCTTTATGGATTTATTTTATATATAGTGGCATCGAATAGCTGCCTTTGTCAGCCGCCCTGCGTCGTCTCCCCCGGAGGTTGAGAAGGGTGGGGTAAAAATACTGTAAATAAATAATAAATAGCATGGTTTATCCACATTGTTATATCTCTGCCCCCAGTTTTAGCCCTCCAGATGTGCAGTCAAATGCCTGAACAGAACTCTGGTTTTACTTGTAAGTGGTACATTGTAATCAATCTATTGGCCTTAAATATCCTGAAAGTTGGTGATTTTCACCAATGAAAATAGTTCCTCCACTGATGAAGATAGATTTTATTCCATGTATAAATGTTGCGACAATTCTCACTGGTGATGAACCTGCAAAGTGGAGACACACAGATTGGAATTCAATGGCACAGCTGTTTTATTCTAGATAAGTATGCAAAGGGATTTTGTGGCATCTTTTGAGTCTGACTAGAGAAAGAAGCTTTCATAGACAACTATATTGTGCATCAGTTGTGTCGGAAATACACTCAAATCTACAAAAGCTTGTGCTACCAACTTCTTTCTCCAGTTAGTCTCAAAACGGCTACAAAACTCTTCACAGGATGGAATTGTATGCTACAATATTGCACAATATAGTTGGCTATGTATGTGCTTGGACTCCTCTGTGCTCACAGACAGAATTGGTGGTGAGAGCTTGGAGGAAACCTGAATATCTAAGCTTTCAGCTTCTCCAATTCATGGCTTTTGGAGCTTGTTTGTTTTCAAAGGAAAGATGCTCTGGGGACAGCCATGTAGACAATTGCCCATCTCTCCCTCCCTCCCTCTCCTCTCCTCTCCTCTTCCTCTCACTTCATTTGTGGGTTGCTGCTGTTGTCTCCTCCACCATAAGTACACCAGTGGAAGAACCCAACAAGATTTTAGCCGCAATCTACTTCCAGGGTGATACTTGATGCTTTGTTGGTTGTATAAACTACCAGAGCTTTCTCTCTGCTGCTGTAATTTTTGAGGACCGGTGATCATATTTATGGTACAGTAAAAGTGGTGGAATAGTACATTTTAGATAATTCGTGCTCACACTACAAATTTGGGTTAAATTATTCCCTTTTCCCAGTTTAAACATTTCTTTAAAATGATTGTTTAAAACCAAATGACTGCTGCTCCATTAATCTGAAACTACATTTCTGTACTATCTTTCAAATGCATTCTACTTTTGGAAATGTAAGAAAATAACAGCAATTCAACATGCTTACCTTGGAGTGAAACCCATTGAATTCAGTGGGCCTGAGCAATGAATTTACATTTTAGGATGGTTTTGCCTATCTAATTTACCTATCCGTATAGAGGACGGAACGAATGAATGCAAATGTGAAAGAAAAAGCAGGACATAACATTGCTGTTTTTCAGCACTCAAACATAAACTTAAGCTGGTATATAAAGTATATTTAATTTAATCACATTTCACAAAATGTGTAGCAAATTTCTCTTTATATGTACTGGAGGGGAAGATGATGGCTATAATGACAAACCCTGTGTATTTAGCTCATGGTAATCTATGCATTGATTTACAAAAATTCAGTCCTCTAGGGTATGCTTGCAAAACCGCATGTTCTCCCCAACCAGTAGCTTTTATACTGGACTCCTTTATTTAGCTGAGATTTATTTTGTAATAATAATAATAATAAAAATAAAAATCTTCATGCAGCCAATTGGTTCTCTAGTGACTCCACATCTGAAGAGGCTCAGTAGCACAAGTGATTCCAGCAATTCTATGGAATAAATTACATTTCTTAATGCATTTTCTGATCAGACTGTGGAATAATTTATTCTGTCAGGCAGAACTAGCTAGATTTGCAAACCTGAAGAGAAATGTTATTTGCAAGAGAGAGAAATCTAAGCATATCTGGTATATCGAATGTTTGTACTTTGGGTGGCTAAACCTGTAGCTTGTTCAAAGGCAAAAGTTTTGCAGGATGGATTGGTGAGTCTACATCCTTGAAGTCAAAGTTAAACACTGCTAGGCTTTCAAATATCAAATTCTTAGTATTGCATGCTGCTACTTCAATATGTAATTGTTTCAATTGTGTGCAAACCCAGTTCCAAATATTGAAATGCAGAAATAGGGATGCCTATTACCTCAGTCTTTCAAAATGTGTCCAAAAGAATAACTAGGATTCTCAGTTCTGAAAACTAAATTGAGGATTCTGGCATCTGAAGCCTTAATTTTGAAAGACAGATGTTTATATTGAAATGCAAAAATTAAGGTCAATTTGGGTCATCCTAAATTGGCTTTCAACTTTAGGACAATCATCTTGTTATGTTATCTGCCCATTAACTGGTGTAGTAAAGTAGTGAAGCTGACCCCAAGTAGGAATTTTCTTAGTGGGTCCAGGTGAGATGACCTTGACTTTCCCCAGACCCTTGGAACTATCCTTCTTCCAAAATTGTCTGTTGCTGCTCAATATCCCTTGGCTGGAAATGTATAGAATTTGAGAGATTTCTGAATATTCCAGTGGGAGCAGGTTACCTCTCCCATCATAGAGACTGGAACAACGAAATACAAAAAGTTGTTGACTCAAGCAGCCTATGCTGACCTCTTATGCTGCAGATTATTTTGATCTGGAATGTTTTCAAATGACCTAATTGTAACACTATAATTCCCCTTTAACTACTATGACAAAATTCTGTGGAACCCTGAGATTAGCAGACTGGTGAGGCAATGGAGGAGCTCTCTGGCTGATGTTTTGGTTATCTATCAATAATGACATAGGTCATCAATTGTTTATTTCTGAAGGAGCAACTAATTGTGTCAGGAAGCAGCCACTTATACAGGAAGTCTAGTGAATGACATTATATCTTAGATGTACCTTCACCTGCTATCCTAAACATTTCTGGAAGAATTCCATATTAGCTATTATGATTATTATTAGTATTATTATTATTTTGAAGCCAGTAACACAAGTCAAGGCAAAGCTATGTTAGATATCTTCTCCATGAGAACCATGACACTCAAAATGGAATTATAGCACTATAAAAGTGCAGTGTTAAAGAACCCAGGGTTTGCTATTGAGATAAGGACCATAACAGGGAAATGACTAAAACACAGAACTATTACTGGTCATAGGTTGAGCACATATCTGGACTTTTTGCCTAGGGATAAAGGACATTCTACTTTTCTTCTCTATCACCTCAACTATTTGTCAGAACTTTCCAAGGAAGTAAATGGGTTATTGGTAAGTGTAGAAAGTCAATCATACCTTTTTGTGAGGGAGGGTAATAACTGGCCACCTTGGAGGAGATTGGTGTGTGAACATACCTTAAGGAAGAGTGTTGTTATTTATTCATTCAGTCGCTTCTGACTCTTCATGACCAGCCCACACCAGAGCTCCCTGTTGGCCATCACCACCTCCAGTCACTTCAAGGATATTATTTATTTATTTATTTCCTATATTTATACCCTGCCCTTCTCCCCCCAAAGGGGGACTCATGGCAGCCTAACAAAAGCATCATACGATGCTAGCATCATAAAAACAACTGCAGTACAATCAAAATATTAAAAATATTAAAACAACAATTAAAACAATTAATTAAGACACATCCATTAAAATCGAAATCCACAAAAAACCAGTCTGGGTCAATTCATTGCCATAAGTTGTGTGATCTTCTTCCATTTGCTGCTCACTGATCAAACGCTTGGTCCCATAACCAGGTCTTGATTTTCTTTCTAAAACACAAGAGGGAGGTGGCCAATGTGATATCTCTAGGGAATGTGTTCCATAGACAGGGGCCCACTGCTGAGAAGGCCCTGTCTCTCGTCCTCATCAACCACGTTTGCGATAGTGATGGGATCAAGAGCAGGGACTCTCCTGAAGATCTTAAACGTTGTGATGGTTCGTGGCAGGAGATATGTTCAGACAGGTAGTCTGGATCTGCTCCCACTGGATACCATCCATCCATCCATCTTGCCCTTGGTTGGCCCCTCTTCCTTTTTCCTTCTGTTTTCTCTAAGCTTTCCTGTCTTCTCATGATGTGGCCAAAGTACTTCATCTTTGCCTCTAATATCCTTCTCTCCACTGAGCAGTCGGGCTTTATTTCCTGAAGTATGGTCTGGTTGGATCTTCTTGTGGTCCAAGGCACTCTCAGAATTTTCCTCCAACACCAGAGTTCAAAAGCTTCTATCTTCCTTTGCTACACCTTCCTTATGGCCCAGCTCTCACATCCATAGGTTACTACAGGGAATACCATTGATTTAACTATGCGGATCTTCGTTGCCAGTGTGATGTCTTCACTATTTTATCGAGATTGGTTATTGCTCTCCGCCCAAGAAGTAAACGTGTGTCTGCAGTAATCTTTGCACCTAGTAATACAAAGTCTGTCACTGCCTCCTCTATTTGCCAGTTATCAATCAATCCAGTTGCCAGAATCTTGTTTTTTTAACTGCAACCCAGCTTTTGCACTTTCTTCTTTCACCTTGATTAGAAGGCTCCTCGGCTCCTTCTCGCTTTCAGCCATCAAAGTGGTATCATCTGCATATCTAAGGTTGTTAATGATTCTTCCAGCAATTTTAACCCCTGCCTTGCATTCATCAAGACCCGCACATCGCATAATGTGTTCTGCATACAAATTGAATAGGTTGGGTGAGAGTATATAATCCTGCCGTATGCCTTGAACCAGTCTGTTGTCCATGGGCAGTTCTTACTGTTGCTACTTGGTCATTATACAGATTCCTCAGGAGAGAGACAAGGTGATTTGGTATGCCCATGCCACCAAGAACGTGCCACAATTTATTATGATCCACACAGTCAAAGGCTATAGAATCTGTATACCTTTATAAAGCGGAATGTTTGTATGTATGTATGTGTGCAGAGGGCGGAAGGGCGGGAGGGCAGGAAGGCGGGAGGGCGGAAGGGCAGGAGGGCGGAAGGGCGGATATGTGGCAGCCACTTTCACAGGCCACAGCAACCAGCGCGGGTGATGGACCTGCACCAAACTTGGTAAACATAACCCCCCTAACCGCCTTTACGTCCTGGTGCGGTTCGGGGGACATGACCCACGGATTATGGGATTTGTAGTACTTTCAAACACTTTGGTTCCCACAGACCACTGAGGCCACCAAAAAGGACCAATACAGACCACACTTAGCACACACAGCCCCCATGACCCACTCTACATCCTGGTGCAGTTTGGAGGAGGATGGGCCATGGATGATGGGACTTGAAGTACCTCTACTCACTTCCCAAGTTCGCTGCAACCCTCATCCAATCACTGATCGAGACCAAACTTGGCACACATAACCCCCATGACTGCCTTCATGTCCTGGTGAGGTTTGGGGGAGAACTGACAATGGATGATGGGATGTGTAGTACTTTCACACCCCTCTGTTCCCACAGACCACTGTGGCCCCCAACAAACACTGATAAAGACCACACTTGGCACACAGAGCCCCAGTGACCCACTCTACATACTACTGAAGTTTGGAGGGGGCCAGAACATGGATGATGGGACTTGAAGTACCTCTACTCACTTCCGAAGTCCGGTGCGACCCTCATCCAATTACTGATCGAGACCACACTTGGCACACATAAACCCCATGACTGCCTTCACGTCCTGGTGAGGTTCGGGGGAGGACTGACAATGGATGATGGGATTTGTAGTACTTTCACACCCCTCTGTTCCCACAGACCACTGCGGCCCCCAACAAACACCGAGAAACACCACACTTGGCACACAGAGCCCCAGTGACCCACTCTACGTCCGACTGAACTTTGGAGGGGGCCAGAACATGGATGATGGGACTTGCAGTACCTTCCCTCACTTTCCAAGCCTGCTACAAACCTAATCCAATGACTGATCAACACCAAACCTGGCACACAGAGCCCTCATGACCCACTCTACATCCTGGTGCTGTTTTGTGTGAGACGGACCACGGATGATGGGACTTGAAGTACCTTCACTCACTTCCTAAAAACAATGCAACCCTCATCCATTCACCAATACAGACCAAACTTAGCACACAGAGCCCCCATGACCCAATCTACATCCTACTACACTTTGGGGGAGGGTGGACCAGAGATGATGGCACTTCCACTACCTTCAGTAATTTCATGATACCACTGCAACTCCCAATAATGTTGGATCAAGACCAAACTTGCCACACAGAGCCCCCATGACCCACTCTACATCCTGCTGCACTTCTCAAATGACCCGGGCACCCCCGGGTCCCCAAGCTAGTAGTCAATAAAACAGAAATAGATGTTTTTCTGAAACCCCCGGCCTGTCTCCATTATCCAACGGATATTGGCAATTTGGTTTCTCCTTCCTCTGCCTTTTCTATAGCCAAAATGGAAGAGTGTGACCATTATTACCCAGTTGCAGGGTGGCCCCTCTGAAACTCCCTCATGACCTCCCCAGGGGTCCCAAACCCCAGGTTGAGAAACGCTGTTGTAGATTGATCACTGTTGTGAAGTAACCTGGCTGGCATAGCACTACCAGCATTCTTTTGCTCTTCTTTTCTTCAAACTGCCATGGGTTTCTTGCTCATGCACCTTTCCTCACAACTGAAGCTTTATTAGAAAAAAAGTGATAAAACGTTGTCAAGAAAAATACAAATTTCAAGCTACTCGCTTACAATCTGTTATGACTGAGCTTCTTAGCAAGAATATGAGATGGCATCCTATATATAAGAATTGTCAGCTTATCCAAAGTTTCTCTCTCTCTCTCTCTCTCTCTCTCTCTCTCTCTCTCTCTCTCTCTCTCTCTCTTATAAGGCAGAAATGAGTCATGCCATAATATGAAGACCTGGAGATGAATCACTGAGGTGAAGATGGAGAGTATGGAAGTGAAGTCACTGATTGGAACATTACTTCCTTTGAACATGAATGTGCATCCAGCAATATCTCAAGCACATTGTGATGAGTCATCCAAAGCCAGTGCTTCATTTGAAGATTTCTTCTGAGAATTTAGGAGGTAAGACCAGGCAACAGACTGGAATCATGATGAGTATAGGTGTGTCCCAAAGGTAGCAATATGTCATCATTAATGTCTTCATTAGCAGGTAAGTTTTGTTATAGGTACATCAAGATATAACATCACATATATAAGTGCTCTGTTGCCTGGATGGCATTGTTGCATTCTATGAATAGAAGAGAGTTTGGAGAGCATTTCAGCCATTGAATTAAGACCTTCCTGCATGCAAATTATTATTATTATGCCCATGCAAGAAACTAGTTGCCGTTAATTCTGCTTGTTGTCATGTGGGTAGTAGAGGAAGCAGTTCATAAATGCTATCTAGGGTTCAGTTGGATATTATTTCCAAAAGACATAAGTAAGGCATGTAAAGAGTATTCTCAAATTTTCTTATGCTCAATGCTCACTTTTTGAAACACACACAATAATGCATGTTAGTTTTATGCACAAAAATAGTATGGTTCTGTGCACTTCTTCTCAACATTTTGGTGCTAAAACTCTTTTATGGATTTTGCTGAGAAAAGTCAGAAAAGAATAAGAAATTAAAAATGAACAGAGATCAAGCCTTTGAAAAAAATACTTATTGAGTGTGAGAATTAAATAAGTAAAAGTTTATATCCCTAACATTGGCTAATATCTACCCCTCCTTGGCATTTAGAGGTGAAATAGTATTTCTGTTTCCTTCAACATATGTCAGATCCATCCTACCATTGGGCAAAATAAGCTCCCTACATTTAGTAGATGTGGGTTCTCATTAATGGGCAGCAAATTATGATTTGCTTTACTATTGCTATATTTTGACTGGCATGTCTGAGGAGATTGTTTGGTGGGGTTTTATTTTTCATGCATACCTTCTATCTTTTCATTGAATGGTGATGAAAACGGGGAAACATGGCTAATAATATGGTGAGGATGGTAAAAGTTATTGCAAAAGAGCACACATGCTAGGAGATGCTGCAGCAGATTTCTTTTCCTTGAGCCTACAGGTGATGATGGCTATATTTCAGAGGAAGGAAACAGGAAAACCAGTTCTGAGTATTCCTTGCCTACGAAAAAATTAGGTGTGCTTCTGCTGGCAGCAAAATATCTTGGCAGTATATACACAGGCTGCTTCCCTGTCAGATCAAAATTTGTTGACATATAATCCTCCTTTCATATCTAATATGTCAACTCCCTTAAATCATAGGTCTGAATCATACTGTTTGTCCTACAGAGAGCTAGGACTAAGAGACTTTACAAAGAAGTCACTCACCATTCAACAAATTGGGTTAATGGGAATGCTTTAGTTGGGACTCTATGTATTAAGTATGTTCTCCATTGCAAATTTTTATCTGGACCCAGTGAGCTGGATGCCACCAATAAAAATGTTTTCAAACCATTCTGGGGTTTGCCATTTAAATCCAGACATGGCAGAATACACACAATACAAGCAATATATTCTGAGTCGCTTGTTGCTGTCAACAATATTTTGCACCATGTGATGTTTCTGAGCATTTCTCAGGCTCCTTTTACACTGCCATTTAAAATCCATATTATCTGCTTTGAACTGGATTGTATGGCAGTGTAGAAGGGGCCCCGGGCTGGATCTACACTGCTGTATATCCCAGAATCTGATCCCAGATTATCTGCCTTGAACTGGATTATATAAATCTACATTGTCAAACAATCTGTGATAAACAGATAGCCTGGGATCAGATGCTGGGATATGGGGCAGTATAGATCCAGCCTCAAGCCCCATCTACACTGCCTTATAAAATCCAGATTATCTACTTTGAACTGGGTTATGCCACTATGCTGCATGTGGCAATGATGTGGCTCTTGCCACGGATGTACCACTAACACAAATTGCTGTGTCAATATATAGACTAGTGATCTTCCACTAGCCATAGGACATTGCACCAGTATATAAGCTGTTATATCCAAGAATGTAAAAATCTCCACAGTGATTTCCAGAAGCTCATCAGCATTCTCATCCAGTCCTGTTTCTATATAAGAGTAACTAAATTTCTGTTTATCCACAAGGAGAAATCTGCATAATTTGGTAAACATTTTCCTAAAGTATGCACACCTGTATACATTTTATACTGAACAATATTAGAAAGTACCCTTATTTTGTGCACAAAATATATTGAAATAATGTCCAAGAAAACAGGCACTCCACCCGATTGCCATTTTAGAAATATTCAAAATGGATATTTTCCTAGGAAATGGAAATGCATCAAATTTCTTTTCCACCCCATCATCCACCCCCCACCCCCGCGCTCCATTGGTGACAATTACACCTAAACAGCTAAACAATGGATCCATAATGGCTTGAATAGAGCAACCAGCTATAGCTTGTTTGCTAATTAGGCTAGCCAATTTAACACAGATTGCTAGAGTACATCCATTCTTTCTATTGACAATGACAATAAAACACTTTACAGTTTAATCAAAACCAGTTGTCCTTTGTCTGTTTAATTAAAACAGCCACAGTCAAGCCAATAGTCAAAGTGGTGTGTGTGTTTCGGGTTCAATTCCCTCCCCCCCCCCCCAAATTTCAGGTAAACCTTGTTTACTTGGGAATTTTAATTGGTTAAGCAAATCCCTATGCTAAGTCTATGTGACACAAACATCAGAGTTCCTCCAGAACTACAAGCAGTATCTCAAACAATTTTTGATAATTTATTCTCAATCAATCAATCAAAACTTTATTACGGTCACAGACCAGCACAAAGCGGGCACAAGCGCCCTAAGAGGAGAAGGACAACTCCCCAGTAAACAGTTATTTAAAATCAGACTAGAAATCAGTATAAAAATATATTTTAAAAGACAGGATATTGTTGCCTTACGATGTCAATCATCACCCGTCTGATATTAAGGGCAGCAGCACAGAATTTATTCAAACTATCATTACCTACCTTTCTGCCAATCTACATTGCAATAGCTGTAATAGCCGACTTAGTGGAAGCAGCCAGGTTTTGATGTTGTGTGTGTGTGATCAACATTTTAGATGTCAAGGCGATGTAATCCACTGAAACTGACATCAGAATCAGACTCCCTGGGTTAAACTCCATAATAAAAACTTAATTTTAAATAGTTTACAATGTTTGCAGATATATAACAACTATGATAATTTGTGTTTGCTTTAAAATTTATACTTTAATTTCTCCTGAACTATCAAGTATTTTTGTATAACTAGGTAACAGATGGAAATAATTTTATGTAGTTTCTAAAAACGCAATATGGGTTGGTAGATCTTGATTTTAGATATTCCAATTTAAAGTGAAAATATATGTATATCTTTCAAAATGCTGTACCTCTGCTTCTAATCAACATTTTCCATCAAATTTGAACACAATTATAGATTTTATTATGAAGTTTCATTTTATTTTACCCTTTGTAATTATCTTTAATAGTTTTTAAAATATTATTTTAAACCATCTAATGCATTGGATGTGAAAGAGTTTTTTTCCTAATGTGAAGAAACTTCAGACTTCTGCAGCATTACCAGTGTCAACAGCTACAAATGAAAAGTTATTTTCAGCTCTTAAACATTTGAAAACATACATAATGGGGCAAGAAAGGCCGACTGGACTTGCACTCTTGAATGTCCACTGAAATTTATCAATGGATCCTGATTTCTTTCAAAGTGTATTGACATCGTTTTCAAGTGTTTCCAACAGGCATTGTGGTATTTTTTTGTAATCACTAAATTACCAATTAATAGTCATTTTTAGAGTTTTTAAGACTTGAAACTTTGTAACTAAAATAGAAAATTGATTTAATTAAATCTATCTAAAATATAGAATGAGTCATAGAATTTAAATTATTTTCTGTTATGGACCTACTCTTCATGATTCACTCTAAAAAAAAACCCCATTGTTTCAACGTCTCCCTTCCTGACTTTTCCCCCCTGGATACAGGCCTGGCCACAGTTCAATGTATGTAACCTTTGTAATTTATCATAATTTATTAGGCTATGTACTAATTAAGCATTTTTTCATCCAGTTAGTTGCACTCCTATAATAGATGAATTAATCAATATATCAAACACTTCTTATACCATGCCTTATTCTGGACAGCTACTAAAAGAGGTTTGATTATATTCTTGAAGGCATTCTAATTAAACATAACATTGCAGTTGGTAACATCATGATGGAAATATGATGGTCCTGTTTCAGCAAATCAGGGGCAGATGTCAATAGATTCAGCTAAGATTGTCAAATGAACATCTGGATATACACCTGAGTTACAAATCATCTGGGCCCCGTTCAGCTTGCACAGAGCACTTGATCTATTTTTTAGTACATATGGAGGTTTTCTTTCCCATCTGGGGGATATGACTTGGTATTTGCAACAAAGTTCCAGCTGTTTGGATTTTCAGGGAAGGATTCATGTATAACTCTACCAACCTTCAAATCTTTGTCTTTGTACATATCATTCACAGACATTAGTGACCCAGACAAGTAGAACTTTGATCCATAGCCACCATATCAAATCCAAGTTATCTAACTGAGCATCTCTAGAGCACAGAATCCAAAAAATGGCAGAAATCCAAACAGAATTAAGAAGTAGAAACCATATAGGGATCAAATCTATCTGTACCTGTCTAAAATAACCAAGCTATTGTCCTCCCAACCCTGCTATATGCCTGCGAAACATGCACTATCTACAGACGTCACATGCAACTCCTGGAACGATTCCATCAGCATTGCCTCCAAAAAATCCTGCAAATCTCCTGGGAAGACAAGTGGACAAATGTGAGTGTGCTGGAAGAAGCAAAAACCACCAGCACTGAAGTGATGGTTCTCCGCCATCAACTCCGTTGGACCGGCCATGTTGTCCGAATGCTCAACCACATCTCCCAAAGCAGTTGCCCTACTTTGAACTCAAGAATGGAAAACAGAATGCTGGAGGACAGCAAACGAGATTTAAAGATGCGCTCAAAGCCATCCTTAAAAATTGTGGCATAGACACAGAGAATTGGGAAAACCTGGCCCCTGAGTGCTCTAGGTGGAGGTCAGCTGTGACCAGCAGTGCTGTAGAATTTGAAGCGGCATGAATGGAGTGTGAAAGAGAGAAATCTGCCAAGTGGAAGGCACATCAAGTCAACCCTGACCGGAACTGCCTCCCACCTGGAAACCGATGCCCTTACTGCATGAGAACCTGCAGGTGAAGAATAGGGCTCCACAGTCATCTATGGACCCACCACCAGTACACCAAACTTGGAAGACAACCTTACTTGGTCAACGAGGGCTCGCCTAAGTAAGTATTAGCTTGAATCTGCTCCTTCCATTTAGAGTAGATCCTGGAATCAATGAAGATCTAGGCAACAATTAGCTACACTCCAATGATTCAATGAGTCTGTTTTAGTTGGGACAATGGGGTTTAATGAAAGTGTAAAACATGTCCCCTGCTCTAGCTCTTTGCGTGGCCCTCAAGTACTCAAGATTTTCTGAACTAGGAATGAAAAGAATATTAAGAAACATTTGATGAACAGACAACATGAGAGTCCCTGGATGACAATGATAATTTTCCTATCATGATAATGTTTGCAGTTTATGACTTACCTGTGCAAGTATTTATTTTTATATGGTGGAGGAATAAAAGGAACTCAGAAACCTGCCAGACAGACTCATGATGGATCACTGTCTATATTTGTGTTTCTAAAACTAAAGCTTTCTAATCAATAAGTGTTTTTATTTTATTGAGGTAATGGTTTATTGTATTGTTCTATGTCTCTTCCTTCCTTCACTTATGGGAAATTGAAGGCTACCCTTACAACGTGTATGTTCTTTGGAAAAGAGGGCGTTGTTGAGGCTTAAGCCTGGTGCATTTGTAAGAATTTATTTGCAAAAACAAACATTGAGCAGGGTTTATTTATGGATAAGAGAAAGGAACAAAGTTGAAAGAGCAAAGCCTCACACCTCAAACGCTAACACAGACCTCCAAACATAAAACCAAGCTTTCAGCCCCCATGTGTTTGGTTTTCCTTTATTTTATGTAGTAAACAGCAAGAGAAACATGCAGAAAAAATCTCAATATTGGCATAGCTTCCACTACAGTTTTCCCCAACCACTATTAGATTCCTAGAATTGGATTCAGAGTTGGGCATGTATATGTTGTGTCTTCGTGGGCCTCATAGATATGAATAAATCTGAGCTGTAGTTTAAATCAGTGTTTCTCAACCAGTGTGCCATGAGCGATCATCAGGTGTGCCGCGAGAAAAGCTCTCTGCCCCCCTTCCTTCCCCCCTCCTCCTGCCGAACTCCTGCTGTTTGTGAGAGGAGGAGGAAGGGCCGAGCGGCGACAAAGGAAAAGAAGAAGGGGCTGGGGCGCCGCCTCCTTCGACCGTTTCCCCAGCCAGCCTCCAATCCGCCATGACTCCCACCATGACTCTCACCCCTCGCTCGCTGAAACCGCGCGGAGGAGGAGCCCCGCCTACTGAAGCCCGTCCACCACTCATGCTTCTCCTCTGTGGAAGAACTGAAGCCGGGGGGAGGGGGTGGGGCTCCGCCCCCTCCCCCCGGCTTTAGCGCTCCCACAGCTTCACCAGCCTTGAGAGGGCAGTGCCAAGCCAGCTGTCAGGGCT
>JARBWK010000004.1:96780797-96962167 GCA_030556195.1 Anolis apletophallus
ACTCAACTTGAAATCTCTGCTTAGTCATAAAGCAATCTGGAGAGCTCTACTCTGGGAGGATAAAAACGAGATAAGACAAAACTAAAACAGTAGAAAGGAAAGAAACATGTGATTTAAATGTTATCACAATTTACAGTATCTGATAAATCAATGAAATATAGAAATACAAGCATTACTATTAAAAAATCTTAAAGTATTCCTATACTTAAGGTTAGCCTCTGAACAAAAAATACTATTTTTGAAAAGACAATACAAGCTTTCCCAAATCATTGGCTACAACAGTACTCTAGTATGATGATTCTGATACACATGACTGAGATGTATTGGGAGTCAATATGGTAGACGGGAGACTTTCCAAAGGCTTTTTATATGCTTCATTACACTACCCATCATTATTAACAATCAGTTAATGTTTTCTTTGAACATTTTCCCAAACTGTTCAGTTAGGGGAAAATGTAACTGTCTAGTGGGCTGGACAGAAATATTTATATAGATACCCTGCCATCAACCATGAATTATATTCAGTTATTACTGACTACATTTAGTGAATGTTTCAAGTCCCTTCTCTTCTAATTTCTGTCAGCCCACTCCACCAATCAAAAAAGGTGTGGATCACTGATTATGTTAGTATTGCAAAGCCACCAACTGATACAAAACCAGAAATAAATCTACTTTGGTTTTTTAAAAGTCTTCTATGTCTTTTTGTGGGTGTATGGAATAATTTAAAAATCACACACTCACTTCTTCTTCATCTGGCTCTGGCTCTTCTGTTTCTATAGTGGACATATTAGTGATTGGCTTGTTCCAGGCTAACTTCAAGTCCTGCCCTTTGAATCGAGCTCCATGGATAGCAGCCTAAAAGAAACAACATTGTCTATGAATACTCTGTTAGGAAGAAAATGTTTTCTACTATAATTAATATTCCAAAGACGTCAGGGCTACAGGGTAGATGTAAGAGCACCTCTTTATGCCAAGCTGAGATTTAAGAAACCATCCCAGCTCTTTTTGTTTGAGGAGGCCACATTCTGCATATACAATTTTAAGAACTGCAGTTCACCACGCCACTTTAGCAGTTTAAGCATCCTATCAAAAGCAATTTGTAACGAAGCATAAATGTTTCCTTCTAAAAGAAAATAAGAAATGATTTTAAATGCCACTGCCCATGCCAAACTTTTTTCAGAAGTTTTCAATATAGACACAAGAAAGCTCTGTTATGGCAGGCTAGAATGCAGGGCATAATACTAGCATACAACAGACTGGAGTTTATTTATACAAAGCAATAACAAGAGTACACAATGAAGTATAGAGAATTGCTTTTTCTAAGTCTTGAATTATGTGGAAATGAAGGTAACGTGATACAGAGCAAACAAGTGCTTCGGAAATACTGATAATTTTTAATCTTTTTGTGTGACTGAAGCCAGGGACTTCCTCAAACAAAAAGAGCCAATGAAAAATAAAAATAAGACTAAAAATAGTGAATGTAACATATTTTGCTGGAAAGGATTCCATTTTTCAGCAAAGATCTAGTAATTGAAATGGTAAGAAAAAGAGTTAACCTATGGGATGTTCGAGCCTTCTTAAGCACCACATGCATTAAGTGGTTGCTTTGGAAATAGTATGTTCAAATTAAAGTAACATGAACTAGCATAAATCAGCGTTAGCAACATTCCGAAATAACTGCCACAGTCACAAAAGATTTATAGTACAATCTGAAAGTACAGCATAATGTGAAATGTGGAAACAATTACATGTTCAATGACACCTGAACATGAATTGTGTGATATTAATGTCCCCAGATATAAATTTTAAATCTATACATATAAATTTATGATAAATTTTAAAAGATTCCATGCCTATTAAAATGCAGCTCTGGAGAGGTTTTTTGGCCCATGGTCTCATCACAATGTCACAAACTGGCATTTTTAAGAATATGTGACATTTGAGTTCAGAAATAACTTGTAATCTTTGAAAGAAATTACTGCAACATAAAAATGCAACGCTTTATGATGAGGGAATCCTCCTCTCCCAAGCACAAATGTACATGACCATAAAACTTAAACCTTTTTCATTCAAGGCAGTAAAATATTAGCTACCATTCGATC
The DNA here is from genome assembly GCA_030556195.1 of Anolis apletophallus. Classification (NCBI taxonomy): domain Eukaryota; kingdom Metazoa; phylum Chordata; class Lepidosauria; order Squamata; family Anolidae; genus Anolis; species Anolis apletophallus. The sequence continues at coordinate 96,782,900 of JARBWK010000004.1, forward strand.
GAAGTAAGTATTTATGAAGCTGTAACTTCTTTAGTGATGAATATTTACTGCCAATTACTATTTAGAATATATTTGATTTACTAACAAGTAGAAACTAAATGTGCAGATTTATGCATATGAACCTTCTTTTGATGCTTTTAAATCTATCAGTCTGCTATGGTTTTATTTGAAAAAAATGCTCTTGTCTACTATACCGAACTTATATCTCTTCAGAATTCTGTGAAAAGTGAACAAAAGCGTATTATATGTGACATTAATTAATTAATTTGCTATATTTCTAACCCCTGGGGGGACTCAAGGTGGTTTACAACATATTAATGGCAAAATTCAATGCCAACATGCATGTAGAAAGGAAAGAAAAAATCCTAATAATGAAACACTAACACATAAGCATAAATTAAAGTCATTAAAACCATTAATCATAAGGCATAAACAACATTTAAACATTAAGACGAAGCATTAAAAACATCTAATACAAATATTAAAATTTCATGATCCAAAAAGTTAATGTAATCTTTTTCAAACTCTACTACTTGAGAGTTTAATTTTTTTAATTTCTGAGCTGAAAACATTCTTCATAGATATAAAATAGTTGCATACTATTAAATAACTATTAAATGCTACAATTCATCAGATTCACAGACAGGTCAACAATGTCACAAGTAATCCAAACCTATCTGGATACTTTCATACGACACAAATTTCTCCAATTAAAATTTGAGGTAGAAAACGAAGAACAGTCAAATAGTCTAAAAGCTAATAAGAACTAGACAGAGATCAATCTTTCCCACAAACTACTCAATAAATAAAAGGCCCCTTAGTGGTTCAGTGGGTTAAACCACTGAGCACCTGAATTTGCTGACCAAAATGTTGGCGATTCGAATTCAGGGAATGGATTGAACTCCCGGTGTTAGGTCCAGCTTCTGCCAACCTAGCAGTTCGAAAACATACAAGTGTGAGTAGATCAATAGATACCACTTCTACAGAAAAGTAATGGTACTCCACAGTCATGTCGCCCACCGGACCTTGGAGGTGTCTACGGACAACGCTGGCTCTTTGGCTTAAAAATGAAGATGAGAACCACCCCCCAGTCACGACTAGACTTAATGTCAAGGAGTAACCTTTTTATTAAATAAATGATTAAGACCCAAGACACTCTTCAGTATAGATATACCTACCACTTCCCTGTCACAAGCTGCAGAAACAGTGATAGAATGATGTGAGAAACAGTTCTCCCCAATTTTCTTACTTCGCTCTCAGAATGTATTTTAATATTCTAAGCTAAACTAAAACCTGTATGTCTATAGATATATTTTTGCTACTATAAAATGACATGGCATTTCGATAGAGCAGTTAAATGTTATCATGTTTTCTCACACAAAAGCATGTTTCCTTTTTTAAAAAAAGACAGACTTACTGCTTCAGCCTCTGCTCTTGTTTTGAAAGTGATCACTGCATGGAGAGATGAATCATCTATCTGGCAGTCTTCAATTTCACCATATTGCTTTTTAAGAGGAAGAAAAGAATGGAGAAGTTGAAATATTTCTTCTCTCTGCAAACGTTCAATTTATAGCATCCAAAGACCATTATCAGATCTAGATTGCTAATGTGATTTAACAATCCCAAACCTACTGTGACAGTAGGGAACCAAAATAATTCCGCAAAGTTTAAAAAATGGTCATAAGGCAAACAGAAACATACCACAAAACTTATATAAATTCTAAATAATGAGGAAAACAAATATTCAATTTTTGAAAAGGCCACAGAAACCACAGATTACACTATGTAACAAAATTTGAAAAAAAATGAAAACGTTATTCCTATTTAATTGTGCTGTACTTACTTTGAAAGTAGTTGTTATACTCCAGAAACTTTGGTTTTGTGGCTGCCACAAACTATGTTGAATTGGTTGAGATTCTATGAGATATTCATTGAAAAACTATAGCAAAATGTGCTGTAGGGTGTCTCACAATATTTTTTTTGCAATTTAATAAACTTTTTCATTTTTTTTATGATAGAATCAGTTAGGAAATGACACTTATAACCCAGGAACAAAAATCATGTTAGACAGTGTAATCAGTTTCCTTAGCTTACAGAATTATTATAGTGGAACATGACGTTACTGTCAAAGAAAACAATTGTGCTAAACAAGTCATTGCATGTGTAGTGAGAATTATTTGTGAAGAATAAACATATCTAATAGGTCAGTCCTTAGAAAATTTGGAACAACAACCCAAGAATGTTGTCGTTAGTCATACCTGAAGTTTGTCTTGGAATTTTTATTGAAAAGAAAATTCTTAGACAACACCATGTGAAACTGCCTTTAATGAGAACTATGTGACAATAAAATCTGTGCAAGGAAACCAAGCTATCAAACATTTTAATGAATTACAATGGCCTCCTAGTTTATTTTTCTGCAATGGATGAACACCCATAGCAGCAAGACACTAAACTAAGCTCCATTATGTGAGTAGTACTATTAATTGTATCTCTCTGAAAAATGATTACTGTTTAATTATTAGCAAACAGACAAGTTATGAAAGCCATCAAAACTAACTTTGTCATCAAGACGACACCCATCTTCCCCTGCTTTTTTAAATGGATTTTAAATATATATATAATGTAGGTAAAAATACGTTTGGCATTTGCCTGAACATTATTCCAAAAGCTCAACCTATAAATCTGATTTCACAACATTCTTCCTAAGTATCTTTTAACTGTCCATCTCCCAACAGCAGACCTCATGGAAAAAAGGAAGATATGGATGGGAACAATAACCCCTCAACCAAAACAAGCTTTGAAAGGTTGCGAACCCACTGAGAGTGCGTTTTTGAGTAGTGCAGTAAAAGGAAAAAGAAAGCATAAGAAAATTAATTAGCTCAAAAATCAACACCAATAAAATAACAAATCTGGTAAATCTGGTACATACCGCAAAGTGAGGAAGGAGGTCTTCGCGGTCATTCTCGGTAAAGGCAGAGATTTCAAGTGCTCTGGGACGGTGATCCACAACAGCATGAACGGGAACCCCTCTTCCTCGACCTCGGCCCCTTCCTCCCCGGCCTCTCCCACGGGACATTCCTCGGCCACGTGCATGAACTCCTCTTCCACGACCCGATGAGAGGATTCCTCGTTTTGCAGCCTAGCAATTAACAAACAACAATGCTTGACATCCATGTAGACCAGGCATAGGCCAACTTTGGCCCACCAAGTATTTTGGGCAGCTTTTAGGAATTGTAGGAATTGAAGTACAAAACATCTGGAAGGCTGAAGTTTGTCCATGCCTGCTGTAGATTTGTTTTGTGTTTCTACTGCCTAATTTGCAGGGGATCTCAAACAAAAGGGGGATAAACATTTCACTGTGCCCCTGTTCAGAAGATGTCACCCCATTTTCCTCTCCATGTGGTCATTGGGTTTGAAAGAAATTGCTTTTGGGGAAACAAGGATTAGTAATAAAGCTTCACTTGAGACAACTTTTCCCCCTGATAACTCTTTCTGAAGTGGATTTCCCTTCTGAGGAGTAGATTTCTCTCACTTCCTGTTATTTCAGCCCCGTTCTTAAGTATGAGTTATTTGTCAGTCGGATGATTGCAACTCGGGGACTGCCTGTATACTTACTTCATTCCTTTAAAATAGTGATTCCCACACAAAAAGTACACAGAACTACTATCACATCAAAACAGCAACAGTGCCATCTATGGGTTCATTCTTAAAAATGCATACAATTCACAAATGTTTATTTATTTATTTATTTGTTTGTTCGAGCTTCTATGCCGCCGACTCAAGGAGGCTCGCGGCGGCTCACAAGAGCCGAAGGCACAAAAAAATACAGAACAATAAAAGCAATTAAAAACAGCAGTAGCAAAATAAAAGTGGCACAATTAAAACAATGACACAGTTAAAGATGCGCGGGCCTACCCTCCGAAAGCCTGCTTAAACAAATAGGTTTTGCAAGCCCATCTGAACAGGAGCAGGTCCTTCAAGGCCCGGGTTTCGGCCGGGAGGGCGTTCCACACCGTGGGAGCTATGACAGAGAACGCCCTCCGGCGGGTGGATGTCAGTCGTGCCAGCTTCACCGATGGTATCTCCAAAAAGTTGGCATCCTCGGACCGTAGTGATCTCGAAGGGCAGTATGGAGTGCGACGGTCCCTCAGATACGCTGGCCCCAGACCGTGCAAGGCCTTAAAGGTAAGAACCAACACTTTGAAGGCGATCCGGTGCTCAATTGGCAGCCAATGCAGATCCTGCAAGACAGGTGGGGTGCCAGACAGGAGCCGGGCGGCAGTGTTCTGCACCAGCTTGAGCTTCCGGATCGCCGACAGAGGAAGGCCAACGTAGAGCGCGTTACAGTAATCTAGCCTTGAGATGACCGTGGCTTGGATCACCGTGGCCAGGTCGTTCCGGGAGAGATAGGGGGCCAGCCTCCTTGCCTGTCGGAGATGGAAAAAGGCAACCTTGCTGACCGCAGAGACCTGGGCCTCCATGGTCAGCTGGGAGTTCAGATGGACCCCCAGGCTCTTCACGGAAGACGATGGGCATAACGCCACACCGTCCAGGGTCGGAAGCTGGACACCTAGCCCGCCTGGGTGGCCCAGCCACAAGATCTCCGTCTTTGCCGGATTCACCCTCAACCTACTGGTTCGCAGCCATCGAGTAATGGCTTCGAGGCAATGTTGGAACTTATCGGGGACGGATCCCGGCCTGCCCTCCATCCTCAGGATGAGCTGGGTATCATCAGCGTACTGGTGACACTCCAGCCCATAACTCCGCACCAGCTGTGCAAGCGGCTGCATGTAGATGTTAAATAACAGAGGGGAGAAAATGGCCCCCTGCGGAACTCCACAAACTAATAAGGAGCCCTCAGAGACCACCTCGCCCCTCCTCACACGCTGAGACCGCTGGTGGAGGAAGGAGGCCAGCCATTTTAGGGCTGTCCCCCTCACTTCAGCCATGGCCAGGCGGTGGATCAATAGATTGTGGTCGACAGTGTCAAACGCTGCCGTGAGGTCCAATAACACGAGTAGCGCAGACCCGCCTTGGTCAACCTTGGTCAAGTCCGGCTTCCGTCCCATGCCCCGAACGGAAGCCGGACTGGAAGGGGTCTAGCCATGTTGCATCATCTAAGAAGGACTGCAACTGCTCCATTACTGCCCTCTCAACTACCTTGCCCAGGTACGAAAGATTCGACACTGGGCAGTAGTTGGAGGGAACCGCAGGGTCTAATGACGGTTTCTTCAGTAATGGAGCTACCACCGCCTCTTTCAAGCATTCTGGAAAGACTCCTTGCTCAAGGGAGCTGTTTATGATATTCAACAGAGGCCCACGTAACCCCTCCAGGCAAGATCTAACAAGCCCGGAGGGGCACGGGTCGAGGGAGCAGGTGGTAGGCCTGGCTGCAGCCACTATCTTATCAACAGCATCTGCGTCCAGTGGCCGAAACCGGTTGAGGGTGGGCCCGGCGGAGGGCCACGGAGTCTCCAGCTCTCTTACTGTATCAACCGTGGCCGGAAGGTCCCGGCGGAGGCTCAGTATCTTGTCTGTGGAAAAGCTCTGGAAAGCACCGGCAGTGAGGGCCTGATCGCTATTTTTTGGGACAGTAGGGACCGTCGTCAGAGACCGAATTACCTTGAACAGTTGAGCCGGGCGTGAGCTGGCAGACGCTATCAAGGCGGAAAAGTACCCATTTTTGGCCGCCTTGACAGCACGCTCATAAGCCTCTTTGACTAGCTTATAAGCTGATACTGAGGCTCCGCCGCGGAGTTTCCTCCACTCGCGCTCTAGCCGTCTCCTCTTCCACTTCATCGACCTAAGGTCCCCTGTATACCAGGGGAATCGGCGATTGCGGGGGCGGAGAGGACGCCTAGGGGCAATCTCATCGAGAGCTCTAGTTAATGAGGTGTTCCAGGCCTGAACCTGCTCATCGACTGAGACGCTGATAGACTCCAGGTCCCTCAGAGCATTCAGGAACCTTTCGGGTTCCATAAGTCTCTTCGGGCGAACGAAAATCTGTTCGGCGCCCTTGCATGGGGGAGGCGGTTGCTCAACCCGGATCCTTAGAGCACAGTGGTCCGACCATGGAACCTCTATTACGGAGGCTAGGTCCACTTGAACCCCTGCGCTGAACACCAGATCGAGGGTGTGCTCGGCCGAGTGTGTGGGTCCCGAGCTACAGAGGGAGAGGCCCAATGTCGCCATGGTCGAAATTAGGTCTGCGGCTGCAGATGGAACGGAGCCTGCGTCGGCGTGGACATTGAAGTCGCCCAGGACAATAAGCCTGGGAAACCTCAATGCCCACTCTGACACAGTGTCCAGCAGCCGCGCCAGGCTCTCTTCCGGTGCGCTAGGCGCACGGTACACCAGCAGAATCGCCAGGCTCTCCAGGGACTCCCACACCAGGCCGACACTTTCAAGCCCCGAGGTGGCAAGCGCAGGGATCGCTCTAAGGTGTAATCCATCACGGGAGAGTATTGTCACCCCCCCCCCCCCGTCCCTCACTCCTATTCTGGTGCGTGGCAACGTAATCAGGGGGAACCACTTCCTGGAGGCAGATGGAATCGCATTCCTGGAGCCAGGTCTCCGTTATGCAGAAGAGGTCCGCTTTAAGATCTTCACAAAACTCCCTGATGGTGGCGGTCTTGTTCCGGATGGAACGGGCGTTAACCAGCACCAGAGTGGAAGGAGGGATAGCTGGATGTCTATCAACAGCGTGTCTGGGGATAGGACGCAGGTCAGAGCCGGGCCGAGTCCGTCTGTGACTCAGCCCGGATCTCGCAGTTGGTCTCGCATTCGGCCTGCGCCTACCATACTCACCCAGCCCCGAGATCACCGGAATACCTAGCGGACTTGGGTGACAGAAGTCGGCAGAGGATTTAGCTTCCGGCACACCCCGTGAAAAGGGGAAGCCGGTGGAGAGCCCTGGCCATTTACCGCCGGTTCTGCCGGCAACCCATTAGTCCCAGTCCCCCCTGACGCTTGGAGGTCCAAGATGGGGAGTGCCCCATTTGCCAACCGAACGTTCGTGCCCTCGGTGAATCCTTAAGGGCGGTCTGTCCAACTGTCTGTCGGGCTGGCCATTCTGCCCCTCATGGGGGCTCTTAGCGCCGCCAACGGGAGCCGGTCTGGAGGTTGGACCTAGAAAGCTCTCCTTCCGACCAAAGCCCGCCCCCCAAAAGGTCCGTGATCGAAAGGACCTTCTCTGGCGCTTGCCGGACTTCCCTCTTCTACGAAGGGATTGCCCTGGGCCGCCAGGTGGCAGTCTATGGGTGCCCAGCGAGTCCAGTGATGGTGGGGGGAGACCGGGACAATGGGGGACAGGGTTTATGCAGTGGCGGTCATTACAGCGGCAGTCATTGCCAGCCTGTGGATTAGGTCTCGTCATCGGCGACTTATCCCGGATTGGAGGTTCGCCGATGGAGGCATCTCACGCCTGAGAGCAGCGTTCCGGGAAGTCCTGGGGCGGGGCCCTCTGGGGATCGCCTTCCGAAGATCAGCAATGTTCTTCCCTCTGCCTCGCAAGGCGGGCCTCGGGGCGTCTGACAATGGGCCAGAAGGACTTGGCCCAGCACTGACCAGGACGGTGGGTGTAGGTGGAGGGGGGAATCCGGATGCTGGGGGACCAGATTGGGTTTGGGACCTCCAGCGTTGGCAATATCCACAAGCCCTGGGCTGCTGGTATCAGCAGGAGCTCTAGGCTGGGCAGTTTTTGAGAGCGACGGCTGATGGAGCAGTTTGGCAGCTCGGCCGTGCTTCTTCCCGATCCGTCTCCGTGTTTCCTGGCCTAATCGGTTCTTCTTCTTCTGGCCGATGTCCAGGGGCGCAGGATGTTGGAGGTTAATCAGAGCCGGCAGGTCAGCTGGGAGATGACAAGCACGACGCCTAGGTTGCTCCCCAGGAACCTTTGCCAGCATCTGGGAAACGCTCAATGCCTCTGGCGGAGATCCAGGGAGCCACGGATGCTCCAGCAGATGGTTGGTAGTAGGCGTGGCTGAGGTCGGTGGAATGAGCAGGGAGGGCGGGGCTAAGGACGCCGAGCAGGGTGAGCTCGGCGTCATGTTGGAACCAGCCACCAACGCCCTCCCCGTCAAGATCGGGGAAACCCGAGGGCCCAGGGCTTTCCATGGGCTCCACCACGGAAGCGTCGCCACTCCAGCTAGACCCTCATCTTCCTTGGTAGGGGGGCCTCCCTCGGCCGGTAGCCGGCCATTCACCAGGGGCAATCCATCCCATGAGGCCCACTCCCGGGGCTCTACAGGTCTCTCCTCCAGTTGTTCTCCTGGCTGGCTGCTCGGCAGCTGGGGGGCTCGGCGGCCGCCGGTCCGTGAGCTTGGCGGGCCTGAGGACAGCCCACCCTGGAGGCCAGTGGCAGGCAGCCCACTCGCCTCTCCCTCCTCAGGGTCCAGGCGCATCAGGTCCCGGCATGGCGGACATGGCGGGTTCGGCGCTCCACCGGCCGCTGCTCCCCGAGTCCCAAGAGGGGGGTTGGAATGGTGCAGGCCCTCCTCGCGGCAACGGGGCAGCAGCTTCAGTCCCAGCTCTCCCACCTCCCCACCTCCCCCAGCCGGGCAGCCAGCCGCTCGGCCAGCCGGCTAAAGGCAAGGAGGAGGTGGATGAGTTCCAGGGTAGGTTCCAATGGGGCATCCTGGGCCTTGCCGGGGAGGTAGTTGCCAGCCTCCCACTGGATGGTGTCGGGAGGGCTGGGGGACTCAGACACGATCTCCTCCAAGTCCACATCCTCCCCCAAACCCGGCCAGGGGACTGGGGACCGTGGCAGGCCATTCCAGAGGGACGCAGTTGGCCCGGTGATCCTCCTAGACGCTACGGCAGCCCCCGAACTTGCGCGGATTCTAGCCGCCAAGGCCGATTCTCGGCCGACCTCCAGAACGGCCTCTGCCTCGGTTTGCAGAGCTTCCAGCGAGGGCGAGAGGCTCACCGACGTTTCTTGTGGTAGCCAGGGACTCACCCCGAAATTCCGGAAGGCACCCCCTCTGCCTGGGGTGACTGGCCCCGCAAACAAGTTCGCTGTATGGGAGAAGTTGCCTAGACCCCCGCGGAGCTCAGCATTTCTGCTTCTGCTCGGCGCGGCCATCTTGTTCTTGCGGCCATCTTGTTCTACATGGATGCATTCCTTTTGTAAATAAGATTCATCATCATTGACAATAATGATTAAAATACTTAAGTCCACAAAGATCTCACTTCTTTAAAAATAGAGACCCATGATTTATTTTGAAACTAATATACCTAAATAACAATGATTAAATTTACACAGTGAACGATTTGCAATCTTGACTGTCAAAACTGAAATAAACTTACTTCCAGTTGTAGTTCTGTATACTTTCTTCTCAGTTCAGTAACTTCTTCCCCAGCTTGCATCTTCTTATACAAATCCAATTCAGTATCCAATAGCTCTTTTTGCATCTACGGAATTATTGAAAAGATTCAGAATGTATTTTTTAATTTGTGTGGAAAAAACATGCAATTCAATTATTCATCCTCACATATAACACTGAAAAAGCAAGTCTTAAGCAAAGGCATTTATGAAGAGAAGGAGAAGGAGAAGGGGAGGGGATATAAAGATAATATAGGAATACCTGTGCTTTTGTCTTAATGTTTTTCAATGGAGCATTTGCTGGGGAAGAAACTCCTTTCAACTCATCCTTTAACTTGGTGATGCTATTAGTCAAAGTTTCTAGAGTTTTCATGATTTCAGCTTTATCCTCAGACTTCATCGTTTTGTTTTTTTCCAGCTTTGAAATCAGCATCTATCGAAATTAAATGTGTTAATAACAATAACAATCTACAGAGAAGTCTATCTATGTACACAAAAATGCCTTAATTCGAGAGTATGTTAAAATCTGTTTACTAACCCTCGAGTTGCAATATATCATTCTCCATAGAAAGCCACTAAAGAAAGTTGTTAAATATCCAAACTGTGTAAGAAAACAGTCCAGTAAAACTAAGGAAATGGGAGAAGAGGTCTGATGTTATGATATAGACTGTTAAGGACAGCCATTGAATTAAATGTGTTCAAAGATAGGTTTTGCGAACTCTTCCTTACAAATTTCTGTTTTTTTGTAATATTTGCATAGTATTTGCTAAATTTGTCAAAATATTAATGGAAAAATAGAGTAGATTTTGCAGAAGTTATTTATAATAATTAAAATTAATTAGAAATAATTCAAAGCAAATAGTAATGATAAATAACTTACAATACCTAGAATTAGAAATATGTTAAAACTAATTAAATATTTTAAATAACCAAAATTAAGAATTGAGAAATAATTGGGATGCAATTATGAATTAGGAAATAATTAAATATAATTAGGCAATCAGGAAATAATTAAAAGTAATTAAAATATAATTAAAAGCAAATAGGAAATAATTAAAAGTAACTCAATAAAAATTAATGAGAAAATAAAAGAAACAATTAAATGTAGTTAAAAATAATTGGGAAATTGGGAAATAAAAAGTAGTTAAAATAATTATAAAGTATTTAAATAATTTAAATGTTACTACACTACATGTTACTAAAATAGGATTTAATTAAAGCAATTAGGAAATAGCTAAACATAATTAAGAAGGAATTGGAAAATAAATAATTAGCAAGTAATTAACAAGTAACTAAAAGTATCTACAGTTCTTGGCTTAGTAAAATGGCTGAAAAATTACAGGACCTATAGTAAAAACTAATTTTTCAACACTCAGGGTAAGGAACTGTCAAATTAACTATTTGTAAACCACCCTGAGATACTGTAGCTGAAGAACAGAATATAAATACTCTGCTCTTCAGAGTATAAATTAATTAATATTTCATAGCTCTCCTAAGAGAGGTCTTCTAACTGGCTTATACTTCTTAAAACGATATGATTAAAAGAGTATTTGCTTGGAAACAGGTCCAACCAAGAGACTATGAGCACCATAAATTTCTTAAGTGTATATCTCGAATCATTTCTATAGGTTGCATTAAAATAGTGTCTTTCTGTTCATAATAAGGTTCTTCACACTAAAAACTAAGTGCACCCTATTTTGTGACCAGATTTCACTGAATTCAGCCTCATTTTCAAACTTAATTTAAAATCACCAGCTCTCTGAGATAAAAAAAACAACACAGGACACAGAGGCAGAGCCAACATATTAACATTTTCTCCTTTATTTGCTTAATCTATCCCATCAACAAAATGGCTCTAAATATTCAATTGAGAAGCAAAAAGAGATGATTCCTCCACCCCAAGGTTTACAAATTTTGCTTGAATACTTACGCAAGAACTGAAAACATAGGGAAATATTGCTTCTGTCTTTTTTGAAACTCCACTCCATTGTTTTCAGACCACAGAATTATACTGTAATATTACTAGTTCTCAATTGCAATTTCATGGCATATTGATTTTCTTCAGCAGCAATCTAATCACAGTACAAAAACATTACCTTTTGTGTTTCAATGTGCTTTTCTAAAATCTCTTGCTTTTTCTTCCTCACATCTTGCTGAAGTCTTAGTGCCTCCTGGAAGCATAAAAGCAAAGAATATCTCCACATTATATAAAAGTAAGTGCTTGCAATTACACTGCTTATTAAAGAGATGATCAACTACAAAAATGTTTAGAGCATCAATTTTTATGTATGAAGAATAAGCCAATTCAGCTGGCAGTATCAACTAGACCAGATCCACTGTATCAAGGGAACTAAATGCTGGAGGTAGGTCAATCAATATGTTTGCTAATACCAGAAACAAAACAATGTGTGTAGTATAAAGAATTACATATTAAATTAATATTTTGGAATCAGATATTTGTGCCATATATGTGTTTTGTGAAGAATTCATACTCTATTAACTTATTGATTTGAAAGAACTCTGAATTCCTCAAAAGGCAAGTGGCGCCTGTTTGCCAATAGAAAACACTATAAAAATGTTTCAGAGTTAAGATTTTTTTTAAAAAAAAAGAAATAAACAGACCATGAAACACTGGCAGAAGAAGTTTCCACAGTGTAAGGTTCAATACTGTATTTTAGCACTGTTCTAAGAAAGCATTATACTGGTTTACAGGACCTTCAATTCTGTTCTGTTCATCTTCTTTTATGCCAGCAATTGTTGAGATACTATTTAACTAAGAGGTTCACTTGCTTATCACTAGGCAGCAATATACACAAGATACACAATACAGTATACATTTGAAAGCACAATAGGGAGCACAACCATTCACTTATTCTCTCTCTGGCATTACTTCGCGAACGAAGATTCTTAGGAAGGACTCATCCCACGCTTTTTACAAGCGCGTTGAGGACTAAAAAGGCCAATCTGAGATAAGCAAGTCCGCCTGCAGAAGGAGATAATTATGGGTTGCTTACCTGTAACCGTAGTTCTCTGAGCAGTCACCTGTGGATTCACACATCTGATAATTCCTGCTGCCAAGCAGAACAGTTCGGAACCTTCTAGAAATATTTAAAAAAACCTAGCCCCACCCCTCCCCGCCCCCGAGTATATAATAGCCCGAGGGTGGGGCTAGCCTCCACAATTGTCTTCCGCCGCACAAGGCAACCAGAAGGCGGGGCATGACACTCGAGGGGAAGGAAGGGTGGGGATGTGTGAATCCACTGGTGACTACTCAGAGAACTACGGTTACAGGTAAGCAACCCATAATTCTTTTTCGTAGTCACTGTGGATCTCACACATCTGATAGAATAGCGAGCTACAACTAACCTTGGAAGGAGGGCGTCATGCCAACGCCGAAAATAACAGGGCTCTTCCAAACGCAGTATCTCTTCTGGAGACAGCATCCAACTTGTAGTGGGTGACGAAGGACGACGGCGATGACCAGATGGCGGCCCGACAGACTGATTCCAGGGGTACCCCGCGTAGAAAAGCAGCGGAAGTTGACACTGCCCTTGTTGTGTGAGCATTAACCTGCTGTGGTAAAGTCTGTCCTTCCATAACATATGCCAATCGGATCGCAGCTACAATCCATGAAGACAGTCTCTGGGTCAACACCGGCAACCCCACCTCGTCCCTGCGGTACTTAACAAATAACTTAGGGGTCTTCCTAACTGCGGCTGTTCTATCTAAATAGAAGGCCACCGCTCTCCTGACGTCTAGAGAATGTAGACTGCGCTCTAGGGGCGTGGAAGGGTCTCTAAAGAAAGCTGGAAGTATTATCTCTTGGGACATGTGGAAGGATTTCGCTATCTTAGGGAGGAAAGCAATATCTCTACGAAGAACCACTCTGTCCCTGTGGAATCTAACGTAGGGTGGGTCCGCCCGGAGGGCCGAGAGCTCGCTTGCCCTCCTGGCGGAGGTCACCGCTATGAGGAAAGCCACCTTCCAAGAAAGGTGGGAGATATGAGCAGATGAAAGAGGCTCAAAGGGTGGTTTCATAAGTGACGCCAGTACAAGGTCGAGACTCCAGGCAGGGACAACCGGAACAACAGTAGGTTTGCGATTATGCAAGCCTCTTAGAAAGGCACGGACTAATGGGTCTCCGAATATAGAAGGTATGCCAGCCCTACGTCGGTACCACGCCAGAGCGGCCAGGTAGCACTTAAGCTACGCGGGCGACAGACCCGCTTCAGATAGTGAAACGAGGAAATCTAAAATAGTGGATACAGGTGCTGTATTAGGGTCCACCCCCAGAGGGGTAACAAATTGAATAAATCGATTCCATGTATACACATAGGAGCATTTGGTGGACGCCCTATGGGCAGCCTCCAAGATGTCTCTAACAGGGCGGGATAGCTGATCAAACTGAGTTAACGGGGGAGGATCCTCCATGCGGTAAGCTTCAGTTTGCGTACCTCTGGATAGAAGACCCTCCCCCCTTGGGAGGTGAGAAGATCCACCCTGTATCGCAGTGGGACAAACGTCCTGTTGGACAGTGTTAGGAGGGTGGCGAACCACGCCTGACGGGGCCACCACGGGGTGATTAGTATGCAGGAGGGGCTGTCCACTAGTAACTTGGCCACCACTCTGGCAATGAGGGGAAAGGGCGGGAAAGCATAAAGGGAGTGACAAGTCCACTGAAGGAGGAACGCGTCCCCTAGGGACATCATTGTCCTGTGCTCGTAACAGGAGCAGTAGAGAGGGCACTGTGTATTCTGGGCCGTTGCGAACAAGTCCACCTGTGGTTGACCCTATGCTCGAAAGAGTCTCAACACCTCATCCGGGTGGAGCATCCATTCGTGGTGGGATAGCGGCATTCTGCTTAGGCAGTCTGCCAGCGTATTCTCCTTCCCCGGGACGTGTAGAGCCATGAGATGAACATTCCGGGCTAGGCACCAATCCCAGATCTGGATGGTGAGGTGCAACAGGGGTTTGGAATGGGTTTCCCCCTGCTTGTTCAAGTAGAACATGACGGTGGTGTTGTCCGTCAGAATTTGTACTACTTTCCCTGTAACCGTGCTCTCGAAGGATTGAAGGGCCCTGTGAACGGCTAATAGTTCTAATACATTTATGTGGAGTGTGGCCTCGGAGGGGGACGATGTACCCTGAGCGGTGAGGTCGCCGGAATGAGCGCCCCACCCTCTCAAGGACGAGTCTGTAGTGATGGTGAGAACAGGCTCTGGCCTTCGGAACGGGAGTCCTGCACAGATCCACTCGGGTCTCGTCCAGCGCCTGAGGGATTGCAACACCTCCTCCGGGAGTTGTAACTGGGTACTGGGGTCTCCCGTTAGGGGGTCGAAAATGCTCAGGAACCATGCCTGAAGGGGTCGAAGCCGCAGGCGGGCATAAGGGGTCACTGACACCGTGAACGCCATGTGGCCTAGTAGCACCTGGACGTCCCTTGCCGAAATAGTGACTAGGCCGATTGCCATGTATAACAACCCCAGCAAATTGGCGAATCGTTCTGGAGGAAGATACGCTCTTTCTGAGTCAGAATCCAGAAGGGCCCCAATAAAGGTCACCCTTCGCGATGGTGATAGGTTGGACTTTTCTGTGTTCACCAACAGGCTGAGCGACTGCAGAAAAGATAAGACAAAAACAATATGGGAGCTTAACTGGTTAGATGAACGGGCTACAATTAGCCAATCGTCTATATATGGATAGACAGTGATACCCTTGGTCCTAAGGAAGGTCGCGACTACGGCCATGCACTTCGTGAAAACACGAGGCGCGGTCGCTAGGCCGAAGGGGAGGACATTGAAACAGAACGCCGACCCCCCGACCCTGAACGAAAGGAATCTACGGTGATGAGAGGCGATCGAGATATGAAAGTAGGCATCTCGTAGATCAATGGTGAGAAACCACATATCTTTATTAAGAAATGGTAAAATAGAGTCAAGGGTAATCATACGGAAACTCTTGGGTTTAATGAACCTGTTCAAGGCCCTGAGGTCCAAAATAGATCTAACCCCCCGCTTATCAATCAGAAAGTATTTGGAGAAAAAACATTCGTGGAACTGGGATGGGGAACCTCGGATATGGCGCCCTTCTGAAGAAGGGTGTCTACCTCTAGCTGCCGGGCAAAACTGGCAGAGGTACAGCACATGTTGCCGACCGGTGGTGCCGTATCAAATTCAATGACATAACCAAACCTGATTACGGAGAGGACCCACCTATCCGTGGTAATGTCCTCCCACGCGTCAGCGAACGGGCGTAACCTATCGTTAAACAACAAGGTAGGGACAGCTGCGTCCAGGGTTGGGGAAGAACTAGGTTTGAACTCTAAACCAGGAGTTAGGGTCTGACGGGGAGCTACAGGTAGCGCGGGGTCATCAAAGATGCTTCTTGGAGGCAGGTGCATTCTTATTTTTGTTAGGGTACGGTTGGAACCGCGGTTTCGACCTGAAGGAATTGCCAAAATTCCTCCTATTCTGCTGAAAACGGCCTGAGCCACCATATCTATTTCTAAACTGACCCCCCGAGGAGTTGGGGAATCTACGATAAAACCCTTGGCCACGATACCGTGGCCTTTGCTGGTACGGCTGCCACGTATACCCGTAGCCCTTTGCTGCCACCCTGACTTCTTGCTTGGATTTTAAATTGGTGTCCGTGTCAGGGTTAAACAATCCTTCCGTATGGAAAGGAAGCTCTTCTACGAGGGTCTTGGCCTCCTCTGAAAGAGTGGCGGATCGAAGCCATGCATGCCTCCTAATGGATGTGGCCGCACCTATGAGGCCCGAGGCATCTTCGACCAGGTGTCGGGCAAACTCCTTTTGAGCCTTAACTAGAGCGGACGCCTCTACAGAAAATGACTTGGGAACCAGTTGATGTTCGGGGGGCAACAGGTCAAGGTAGGGTGTGACCTTATCCCACAGATACCTTTGGTACCCTGCCATATAAGTGGCACAGTGGGCCATCCGCACCAACATGCCTGCATTAAGGTGGACCTTTTTGCCGAGAGAGTCTAATTTTTTGCCCTCCTTGTCGGCCGGCGAAACCGCGGCGGTGTTAGGCCGTCTAACCTTAGACATTTCAAGGACTACAGTGTTAGCCCTGGGGGGTTTCAACACCCATTGGGCTGAAGGGAGGCTAACCCTGTATAACGACTCCAGATTTTTTGGTACCGCAGGGACCGAGTTAGGGGAAACATTAGGGCCCTTGGCTAGTTTAAGCATAAAAGGGAGTTCCGGCATCAATGTTGAAGATGGAGACACCTGCTCTTGCGACGCCCACATGGGGTCGGAAACGGTGTCTGGAGCCTGGGGGGCTGGCAGGGACAGCGCGTTCAACATTCGAGTCACCAAAGCTATGAACACATTAATGTCAGACTGAGGAGGCATAGTCCCATCGACAGCGCCCCCTTCCCGCTCAGACTCGCCATCAGAGGCCGGGTCTGAGTCATGCGGAGCAGTGTCGCCCAAGCCCATCTGGGGAGCACCCACGGTCGTCAGTAGCTGACCTTGAGGTAGCGATGGCACAGTTGGTGGCATCACGGTCGTCGCCTGGGCCTGGGCCGGTTGGCACAGTGGCACGGGCACTGGAACAGGCCCTTGGGGTGCAGGGTTTACAGTTAAGGGTCCAGGCCGAGGTATAGGCAACGGCTCAATCAAAGGAGCAGGCTGGCACAGTGGCACGGGCATTGGGACAGGCCCTTGGGGTGCAGGGTCCACAGATAGGGGGCCAGGCCAGGCACAGGCAAAGGCTCACTTAAAGGAGCAGGTTCTGCAGTTTGCCTCTGTGGAGGTGTAGCGTCAGCCCTGGGATCTCCTATGTAGATCAGCCTCCCATCGGACGCGAAGCACCAGAAGCCAGGGAGGGAGGCGAGGGCCTCAGAAGAGCGCCTGACAGAAGGGGATCGTGCCCTTCTGGCCCGTTGGCTCCTGCTCCTCCGGGACCGTCGGTATAGAGATGGTGAAGAGGACGAAGAAGAGCAGGAGGAAGAGGAGGAAGATCGATGGCGGCGGCGCCTCCGCCCGCTCCGTCTTGAAAGGGAGCGATCGCGCCTCCCGGATCGCTCCCGGCGGTATCGCGGCGGAGATGGGCGCTCAACTCGGCTGGGTCCCCCGCTGCTCGCCGTCCCGGTGCGCACCGTATCCGGGGGAGCGATCTCCATCCCGGCGCTGCCCCCCGGTGCGGGGGTGAGATGCTCTGGCATCGGGGGAGAGGCGAAAACACCGACCCCGGCGGAGTTGCCCTGCGCAGCCGCAGATGGGACCGGCTGTTGGGCTACCAGCTGCAGTTGCTGTGGCCCAGCCACCAGGTGGCGCTGCGGCTCCTCCGTCCGGCCATAAGGCTGAGGAAGAATAGCAGGGGCTGGAAATGGCGCAGCGGCTCCCGGGATTCGCGCCATTTCTGAGCTTGAGGGAGGAGAAACCCTCACAGCCTCAGAGGAGCCATTTTTAGGGGAAGAGGCTGAAGAAGCTGAAGAAGGGTTTCGGCCGCCATCTTGGGTAGGGGCCAAAACGGTCGCTGTCTTCCCGCCCAATTTTTTGGGCTTCTTCTTGGTGAGGGGCTTGAGGGGAGGTTTTTCAGTCCCCACCGAGGGGGGGGGGGTCAACGATGGCCCCGCTGCCTGGTCGTCGGGTGAAGAGCCCTTTCATACAGGGCAGCTTTAAGCTTGGCCTCCCTGTTCTTCTTGGTCTGTGGAGTGAAGCCCCGGCAGACAGAACAATTCTGGGTGCGGTGGCCCTCTCCCAGGCACCCCAAACAGAGAGAATGGCCATCCGAGTCAGGGATCACGTTAAAGCACTGGATGCACTTCTTAAAGGACGCCGCTGCCATGGCTAGGGAACCGACAGGAGGGAGAAAGAGGTACCTTGCAGGCCGAAGTCAAATTGCACCAGAGAGTCCCGTTAGCCAAATTCAGTCCAGGTCATACACAGAAGGTCAGTCAAAAGAGTAAATCAATTTAGCAAAGAAGAGGAAAAAATAGAAGCTCGCTAGGAGAAGGTTCTCTGACTGCTGCTAAGGCGGCGGATCAAGAGAATTGGAGGCTAGCCCCACCCTCGGGCTATTATATACTCGGGGGGCGGGGAGGGTGGGGCTAGGGTTTTATTATATTTCTAGAAGGTTCCGAACTGTTCTGCTTGGCAGCAGGAATTATCAGATGTGTGAGATCCACAGTGACTACGAAAGAGAACTTATACTTTTGAGGCAACAAGGTTCCTAAGAAGTGGCATTTTTCTTTCCAATATAAAATTCTCCCATGCATCGTTTCATAATGCTTATGCATCATGGCAAACCAAATCTGTATTAGTTTCACTAACCATGCAGAATTTAAACATAATTTCCTAGACATGGTTACAAACTACCAGTTGGATGTAATCCCAATTAGCAAACACACAAGTGCTACAAAACATTTCACCAAAGAGGGAAAAGATACAGGAGAGAACACACAAGGACTCCTGATCTCTCAATCCTGATTAAGTCACAATCATTGAATTGCCTAAGGAAAAGCACACGTCACCTATGACTTATAAGTCTATGTACACAATGGAGGAACACATTATCAAAGTAATAGCCAATTAGCCTCCAAGCCTAAACCACCATAAAGGTAAAACCCAGAAAACTCTTTTAATGGTAAATGACCAAAAATGCTCTATTCCTCAAAAATGTTGTTCAGGAAAATAGTTTCAGCTTAATTCCATAGTGTAAATGTTAATCAATATATCCCAAATTGCAGGTGGGGACGTAGCCGGAGGGGTGGTGGTGGTAAAAGGTCCAACCCTGCCCTGAAATGTGTCATGTTAAAAATGAAAGTTAACCAGTTAAAATTCATGAGCAAAACAGGTTTCGGGGGGGGGGGTTTAGAACCCTTTCGGGAGGGTTAGAACCTTTGACACCCCTTCCCCCGGCTATGTCCCTGGATTCAGGGTCTACGAAACAGAAGATAACTTTCTATATGAAATGAATAAAATACTTATTGCAATATTGCAGTTCTCTACATCAACTATTGTTGTTTTTTATAAAAGAAGCATAGTTTAATTTACCTGTTTTTTCTTCTGTGCTTCGCTAGAATCTAGCACGGAAGGGTTAACAACAGGCAACGTTTTCTGAGCTGCCTTCAAAGCAGCTGGGTTATACACGGTTTTTGTCAAGCCAGTAGAAGTAGACAATACCTACAGAAAGAAACCCTTTTATTTTGCTGACAATTTTTGAGTAAATGACAAGTAACTGATTCAAAGCATTACTATAAATGCTGTGCTGCTGCAATCGTGAAGACTGGAAGAATATAAAAATGTGAAAGGGCTAAAAACAGTGGTATACATCCTAAATGTCAGGAACCTTGTACACATGCTATGGGAAAACATAGCGATAGAACACGGAACCTGAGCCCTGCATGCCGGTTGAGTCTCTCCTGCCACTGAAAAATACCAGACTTCACAATGTTACTTGCCATGGAGTTCCCATTGTATCAATCTAACAATAAGCTGGAGAAATGCTTACAATTCACATCGTTTACAAAAGCAGAGAGCTCTTCAGCTGGCATGCTTTAACTACCTCTATCAAACGCGCAACTATCAGTTATAATCTTAAAGCAATGCTTCTTTCACCATGTGATAGGTCAAGGGTTTTTCTTCTCACTATGCCAAGGACAGGCACCAGTTTTTTTATTTCTACCTGGGAAACTTGGCAGACAATTGCTCAGAGATCAATAACAGTCCAGGGACCACCACTTAAGGTAACAGAAGGTCACAACAATCCTCAAGAGCTCCTTCATGTATCCATTATTGAATTATGATAGCTTAAACAAACAAACAAACAAAAACGAGCAATCACTTAGCTGGAAGGAACAAGCCAAATTGCATGACATAGGAAACAGACCCACACACTTGGTAAAACTGATTTGGGGAGTGTTCCTAACCGGCAACCTGCTAATCAATTAAATCAGTGGTGTGCAACTTGCGGCTTCACTGACCCATTGGTAGCATAGACTCTGGAACAGATGAGATACCCATTTGTGCAACACAAGGAAAAACAATATTCCAAGCTTGCTGTTTTCCTGTCACTAACAGCAGTAGAGAAACGGCTATCTTAGCAGCAACTACTAAGCAATACGAGTTAGGAAATTCTTTTCTTCCCTACTGCCAGCAACTCTCACACTGAAAAAGGAGGGGAAGTTTAAACCTCCTCATCTCTGCACATTGAGATGATGCAGAGCAGGAAGACTGACAGTGCATACGTATGCGCATGCACATAGACGGAAGGCTCCTAGTCACTACTTTGCTACGTTCACTTAGCTAGGGAAGATACCTTCTTATTTAACTAAGTATGTCCACAAGAATAACTTTTTTCCATGAATAAACACCTCAGCAGATATTCTTCTAAGTATTTATTTTGAGACAAAGTATGAGAAAAGAGATGGTTGACCCACAGGTACATGTTAAGAAATGTTCTTCTTAATAGCGATATCGAAGAATCTATTTCAAAACCCCACACCACCACAATCTCTTCAAAAAGGATAGCCAAGAAAAGAAAACAGCTAACTCTTGTCTCGTTCAACTGAAAGGATTTATAATTCAAATTTATCTGTATCTGGTAATTTGTTTCATCCCACATAGGAAGAGTTTGAATGATGTTAACCAAATGGTTTTACATACGCACTGCGTTTTTGGAGGGCAGAAATGTTTGTTATGGTTTGGTAAGCAATTTTACAAAGTATTCTATAACAGAATTGTTGTGGGTTTTCTGGACTGTATGGCCATGTTCCAGAAGCATTATCACCTGACATTTCACCCACATCTATGGCAAGCATCCCCAGAGGTTGTGAAGTTTGTTGGAAACTAGGTAAGTGAGGTTTATTCTATTTCAACCACAAGAAATGCATTCTGAGCCACCAAAACTTATTTTGAATATTCACAAAATCTACCAGTTTTAAAATATCCCTATACTCATTTTTCCCGTTTTGTCTGTTTGTCTGCACAACTGTATTGTAATCGTATGTCAATCTGGCAGAGACTGTCTGCCGTATATGTAATGTAATCCGCACTGAGTCCCCTTCGGGGTGAGAAAAGCGGAATATAAATAAAGTGTATTATTATTATTCCTTTTTTGTTTTTTTGGCTATACTGATTCTCCCTACATCTAACCTTTCAAATAGTTCTGGGACTAAAAGGTGGATACAAGTGACTCTGAAGCACTTATATTGATTCATCAAGAAGAAGAACCCAAGCTCACACTCAAAACGAATGAGTAGGAAAATTGGAAGTCAGTGTCTACCTTCAACAGTGGGCCAACATCAGAAACAAACTACTGTGAAATGTACTGCCTGCTAACAAGTTTTGTGTTTTTATGGAATGAGGTAGCATGTTTTAATATCACTGACTACCTCGGAATTCTGAGCAAAAACACTCCCCAACACTTTCCCCAACAACAGTCCATCTTTGATCTTATCATAATTTGGTCCATTCTGCATTCAAATGTCCTATCTAACACTACTAAAAACTACCCAGTCATACAAAGCCCCGTCCAAACAGAAACAGTTTAGGTTTCATAAAGATGCCTATACAAACACATATTTTATCATTTAGCATTTCAAATGTGTCCAATCAATTTCAATATCTATCAACGATGGTATAAATGCAAGCAACCATCTTGCATTTGCAACATGTAAAAAACTCTACAGAAGCAGAGTTGTGGTACTGTAGTTACAGTATACAATAGTTATATCACAGTTCACTCAGCATTATTGCTTTACCTTTTCAGTAGTTGGATTAGGTGGTTTAGGCACAAACCCAAGCCTGTCCTTCACAGAAAGTTTTGATACATTCTAGGAAAAACACAAATAATTCTTTACAAGTTTTCCAGTGAGGTAGCATTTGAATCACATGAGACCAAGTAGTCAGTTTCACTACTAGGATGACAAATGCCTATTCTGGCAGCAATAATAATAATGGGAGAGTAGATATTTCCATCAAAGCTCAACCATGTTAGCTTCTGGTAGCAAATAATAACAATCATAATGGTAGTGGTAGTAGTAGTAATAGTGGCACCTTAAAGACTAAGAAGTTCAACACTTTTTTTCGTGTCAAGAGCACCTTGAGAAACTCCAAGTTGCTTCTGGTGTGAGAGAATTGGCCATCTGTAGGGACACTGCCAAGGGAATGCCCGGATGATTGATGTTTTGCCATCCTTGTGGGAGGCTTCTCTCATTTCCCCATATGGGGAGCTGTAGCTGACAGAGGGAGCTCAACCTGCTCTCCCCGGATTTGAACCGCTGATCTGATGGTAAGTAGTCCTGCTGGTA
Source organism: Anolis apletophallus (assembly GCA_030556195.1). Taxonomy (NCBI): domain Eukaryota; kingdom Metazoa; phylum Chordata; class Lepidosauria; order Squamata; family Anolidae; genus Anolis; species Anolis apletophallus. Next base: position 96,805,507 of record JARBWK010000004.1, read on the forward strand.
GAAGGGTTTAACCCACTGTGCCACCGGGGGCTCCGAACACTTAACTATGTTAATTTGGCTTAGTTTATTGAAAGCCAAGTAGCTTTGCAAAGTCTTGGAATTAGACAGACATACAAGCTTAGGAAGCCATGCAGTAATATAGTTGTGAGCATCTAAACAAGAAGTCCAAGAGTTCAGAGAAGGACCTGATGGTGTGTAAAATGAACAGGAATCCAACAGAGAGAAATGATGCCCTGACTGCAACAGACTTGGATGTGTTTAACCCAGTGTTTCCCAACCTTTTTTGAGCTGCAGCACACTTTTTACATTTGCAAAATCCTGAGGCACACCACCAACCAAAATGACACAAAATGACACTCTAACACAGTAATACATATAGTTAATGTTTTAAAAATGTATTTATACACTCAGTGTGAAACCTGGGCCTGTTTCAATTAACTCAAAAATAGATGTCCTGGCAGGAATGGCAGAAAGACACAAACTTCCCACACAGAACTCCCATAACCAAGAGAAAATGCTATAAGAGTTTGGTGGGCATTGACCTTAAGTTTTGGAGTTGTAGTTCACATATATCCAGAGAGCACTGTGGACTCAAACATTGTTGGATCAGGACCAAACTTGGCATGAATACTCAATATGCCCAAATATGAACGCAGATGGAGTTCAGGGGAAATAGACCTTGACATTTGGGAGTTGTAGTTGCTGGGATTTATAGTTCCCCTACAATCAAAGAGCATTCTGAACCCCACCAATGATAGAACTGGGCCAAACTTCCCACACAGAACCCCCAGGAGGTAAGGGGAGGTCTCTACTTGGGGAAAAGGAGGTGGGCCTTCCCAATGCATGGAGAAGGAGAGACCAAGTAGACAACGGGTGGGGAGGGGGTGTTTGTAATTTTGCGCCTTTATCGAGGTAGGTTTCTTAAGGTTTTTATACCCTAAGAAACACACTAGACTCTTCCCCCCCCCCCCCACTTTCCTGGGGGTTCAAATTTCCCATGGCACACCTGATGATCGCTCACGGCACACTGGTTGGGAAACACTGGTTTAACCAATGGGGGAAGCAACACCATTTTCTCTCATGGAAACCTATTTGGGGTCAGAGCCTAGAGTTTAAGAAGCAGTGTTTTATGATCAATGATATGGTTAGATTGCTTACCTGTAACCGTGTTTCTTCGAGTGTAGGTCTGTGAAATTCACACAAATGGGTTTACTCCCGCGCATGCGCCAGAATCTCGGACATACTAGCTAAAATCAAAGATTAACATAAGCCCCTCCCACTCCCGCCCCCCCCCTCATCCCCAGAGTGAGCTACCTCCTTAGTTTCTTGCCGCCAGACAGCAGCAGAACAAGGCATGACAAAGAGGGGGAGGACGGGTGGGTTCAGTAATTTCACAGACCTACACTCGAAGAAACACGGTTACAGGTAAGCAACCTAACCTTCTTCTTCGTGTGGTCTGTGAAATGCACACAAATGGGTGACTTAACAAGCTTATGTACCTTGGAAGTGGGTCATGCCACACAGGAAAACAGGACGGCTCTGCCAAAGGATGCATCCTTCTTCGCGAGGACGTCGAGCTTGTAATGGGCTGCAAACGTCGAGGGGTTCACCCAGGTAGCAGCCTTGCAAATTTGATCAACAGAAACACCCCGCAAAAATGCTAGGGATGTTGAAACTGCCCTTGTGGAATGGGCTTTAACACCAACAGGTAATTCCTTATGGGCTAACTGATAGGCCAATCGGATTGCCAGGACTATCCAAGCCAAACGTTGAGAGGTAAGAGGAAGTCCTAGGGAATCTTCCCTATATTTAAGAAACAACTTAGGAGACTTCCTATAGGAGGCTGTCCTATGTAAATAAAAGGACAAGGCCCTTTTAACATCAAGGGATTGAAGGGCAATCTCCAGGGGAGATGAGGGGTTAGGAAAAAAGGCTGGAAGGACAATGTCCTGGGTCATATGGAAATGAGAAACGACTTTAGGAAGGAAAGTGACATCCGTCCGGAGGACCACTTTGTCTTCATGAAAGCGAATGAATGGGGGATCAGAACAGAGTGCTGTGATTTCACTGGCCCTTCTGGCTGAGGTAATGCCCACGAGAAAGGCCGTTTTCCAGGACAGATAGGAAATATGACAGGTTGACATAGGCTCAAAGGGGGGTTTAGACAGTTGGGAGAGGACCAGCTCCAAACTCCAAGATGGAGGAGGAGGAGAAACGAGGGGAAAAGACTTTTTGTATCCCTGTAAAAACATGCCCACTAGGGGGTCTTGAAAAAGGGACGGAACGCCAAATTTCTTCCTGTACCAGGAGAGGGATGCTAAGTAGCATTTGATGGAAGAAAGGGAAAAACCTTTAGTGGAAAGGTCAATAAGGAAATCTAACACCACAGAAGTAGGGGCCGACTGTGGCAAATGGCCAAGTGGCTGAACGAATTTACAGAATTTATCCCACTTGTAGGTGTATGCCTTCCTGGTGGAAACCTTTTGAGCTGCCTGAATTATGAGGCGGACAGGGTCGGAGAGGTGGGACAGGGCCTGATCCTCCATGCTGTAAGGTGGAGAGATGGGAGGTCTGGGTGTAGGATGAGACCCTGTTGAAGGGAGAGGAGGTCGGGATCTGTGGGAAGACGGAGGAAGTCCCCCTGGGAGGCGTGGAGAAGGGGCATGAACCATGGCTGACGGGGCCACCATGGGGCTATCAGGTTGCAATCTGAGTTGTCGGAAAGGAGCTTTGCGACTACTCTGGGTAGGAGTGGAAGGGGGGGGGAGGCGTAAAGGAGACCCGGGGACCACTGGCAGAGGAATGCGACTGGGATCCTGGGCTAGGCAGTTTAAGTAGCTGTTAATTGATATCCCGCAGGTACTACACAGATACTACACAGGGATGACCTCAAGATGCTGAAAGTTCGAATCATGGAGCACCTTTCGAGAATAAGATGCTTGTCGACAGATTCAGAATTTTACCAGCACTGCGCTCAAAAGAAAATAGACCCCCGCACCTTAAAGGTAATGGGGCTAGAAAAGGTATATTTCCCCCCCACTGTGATAAGCAAAAGGTACTACTGATTGCAGAAAGGAAGTGGATTTTATTATTGTCATGCGAATTCCCATTCGGATTAAATGAAATACTATCAGTTCAAACTCTGCTACTAGAACACACCTGCGGGATATCAATTAACAGCTACTTAAACTGCCTAGCCCAGGATCCCTGTGCTGATTCCAGCCCGGGAGGCGATTTGCAACAGCAATATGCATGTAGAAGCGCTAACGCGGTATGGACTGATATTCTATGGATTGCTAACTTTGTAACTATAATATGTATACTGTTGTACTAGCTGTGTAGCACGATGTTCACTCTGTGCCATCCCTCATTCAGCAACCTTCCGTTTTGACCACGAGTCTAAAGTTGATGACAACAATTCCGGGGAGGAGCGGCTAAAGACCCCAGCGCCCTGAGGAGCGTGGTATCTGTGAAAACGGCCTTCTGGCGTCGTTACCTCTTGCCGTGGCGCCTGCTCATCGAGCAGTGCCAGCTCTCCGACTCCTAAGGCTCCCCGACGGCTCGGTCTCGATCTGTGAGAGAATTGCCTCAGATTGCCCATAGGGGGTAAAACAGACTGTATGTTTACGTCTTTATGCCCTATTATTGTATGTAAGGGCTACATAACTGGATTGTGTTCAACTGTATAGACATTGCACGCGCAGTGATATTGATTCTATATAGAACAGATTGTTATGGAATAATACGTTTTGCAATAGAGTGTATTGTGATTTTTGCAGCATACGGTCTGCCCCTGAAAGAATATAGGGGATAGCGTTGTGTATTAGCAGTTTGCTAGAGGAACATTATTGTTTGTGTATTAGATTACCCTGCAATCAGTTTGCCCGAGGTATCAGCACCATGTTTGGCCAAGTCTTTTTGTAGGGTGGCCAGAGTGAGGGCTTCTTGGTGGAAAGCCTTAGCCATGGGTTGGTCAGTTGCAGGAAGCAGGTCCAGATAAGGGCCTATCTTGTTCCACAGGTATGATTGATAGACGCTCATATAAACACCATAATGAGCCATTCTGCCTGAGAGGCATGCTGAGGCATAAAATTTTTTGGCCATAGCATCAAGTTTTCTACCTTCTTTATCGGAAGGAGCAGCTTGGTTATTTTGGATTGGCTTAGGCTGAGCATAGGTCACAATCGAATTAACTTTAGGAAGTCTAGCCAACCAGGTGGTGGACAGGTCAATTTGATAAAGATTTTCTGCCCGCTTAGACGTGCTTGGGACGGTAGCAGGGGCAACTCCAGAAATTTTTAGGAGCTTGACTAGATAGGGTATAGTAGGCAAAATGGTTGACTGCTGTGTTTGTTGTTCAGCAGAAGTAAAATAAGGGTCTTGAACCACATCATCAGATTGTGGGGGCTGTATGCCAAGAGATCTGGCCAGCCTGATTAATAGTGCAGAGAACTTTTTATATTCTTCTGCCTGCTGAGGATCAGCCTCAGGCTCAGGCAAAGGAGGTATAGGAGTAGCATCTGAAGAAGACTCCAAATCTGCATCATCATCTGGGAGGTGGGGGGGGGATTGGGCAGGAGGAGCAACTGTCGGGGCAGGGACTTGAGCGGGAGGGGCTGGGGGGGCTGGAGGTGGAGGAGCTGCCACGGATGCCGAAGGATAGGAGGAGGGGGGCCACGGATACCGATAGGGATCCGGAGAATGAAAGGGCTCAGGAGGATAATAAGGGTGATAGTAGGGAAAGGAGGGGGGTAGGGAGGGGGATAGCCATGAGGATATCCATAAGGGTATTCCCAAGAGTGGTCTTGGTTACCGGGCGCCTCTTTAAGAGGGCTCCGAGACCGGGAACGAGCCAATTGAGGTGGAGAGAGCCCCGCGGCCGCGCGGCGCTGCGGGGAAGAGCGCGCGTCCGTGCGCTGCGGCGGGAAAAACGGCGCACTCGGTCTCCACGCTGGAGAAGGAGGCCGCGTGGTGCAGGCCTCCTCGTGGAGGGGCGCCCCGGTCTCCGGGGAAGGAGGGGGGGGAACCTGAGCAAGTGGCGGAGATGGAGGAGAGGTGGAAGGCGGATCTCCCTCGGTGACGGAGGAGAGAAGGTGTATGGGAAGGAGTTGGGGGGGATCTTCCACTCCAGAAAAATCATCACCCCCTCAAGAAGTTGCAGCGTCTCAGCTGCTAACAGGGGCATGCAAGGACTGAGAGGCACAGGGCCGGCCAGGAGCCTTGGTTGCTTTTGTGCCATAACCTCTTTTGATTTGTCTTTAGACCTGAGGGCAGGTTTAGAGGCTTTTTGCTTTTTCTTTCACAGTGGCTCAATGGCAGAGTCAGAGGCCAACTCGCGAATGGCACTATCCGTCGAAGCACTGAGAGGAGTGGGATTTTGAGGGATAGAAGGCAGGGATGGCTGGCTCATGGAATGAGAGAGCCCAGTCCCTGTGGAAGTTATAGACTGCTCGAAAAGAGCAGCTTTAAGCCTGGAGTCTCTGCTCTTTAGAGCTCTAGTGGAAAAAGACTTGCAGATTTTGCAAGTCTGGGGAATATGAGCTTCTCCCAGGCAGAGGAGACATTTTGCATGTTTATCCTCTTGGGGCAAAGTTGCCCCACAATCTGAGCACTTTTTAAAAGAGAGGGAAGACATCTTATCTGATAGTCGAGGCAATCCGTGGTCTTAAGCGAGGAGCTAGTAGTCGGAGATCCTTTCGCTGGCTAGGCGGAAAAGGAACTAAGGAGGTAGCTCACTCTGGGGATGAGGGGGGAGGCGGGGAGTGGGAGGGGCTTATGTAAATCTTTAATTTTAGCTAGTATGTCCGAGATTCTGGTGCATGCGCGGGAGTAAACCCATTTGTGTGCATTTCACAGACCACACGAAGAAGAAATCCCAGTTCTCCAGAGCCAAGACGACGCTGCGATGGAAAATGGAGATTGCTATTTTCCTGATTTCACTGGATTGTACTTGTCTACAAGATGTGTCCAGTACTGGATACTCTCCCTAGTAACTCACATGTGACACTCAGATTATTAAAATTTTCCTCACACAATTAAAGCATTATTTAATGTACAGTACATATTTTGCTCATGAAATAGCTTGTATTTTGCAATACTAATATAACATGAACTTATAATATATACCATGAATTTTCACATTATTCAACTAGTATGGGGAAAATATTCCTCATATGTAACAACACTTTACCAAATCAATATTCAAGCATTGAAAAGTCTGGTTTTCCTGAGACATCAGTTTTATTAAGTTCTAGTTCAAGTTGTCCACTAGTATGAAAGCTATTTACTCACACACAAATTGGCTACACAATTTTAAGCAATCCTTAATACTATGAGTGATAAATTCAAAAGTTTTCTTTCCAGATTTTTTAAAATAAAAAATATCTTAATAAATATAGGCCACCCACTTATACAGAGGGATTCTTAGTTTAAACAGCATATTGAAGTTCACTTTAAAAATCATGTATTTTGTAGCATAAATGTTATACCTACCTGAACAGCTTCTGCACTGGCACTCTGAGCTTCAGCAGGCTCCATGTTACTGACAGGCACTGGACCCAATCGCTCCTTGACAGACTGCTTTATAACAGGTAAAATGGGCTGCTGGGCTAAAGGCTGTATAACCTTCAAAGAAAACCAGGTCATCAGAATAGGACATGGAAGACTGAATAATGGTTAAACATTTAAGTACTGATATTCCTATTCTTACCATACACTCTAAACTCAGGATCCATATAAGGCATTTCAGCAAAGTAGCAACTACCAGAAGCCAAATCAAAAAAGAGGTCAAACTTTCTAACTGAAAGAATCAGCTCCAACACTCTATTCCTAGTTTGTTTTTAGTAATGGCAGACCAAGTTAAAGTTCTCAGAGTTCAAATGTCAGAATCAAAGCAAAATTCTTTTCAGTCTCATGCTACAATGAATCTTGTGCCTGAGACTCAAGGGAGACTTGCTTCAGTGACATAAAGTGATGTTATGACCAGGTTATTATCATACATTTTTTTGTAAATTAGTTACTAAGGGAACTCTTACACAGTTGTATATTAAATCTTCATGAAAAATATCAAATATGTATCTCCTACTGCCATATTTTTGGCACCAATACTTATAAAATATTTAATTTACAGATTCTTAAGGGAAGTCAAAATGTATACAATTTATAATGAATTTATTGTCTTATCCAGCTCAAGTAGATGTTTCAATGATAGAAGGTGCCAGGCATAGGTTGGATACTGTGGGTTTTTAAAAAGAAAACATACAAATTCTTTAAAACTATTTTCTGCTCTCATAAAATATTTCCTTTCTTCCTTTCCAATTCCAATTTCTTGCAAACTCTTCATTGAAATCAATATGAAACATTCCCTGGGATGCACCTTCCCCACAACTCCCTCGAAGCTATGGGAACATTTTTTGGTATAGAGAAGAAAGCTTCCAGGGTTGTAATCTTTTTTTCTTTCACTCACTGTATTGGCTGATATATACACTGATGCATTTGTATTTATAAAGAATGTAAAGCCTCCTGCTAACCAGGAGTATTTGTCACAAATAAGTATTTGTCACTTATTTCAATAAAACGAATCTGTAAATACATCATTATTCAGGATTACAGGCTTGGCCTTGAACAAAAATAATTTGTTTTCCTTTATTTTGAGTATTTCTCACAGGGGCAACTTTGGGGTGAGGCGGAGATGTCATGGCACCAAGTCAGGAAAGAAAGGTACAGACTAGGTTCATTGACAGGAAAGGAATCACTAAGAGTATATGGGGATGGGGGCTTAAGATAGAGAAGTTTTTCTACTTTTGTGGGGATAATGAATTTAACTTCCATATATTTAATTCAACAGGATAAAATGTCAATATTTTAACTTTTTAATTTGGTAATTACTCTAGTAGTGTGTATTATGAGACTCCAGTAATAGAGATGTAACAAATCTAAATTTGTTCCTGTATTTGAAATCCAAAACAACCCAGAAGACTTTTAAAGTCTAAGCAGGCTATCAAAATGAACTTTATCCCATTCCCTGGCATTACCTTCTGTACTGAAGCTGGCATGGGTGGAACACTGCCTTCTCTGTGCCAGTACACCTTAATGAAACGATTATTCAATACGGCTTCTGTACTTGAAATAGCTTTTTTTGCCTCTTCATGGGTAGCAAACTGGATGAGAGCACCTTCTGGGTCTCCCTGGTAGGCAACCTACAATTATAACAAATAAAATAATGATACTATATGTGTTGATCAGTTTATGTAGTGCAGGTAGGGGCACATATCAGCATCACTGTGCTTGGCAGAATCAGGAAAACAAACTGTACCATAAAATCCATTCTAACCTAACAAATGTGCTATATATTCAAAAGATTGACATTCTATCACCTAAACACAGCCTCACTTCAAATATTTGGGTAAAGGGAGATAGAAAGAAGAAAATAGAAAGAAGGCTAATAATCCCCTCAGAAGGATTTAAATTAATTTTAAAGCTTACAATTACTCCGTAAGAGACGTCTACTATCACTTTAAAATTAGAAATTAAGGCAATTTACCTACCAATATTTTACTACACATTGCTGAAAGGAAAGGTAGGGCATTGTTTTGCAGATCTGGAGAAAAACTTGGCAACATCACCTAATCTGAGTTTTCATGGAATGTTTAAAAGATAAAAGTTTCCACTTGACATTAAGTCTAGTTGTGTCAGACTCTTCGGGGTTGTGCTCAACTCAATTTCTAAGCCGAAGAGCTGCCATTGTCCGTAGGTCATAGAGCACTGTTATGGAATGTTTAAATGACTTTAAATCCTCCTGTCTCATTTCTCATTGCAATAGACAGGAAATGGAATCCACAAAACAGAAAGAGAAGACAAATGGCTGATTTGGGGGAACTTCCTGATAAGGAACTGGCAAAACAACCTCTGATGATTCCTTGCCTTAAAAAACTATGTGTGATTCATGGGGTTGCTATAAGTCAACAGGCAAATTAAAGAAGCACAGAAAGAAGGACTTGTGTTTTGTTCTTTTTTAAAAAATGTAAAAACCATGCTGCACTGCTCGGTGAGATATCTGAATCACAGAATTAAAGTTGTCACTTATTATTATTATTATTATTATTATTAAAGTCCTGAAACTCTGGACTGAGAAAGAAAAAGGAAAAAATCTGAAAAACCATGCTGTTGACTGCTTTTGGTTTTGAGATATCTGAATACAGCAAACCTATTTTGTCACCTCCCCATTAATGTGGGATATAATGAGCATGGTGATCTCCACTGTTACAATAAACATAACAGTTTAAATAAAGTAGATGACCACACCTGAGAATTTCGGTGACCCCAAAAAGCCCCCGGGCTACATGCCTGTCAAGAAGGCTAAGGGAAGAAAAAAGGGATTAATTTCTTTTCCTGTTGCTAATAAAGCAAGAATGAATGTAGAAATGACATACTTTTACATCTGGTTTTACACTAAGATTGAAGTGGAAATCACAGATTTTCCACAACTTCCTGATAATGAAGTCTTCCTCATAATCCAAGTTCTAACTGGTTCTAAATGGAGTCCACAACATGTGACTATGGAGAAAAGCAAACCACAGACCACCTATTACAATGCTGTCTGAGCCCTGCCACATGCACAATGGAGGACCTTCTTATAGCAACACCAGAGGCACTCCAAGTGGCCAGGTACTGGTCAAAGAATATTAAGTATAATGCCAAGTTTTAAAACTTTGTGTTTTTAAATACATTACAACTGTATCCTCAATTTAGCTTCTGAAACAAAAAATAAATAACTGCCAACCACTTTTAATATCACAATAAAGTAGTCGTCACCATCTTACCTGCAAATTCACCAAATTTCCAAATTTGCTGAAGTGTTCATTTAGTTTGCTGATATTGTTCAGCTCTGGAGGAACTTTCCTTAGCTCAAGTTTGGTATTTTCATTTCCAAACTGCACCTTCTTCTGAAAAGCTGGGCTGTTTGTTCTGTTAAAGTTTTGCCTGAAACAGACAACATTGAAGATTGTTTTGACACACGTAGCTCAAATTACTATTTAGCTGGATCAACATTAACTAAGACATAGATCAAAAGCCAGCACAGACCAACATTGTACATTCACTCCAGAGGGCAGGAGTTCTCTACATTTTTACACGATCTCTACATGCAACTCAACACCCCTTTTCCTTAAGACAGTATTTCAACCACAGTCTCTATCAAACTTTTCAGATTGCAGTTTTAAAATGAAGCTTGAAGAACGGCTCTTTGCAAACAAGACAAACAAAAACTAACTACGATCAAAGTATGCTGAAGAGTGTGTGGTCTTCTCTGAACAGCTATTATGCCACTTACCAGCTCTAGGTGAGAAAGTTAGGAATTTCTAGAATGGGGAGTAGAGTAGGAAATTTGCTCTTTTCAGGTGTTTGAAACCCCCCCCCCTTGCAAAAGAAACCACTATTTTGTCTATTTCAGATATTAAGATTAAGAAAAAGGTATGAAATTCCTGAAACAGTAGGCAGTTATGTACACAACAATGAAATATTGCATCATCCTTTACAAAGTTGCCAGTCTTAAAGCTCTCCACAGTAGGCTTTCTAGGCAAGTACCTGGGAGATTTGTTTTCGGTCACCTTGAGAACCCATTATTGAAAGAAAGGTGGGATATAAAATCATCATTGTTTGACTTAGGTCTAGGTTACCTACAGGACTGCCTTCTCTGGTATAATCAACTCTTTAGGACAGTGTTTCCCAACCTTTTTTGAGCCACGGCACACTTTTAACATTAAAAAAATCCGGGGGCACACCACCAACCAAAATGACAAAAAATCACACTCTAACACAGTAAAGAACGGCTGGGCGTTGGTGGCCTGCTGGGAGCAGTGCAGCTGCTGGGAGTCCGGGAGGGGAGGCGGAGCCAGGCTGCACCATGCCCCGCCCCCCTACCCCCTGACTTCACCTCTCCCAGCAGCTGCTCCAGCCTTGAGGGGGCAGTGCCAAGCCAGCGGTGCCAGAGCCAGCACAATGCTGGCTTGGCACTGTGCCCTCAAGGCTGGAGCAGCTGATGGGAGTGCTGAAGCCGGGGGAGGGGGCAGAGTCCCACCCCCTCCCCCCAGCTTCAGCTCTCCTACAGGCCATGCCATGCCCGCGCCCCCTCCTCCGGCTTCGGCACTCCCAGCAGCTGCTCCAGCCTGGAGGAGGCAGTGCCAAGCCAGCGGTGGCAGAGCCAGCACACTGCTGGCTTGGCACTGTCCCCTCATGGCTGGAGAAGCTGTGGGAGAGCTGAAGCCGGGAGGATGGGGCGGAGCCATGCCCTGCCATGCCCCGCCCCCTCCCCCTGGCTTCAGCTCTCCCACAGCTTCTCCAGCCTTGAGGAGGCAGTGCGAGCGAGGGGTGGGAGTCTTGGCCCCCCTCCCCAGCGCCGCTCTCCGCCATGACTCCCACCCTTCACTCGCTGAAGCCATGCGGAGGAGGAGCATGAGCGGTGGACGGGCTTCAGTGGGTGGGGCTCCTCCACGCGGCTTCAGCGAGCGAGGGACGAGAGTCATGGTGGGAGTCATGGCGGATTGGAGGCTGGCTGGGGAAACGGCCGAAGGAGGCAGCTCCCCGATCCCTTCTTCTTTTTCTTCGCCACTGCCCGGCCCTTCCTCCTCCCCAAGCAGCAGGAGTTCGGCAGGAGGGGGAGGAAGGGGGCAGAGAGCTTTTCTCGTGGCACAGCAGGAGGTCTGTCGCGGCACACTAGTGTGCCACGGCACACTGGTTGAGAAAGACTGCTTTAGGACACTTAGGTCCTCTGGGAGGGGTGTTTGCTCCAACCAACCAGAACCCGGCTGGTAATCATCAACCAGAAAACACTGTCATTAGCTCCCCTGAGACTGTGGAATGACCTGTCAGAAAAGTTCTAACAGCTAAATGAGCTGTCAAAATTTAAGATGCTAATAAATATCTACTCTTTTGACAGGTTTATTTTGAACTGTGAATTTTAAATCTGCATTCTAATTTATTCATGTCTTAATCTTTAATCATTGTATTATGTAGTTTGGTATATATGTTTTGACTGTGTGGTACACTGTTTTCATCCGTGCAGATAGGTGAGTAACAAATAACATTATTATTATTTCATTTTCATTATCATCATCATCATCGCCAATATACCACATGCTGAAATTCCCTTCCACAGGAGGCTAGGCTGTTCCCTTCTGTTTTACTTTGCCTGCCAACATGCAGACATGGATAAAAATGTTTTATGCTTTCTAATATTACTATTTTATGTTTAATTTTAATTCATTTAATTATTTGGAAAATTTAGATTTTGTGTCCATGGCTCAGAAATCTCCTTCGGGATTTTTATATGAATGCTAAACAGTGACTACTGCAGTGTTCCTATATACATAGGAAAAGATACTGTACTTGCCTCTTTCAGTGCAGAGGGCAATGAAGAAAAAAGGTTTCTGCCATTTGGATATGTATAACATCATTCATGGGCCATAGCTTGATTTATTATAAAATTACATTATATAGTATTAAAAATGGAAAAGTATATAATAAACACTGAATGAAAGTTCCAAAGGCTGCGCAACATAGGCAACTGCCTTTGTGTGCACAAACGTATTGGCTTTGGCTCTACCAGCATAATTAAGGGTGAAAAATAAGGCAAAAGAAGGGTGAAAGAAGCAAAACACATCTGTGTGAGGAGAGGAACTCGGAAGCAGCTCAGGAGCAAATAGTAAGCAGTGCCCGTCCTACAGAAGGCGGCTTGGAGGAGCATCAGCAGCCAGTTAAGTGAGAGGGCTGAGGAAGATGTCATACCCCACGCTGGCCCAGACCAAATGACTTTGTGTGCTTTATATGGTCCACAGGCAAGACACTCCCCAACCCTGGACCATCCTGGCCTGGACTTGCACACCAGTCAAGGAAGCAATCAATTTATTTTTAAGGGGGGGGGGGGAGATTATGACAAAATTAATTTTATAAGATTGCCTAGGGTTTCCTCTTAGGCAGAGAGAGCACAATACCTTCAAGACAACTATTAATTAGGAATTTATTTTAAAGAAGTGATTGTCTACACCTTCCTCTGCAGTATAATAATTGTGACTTGAGGCCATGAATGTGTGGCTCACCCAAAGCAACAATTTATTAAGGATTTATTTTTAACAGAGGGGTGGGCAAGCCTCCTTGAGATTGTGTGTAACTTGCTCAATGAAACCCAGCAGGCCCTAAGGCTGGGTGAGGAGATAAACTCTGCTTAGTGTGACCACACCAACCTTCGAGGCATTATTCCCTGCTGGGAAATTCATGACAAAATCACCATGGGCAGAAACAACCCAAATTGTAAGATAAATTCCTGAGAGGCAAAGGCATAGTAATTAGAACCTTATTATTCACTGGGACATGGAACAAGTGAGAGCAAGCAGGGAAAGGCCTAGAAAAAGCAACCTGTCTCCCATCTCCTGCAGTGCTACCAGTTCAACAGCCTGCCTTCATCCCTGTGCCAATCCTTCAACCACAGTCAAAAAGGTTGCACTCAAACCATGGCCAGGGATCCTGTGGAGCAATGCAGTACTCCAGCTGATCCAGCCTCAGAAAGAGCAGAAAGAGGGCCAGAGGAAGGCAGACAGGGCTTATAAAACCTCTGGTCCTGCTCTCCCCCATGTCCTGCCTCAGCAGGCACATACAACAAGCAGTTAACCCTGTCTCTACCTAGGTTCTCCCTCACCCACAGGAGCCATGGCTGCAAAGTCTTGGGTGCACATTATTTTGCTTGAATGGCTGGTCTAATCCCACATCTTAGATTTGGAATATGCCCAACTTTTGTATCATTAACTCCTGATGTCTTTTCTGTGTACTGCAATTTCCTCAATCTTTATCTGAAATCCAATTTCTGCATGGATTGTTAAAGGCACCAGATCTAAGTCAGTATTTGGTTAGTATTTAGGTGGGAGACCAAGGGCCAAACCGAATGGTCTCAGGGCTGCAATGCAGCCCCCGAGTCACACATTCCCCAACCCTATTTTAAACCAAAATTGTGTATCATATGGAGACAAAGGCATAAAAGGAGAGGCAAATTTGAAATGCAATTCCAGGCATTAATACAGTGTTCCCTCACTTATTGCTGGGGTTACGTTCCCGGACCTCCCGCAATAAGTGAAAAACCGCGATGTAGGGATACTCTATTTATTTCAATATTTATACATTATTTTAGTAGTTATACACTATGTTAAGTCTTTATAAACTTAAAATAAAGTGAAGGAAAGGAAGGAAAGGCCCTTTAAGGCTGGAGGGAGGGAGGACTGAGGACGGAAATTACCTTGGAGAGCAACAGTGGCAAACCCTCACAAAACAGCAAAAATACCATGATATATATTTTAAATTAATATTTTTTTTGAAATCTGCAAAACAGCGAGTCCGCAATAAGTGAACTGCGAAGTAGCGAGGGAACACTGTATATGGCTAACAGATTGAGCAACTACTCACTTGTCAAACCAATTCTTCTTTACTGGGACTCCATCACCTGAACCAATAGTTCTTTTCCGGGACTCAGAATCTACTACTATCCTCATGCTGCTTTTATTAGGAGGTTTTTCTGTGTGGAAGAAAATAGTACACTGATTAATTTTTAAAGGATGTTTGTCTGTGCATTTTATAGTAGGAATTTCTCTCCTTATTACCATCAGCTGACTTACTGCATTTTTGGAACATACTATGTGCTGTATTTCTTCAAACCCAAGGTCCCTTTGGTTCAGCACTAGTCTCCAACAGATACCAAAACCAGATGCTTCAAAAGGAAGTATAAGAAACCCCACAGGGCAACTACAGAATACATTGCCCAGAAAGCAACATTTCTTTTCAACTCTAGATATTTAGCAGATGGCTTACGACTTGAAGCCTGAAAGGGATTCCTTTGATATTTTCCAATTTTTTTTTTAAAAAAAAGAAGGAAAGGGACAGAGAGGCAGATGTAACATGGAGAGAAGATTAGGGGTGTCTTGCAAGTCTGCACACACTACTCTCTTCCACATGGATCTCCCTAACCTTTTTCAAATCCTATTTATCACATAATCCTCTGATATCCAGGGTTTAGGTAAGCCCTGCTGTTCCCTAAATCACAAGCAAACCTCAAAAAAGCTTCCTCTAGGCAAACTGCCCTGTTCTTAACTGTGTAAGGAACAGGATCTTCTAGTTCCTACTAGACTAGCTCTTCTTCTCTAGGAAACTACAACAATACCATCCTTTAGAATGTACAAGGAAATTAAAATAGCAATTCCACTTCTGCGACATGAACAACATGCCAAATGTGATTATAGTCTGTTACATTCTACAGAAATGTAATGTTAGGAGATAAGGATCACCATCTGCACCATGCATTTAAAGCAACCAATTTACAAGAGCTTGTATAGCTTTCTGGAATCATTTTGGAATAAGCAAAGTGTGTTACTTGAATTGATGAGTTCCTGCAACAATAGTAACTGTTTAAATGGTTTTAAATGCTTGTGCTTTATTTTATAGATGGTTTTATTTGTTATATATGCTGTTTGATTTGTACTATTTTAATATGTTGTGAGCCACTTTGGGTCCTGTTTAGGGAGAAAAGCAGGATATAAATAAAGAATTGTTGCTGTTGTTGTAGCTTAAATCTAACTGGAGTAGATCCAGTGAAGTTAAAAGAACCTACGATACTTGTGGCTAACAAGTCCCACTCACTGCAATGAGTTTATTTAGGTATGTTGCAGCAAACATGGTAAAACTTATGCAACAAAATATGTGCCATTATGCTTTTGTTTACTTAGTATTGTGCTGCAGTTAAAAATATTGTCATCGTAAAATTTTGAGTATTTGTGTACATCAAGTAATTACAATAACAAATTAAGCTATTTCAAATCTACTTCAAAACACAACAAAATATGAAAACTCTGTGTGTGTGGAGGGTGTGTATGTGAATTCTTCCACAAGAAGAAGAAAATAATAAAAACAACAACAACTATTACTACTACTACTACTACTACTACTTTTTCTTTGTACACCGCCTCCATCTCCCTGAAAGGACTCAGGACAGCTTATATATGGCACAAAATACCTAAAACAGCATAAAATAAACACAGTACAATACAATAAAGTAAAACATATAGCACATAAAACAACCATTTAAAATTCAGAACAATGCCCAATAACAACGCCCAATATGGTGACAGCTGCCATAAGACATGACCAGACTGTAAACAAGGCAAGGGAATGGGATAGTGGAAGGAGGACAGTGTGGGGACCAGCCTAATCTCCCTGGGGAGGGAATTCCAAAGCTGGAGGGCCACCACTGAGAAGGCCCTCTCCCTCGTCCCAACCAACCATGCTTATGATGGTGATGGGACCAAGAGGAGGGCCTCCCCGGCAGGTCTTAACACTTGTGGAGTTACGTAGAGGGGAATGTGGTCACGAAGATAGGCAGGGCCTGAACCGTTTAGGGCTTTATACTGAATATCCCTGCAGATCGGCCTAATTCCTATAAAAAATGAGGAAGACGTTTGTTAGCAAAAATTCAATTAAACCTAAGAATCATCCACAAAGTAGAAAAAAAGTAAGTTGGGACTAAATACTGGACTCCTATGATACTCATTTTCTGCAAGGTACACGTTTTTGCATTGCTGTGATCTCTCTTTTCCCATTTTTCAAATTAATTTTTATTCATATTTTCCTATTACAAATATTGCTCAACTTACGAATACAACATTCAGTCACCTCTTCCCTTTTCTTCCACCCCCACATCTTAGTTAATAAGCCAAATATGTATAATTAGGCATCTGCTACGCAAATTCAAAATAAGTTTTTCCAAAATAAACCCTTCTCCTGCTATTCATCCAAGCTTTCAAGAAGCATGCATGTCCTTAGTTACTGCACGACACTGTTCATCAGCCCCAGACAGCAGTGCCAATTGTGAGAGATTACGAAACTCCATCATGGTATGTAAGGTACCAGGCTCATCATCCCAGTTTTAATCTTCATTTAGTTCATTAATGATGCTCTAGGCCAGGGGTCCTCAAACTACGGCCCGCAGGCCAGACCCAGTCCCCCGGGGGCATTTATCCGGCCTTCTGGATGTGCGGTGACACCGTGCTCCTTCCAAGGGCAGCAAGAAAGTTTAAACTTGTAATGGCAGGGAATGGAGATGAGTGGAGTTGGAAGTCTGTGGTGTGTAGGAGTCATGTGTCTCAAGGAAGTGACGCTGCCTCCACGTCAGGCCCGGGGGCACGCTGGCCACTGGTCTCTGAAGGAGAAGGAGGAGCAGGAGGCAGGGGAGGGGGAAGAAGCCAAGCTGGGCTCACCTTCTCCACTTGGCCCTCGTGGCTTTGGCTTCCGGTAGGTAGCTCACGCTGGGCCGGTCCAGCAGCAGCGCCTGCTCTGGGAGCTGGAGCAGTCGCCTTCCGAGGTTGCCCAGGCAGAAGCGCCCCTTCTCCTTTTCTTCTTCTTCCTCCTTCTCCAGCTGGCCATTGAGGAGGAGGAAGAAGAGGAAAGGGGGCTCTGCTGCCATTTATTCTCTTCTTCCTCCTCTTCCTCTTCGATGGCCAGTTGGAGGAAGGAGGGGGAAGAAGACGAGAAGGGCCGCTTCTGCCTCCCTCCTCCTCTTCCAACTGGTCATTGAAGGGGAGGAAGAAGAGAAGAAACGGCCGCCCCGCCCCTTCTCCTTTTTTTCTTCTTCCTCCTCCTCCAATTGGCTGTCCAGGCAGGTAGGCAGCTGGTGAATCGCGGGAGGGGGAATCTCCTCAGTGCTTCCATTTCCCTCCCGCGATCCACCAGCTACCTGGGGTCGCCTCCTCTCTTCCTCCCGCACCCCAGAAGGGAGATTTGAAAAGTGGGGAGGGGAATGGACGTGTGGAGGAGAGCCCTCCCTCCCACAATCAAGCAGCTACCACCCTGCTTCCATTTCCTTCCCTGCTTTCCAAATCTCCCTTCTGGGAATGGGGGGAGGAGAAGGCGACCCTAGGCTTTTCTCTCCTTGGCCGAGCTAGACAACACCTTCCTCCCTTCCCACCTCAGTTCCCCCCCACACACACACACACTTTTCTAGCACCCCTTTCCCACCCCAGTCTTCCCTTTTTCTAATTTCCCCCTTGCTATCCCAGTCTTTACTACCCCCATTCCCCAGTCTCTCTAATATCCACCCTCCATCCCAGCCTTTCCCAGGTTCCAGCCTCTTTCCCATTTCAGTCTTGCCTCCCTTCCCCACTGCATTTTCCCACTTTCCAGCTCCCCCCTTTCCATCCCAACCTTTCCCAGTTTCCAGACCCCTTTTGCCACCTCAAACTTCCTCCTCCCGTTGCCCCCTTCCTACCCCAATCTGTCCTACTTTTCCAGCTATCCCCTTTCCACCTTATTTTTCCACCTTTTCAAACACCCTTTCCCATTCTTTCTTTCCCAAAGCATTTCCCCAAAATATACTGTATACTGTACTTAAACTAAACTATTGCGATTATTGGATTATTATTGGGGTTGTTGTTATTATTACATTTATTATTTTATATTATTATTATTTGTATTATGTTTCTCAATTATTGTTATTACATTTATTAGTTTACTCTATTGTTGTTATTACATTTATTGTTTTACTCTGTTAATATTATTATTACATTTATTATTTTTCTCTATTGTTATTATATGCATTACTTTAACTATAGTCCAGCTCTCCAATGAAGGACAGTGAACTGGCCCCCTGTTTAACAAGTTTGAGGACTCCTGCTCTAGGCCTTGATGCCTATTTGTTCTTATTATAAAACATGTACAGAGGAAGTAAAATAATGGCATCTCTTCAGGACCAACCTAAATTATTCTGTTATTGAAGACAATACCTAGATAATGTTCACTCTTCAGTCTGCCTCCCTATAATAATCATGCTCCTCCTAGTCAACCTGCAACTTAGATGGGGAGAGAAAAGGGAACTGAGTGGTGAACTCTCACTTCAACTACTTAGAGCCACATGCATCTGTTCATCTGTATTTTAAGGCAGTAAGAGGCACATCAGAGCTCAAGAAATATTTCACAGTACCTCTTGGTGGCAGGTCCATATCTCCTGATGTAAGTCCTATAAGATTTGGTCTTTGGGCATGCACCCTATGTCTATACATGGGTCTTGAAGTGCTGGTTATACTTGGTGCTTCAGGATTGTAGCCATCTGTATCGTAAGTTTCTATTAAAGAAAAAATACAGTTGTACTAAAATGTGCAAAGGGCCATAGAATCCCACATTTTCAAACTAAGGATAAATATCACATACAACAGACTATCTGCTGCTATAAAATCAAAAGTGTTTTAGAAATCCAAAGTTTCAAATGCACTTCTTAAAATGTATCTTGGCCCCCACTATTCAAATAAGAGAGATCAGACGCCCATTCGAGTCTGCATGAACCAAAGCAGCTCTTTAGATCCTGGTGAAAGTTTTCAATGCGAGAGCATTTTGATGTGTTCAGTATGCGACTGAAGGAAAGAAATACATTAAATGGATCACCAGGCTCCCAGAAATAGTTTGTCACAAACCATTTCCTTATGACCATGGCTATGAAACTACAGCATTTTATTCAAAAAGCAAGATTGCTATCCAATACTACATTATGTTTACTCTTGTGCCAATAACAATATTTCCTTGTGTGGAAATTCAATGTTAGCCAATTAAACCTTCCTGATGACATGTTTTTATCAATAGAACAAGGGGAGTGATTGACCCCTCCACATGCCCTCAAAATTTGCTGCATATAGATCAGAACCTTCTGAAAAGCAAATGTAACATCAAAGGGGAACTGCAGAAGGAAAACAAAATCCCACTGCATTCGTGTGACACTAGATTTCATCTTACAATATTCTGAACAGCCACAAAGTCTCTGTAATTATAATAAGAATATTCTGTATTATCATAAGCAAAACAATTCCAGTACCACAATATTCTGAAAAGCCACAAAGTCTCTGTAATTATAATAAGAATATTCTGTATTATCATAAGCAAAACAATTCCAGTACCACACCTGTAAAAAGGGAGGGTGGAGCAGGAGGTGACTGATGATGAATACCCGTGGTTACAACTGTAGGAACAGAACTGGTTGCAGAATTTGGAGGGGCATCCATACCAGAAGGCTGCAAAGGAGGAAGAGGAGGTGGTGGTCCTGCCAAAAAACAATGTAACAAAACATGAAAAATGAAGCAACCACTAAAAATATAATCCAGCTCTACCTAGACCAGCGGTTCCCAACCTTTTTTAAAATCAGGGCTCACTTTGTCCCAGGACCACTCTCCCAACATTAGTACCAAAAGGGTTATGAATCAGTTTTTGGTCAACTTTAGATACGGTTTGGCTATTTAGGTTGCTGATTCAGAAAATTGCATTGGATAGACCACATCAGCTCTAGTTTCTGATACAGAACATATACCAACCAGTAGCTGCCATCTGCTCGCCCACAGAAAACAATCTTTAACAATCTAGAGCTGATGTGGTAGTAGTAATCTTTCGTGGGTAGTCAGCCTCTTCCATCCCGAAATTCCCATTCCCTCGGCTCTATAAGAGGGTTTTGTGAGACCAGCTACTCTTGTTCCTGCGTGGTTTCGAGGCAACAGTGTAGTAATGGTGAGGCCGCGGACCATATTTTTGTTGTTGCGCACCACTGGTGATCCACGGACCACAGATTGGGAACCACTGATCTAGACCATGAATGTGATTTTGGAGATTGCACCCCTTTCCACCATACTCACCACTGCAAAAATAAATAAACAAACAAAACAAACCCCCTAAATATCCCCATTCTAGAGAGTATGGTGGAGGCATTTTTGCCACATTTAGAGGCATGCCTTGACCTCAAGGGGACTGAGGACATTTTTTTTCCCTCAAAGTTTTTTTAATACCATTAATGGCCCTGGAGGCCTGCATGCAGCCTGCAAACCACACTATGTCTACTTCTAATCAAGGCTTTCAGAAGTAAACAGCAGCTAATGTTTATTTATTTATTTACTATATTTATATCCCACCCTTCTCACACCTTAGGGGACTCAGGGCGGTAGGGCGGTTCATACATATAGGCAGCGTTTCAATGCCACATGAACATACATCAAGTAAAATAAAAATATACATTAAAACAATCACTAAAAACATATCAAACATTTAAAACTACTTATTTAAAATCACACAATCCAATACCATAGTCCAAGTTATATTGTATAACTCAATGCAGCTAATGTAATGTATAACTCAATGGAACAAATATGCACTTGTTTTCAAATGTGAAGGAATTTTAAGACCACTTTAAGCATATATATCTATGTTTTAACTAATGCTGTTTAAGTGCAGCTAACAGCTGATGCCAAATAAAGCCTGCTGGTTTTTAAAGGTGTCAAAATATGTGTTGTTTTGGTTCAACACATCAATATTGGCTACTCCTCTGGAAACTGTTCAAGCCTATAGCTACCAGGGAAGTAAACATCCATTCCATGCTGGTTCACTAATTAGAATTATCAGAGAGTTCTCTTTAGATTCAGGTGAGGACTGCTGGTGAGAGGGAATATGCCAGCACTACCCATGACTGATTCCAGATTACTGCCTGAACTTCAACAAATCCATACTTCAGCCATCAGAATTTAAACTGAAACAGGCAAAAGAATCTATAATAATGCTCATCTGACAGATATGCTTTTCATTTTTTTTCAAGATCCATTTCAAATGTGCTAGTTTTGCCTTCAGTGTTTACTTACTCCGGACCCCATATAGCTAAAGGTATGCCTGTTTGTACATCTCTTTTTCTCACGCAATAAGACATTTTAACCTATTTTAATCTATTTTGAGATATAGCAGTTTGCTATAAAATGTAGTCTTTGTAATGATGGAAAACTCAGATGTTGAACTCTCATGTCATTTAAAAAGGCAGATGAAAAACCATTTATTTCAGCAACCTTTTATCTTAATGACATTTTAATCTCAAGCATTGTAGTATTTCAGTCTTGTCTTGTGCTGCTATAAAACGTTTTAAGTTATTTGTTTGATTATTGTTTACTCTATTATTTATTATGCCTTCGATTGATTTGAAGCTAAGTTATAAACCATTCAAAGAATTACTACGGAGCAATATATAAACTTAATATACACAAGAATCATTTCTCATGCCTCTGTTACTTGTTCCGAGAGTTTTAAAGTATTCTGCAGCCGTAATGAGATAAACAAAATTCAAGCATGATTAATTTACTCTACAACCAGAATAAATGATTGCTGTAATATAGTATAAGAAATCAATCCCATGAAATGTTACATATCATCTATACTTGTGTATAAGTTGACCTCATGTTTAAATTGAAGGCCGGGTTTGAAGTTAAAATTACAGATTACACTATGCAGAGGGGAAAGGTCCAGCATTGCCTCAGGAGGCCAGCCACCCCTGATAATTTGCTGCCCTTTCTCCACTCTATCCAGAGAAGAGGGTGGTTACATTTCCTATATATAACACTATATTACAGTATTAACCTTATATTACAGCATTAACTCTTATAAAAACAGAAACCATCTTCTCTGAGCAAAGCGGAAAAAGTCAAAAGCATAAACTGCTCCGAGATAACCTGAAAAGAAAGGAAAGGAAAAGGGGCGTGGAAAAGGAGTTGGAGAAGTGAGAGAAGCAAAGGAGAAAGATTAGTGACAGGGTGTATTTTTGCTGAGATGCGCAAGAGCAGGAGTGCTCACACTTTTTCAGCTTCCGAGCTACTTATAAAACAACCAAGTCAAAATGATCTACCTACCCACTACAAAAATGTGAAACATATAACACAATATCTGTTTTGAACTGGGTTTTCTGAGTTCACACTGCCATATAATCTCATTCAAAGCAGATAACATGGGATTTTATTCAACTCAAATAACCCAGGACCAGCAGCACTTGGGTGGCGTCAGGAGCCTGCGGGGCGGGACTGAGCCTCCCTCCCGCCCTGCCTGCGATCTACCAGGACACCCTACGCGATCTACCAGTAGATCGCCATCTACCTAATGAGCACCCCTGCACTAGAGAATACAGTTGATGTGAAGAAACACAGAAGAGGAATGAGGAATCAATTAAGGTGAGGAAGCAAAGAGCATCTGAAAAAGAAAGGCGGAAGCAACCACAGGGAAAGGAAAGGAAAAGGGACTTGCTATTTAGGAGAGCAATGGTAGCGGTTCTGCTGCTGCTACTAGTAGCTCCCTCAGTACTGAGTCTGCAGGGTGTGGGGTGGGTAAAGGAATGGGGTGGAAAGGAGGAGACCCGGGGGCAATGTGCAGCAGACAGATCTCAGTCTCCCAAGAGGAAGATGAGGAAGAACGGCTTTTCCCAAAGATTAGATCCCTACAATTAACAAGCTCCCTCCCACCCTCACACACACCAATAACACACAACCACCAGGATATAGGGGGATGAGAGAGAAAACAATATGTTGGCACATGTTGTAGCTCACCAGGAGTCACAGCAGCCAGGGGCTGATGGGTTCACTGATGACTTAAGAGTCAGACGGGATTGTGGGCTTTCCTGGGATTCATTCAAATGCAGGGCCTGAGAATGTCATTGCCTCTGAACCTCAAGACCAGTCACAGGAGTGGGAATCACCCTCTCTAGATAAGGAGTCTAGTGAAAATGAATATATGAGAAACACTCATGGGAAAGCATATGGCGATACGGACTTAAGCAAGGAAGCATGCTTGCAGATTAGGGCAGATAGTCAGCTTCATGAGAAGCAGAAATTCAAGGGTAGACATAATGGTTTCATGTCTGTTTATTATGAGCTAACGGGCACTCGGCTTTCAGTTCAGGCAATGTGGCTTTCAAGTACAGCCAGGCCTGGGTTCTCTAGTCCTTTATCCAAGTCTTGGTTATGGATTTTAGTATCCTGGGTGTTCTCCATGTTATTGTTTTATATTATTGTTCAAGTTTTTCTTATGGACTTAAACTGCCTTTGTATTTTGGGATTATCTTTGGACTGTATTGCTTTTGGATTTATAAAAGACAACTGTTGGGAATGTTTGGATTCTACACCTTATTTCTTTATTCCTGCTTTTTCACTACATATCTTTTGTGTGTTTTTGCAATAAGCTGTTTGCTTCTACTCTGAACTCTTGTGTGATGCTATGGTCATAGGTGGTTTCAGGCCTGGGGCACGACAGCACAGTTGTTGTGAGCCATCAAGTCCAACCCAGGTGTAGCCCCAGCAACACGGTGATGTCAAACAGGAAACAGGTAGTGTGCTGTCCCCCACCCACCCCATTACAAAAGGTGATCTCCAACCACCTTAGTTCTGCCAGCAGTGGTTAGTGTGTAAAATGATGGGAGAAACTCGAGACTCTCAGTTTTGGAAATTGGCTAACCTTTTCTCCCCTCATCCTTCTTCACTTGGAAGAAAGAGATGCACTATACTAGGCACCGACCACGATCTCTGTCATGGTTTACCGTGGGCAACACCAACTCTAGTGACACCACTGACTTACACCGACCTACCTGTAGGGATAAATCAACTCATTTCCTAAGTTACAATTTCTCAAATTAAACACATATACAGTAGAAATACCTAGGAAGTGAGCTACTTAAAACAAAATTTACTTTTAAAGGTGTGTTTTACCTGTAACAGGTGGAAGGCTAGGTGGTAGAGGGCCTGGAGGTGGAACGGGTGGCCTAAGGTTTACAGGAGGAGGAGTAAGAATCGGTGGTGGGGGAGGAAGTCCTGGAGGAGGTGGTCCTTCAACAACTGGGGGCTGTGCAGGAAAAGGCAATATGCCCGGAAGGTTCACATCTTCTACAACCACAGGGTCACTTCCATGATCAAAAGGACACATATCTCCTCTCATACAGAAACCTTTTTCTGAAATGATAAAAACAAAGGATTACTAAGAAAGCCTAAAGTATTATGTGAAACAAATTAATAGTCTCCTGCTAAGTTTAAGTTTATTTATATTTTGAGACATGATATAGCACTTTAATAAACTTATTTATGGTGAAGAAAAGAAAAAAACATTATTTTATCTTTGCTCTACTTTATTTAACTTTTAATGAACAATATATAAAATACTGGTTATATGAAAACACTGAATGATAATATTATTTTTTCATACATAGCAAGCTTCTCACTTGTATACTCACTTGGAAAGGGGATGTGACAGACTGCAAAAATTGAGGTTGGGCGGTATGCTGATATTTGGAGTGGCCAGAGAGGGAAACACTGGGAAGGGCAGAGGACGCAGGGGCTGGGACAGGTTGATGGTAGGAGGAAAATGGCAACAAGAAGTGGCTGCAGCATCTGCTCTTACCACAGTAGCACTACCTCTGTCCTTCCTGGAAACCAACACACCACCTGACTTCTCTCCTCCCTCACCCACATTCAAGGGAATGAATATCTGTGCAAATACATGTAAGCCATCCTGCCAGCCAAGATGAGTTAATACAGTTTGGAGGCCTGAAAAATATCCATGGTATCCATGATTTTCCCATTTTCATGGAGATACTTCACCACAAATGCAGTGAAAGAGTGGGCCACCTATATAGCAATAATGGAAATGCTCACAATAGGAATACATGGGTTAACCTTTCTAGACTTACCATCATAGTCTCTGCATCTTTTCTTTGGCAGTGGAGGTCTACCATAGGAACTATGGTCCAACTGTTCTTCATGAAATTCCGACCAACTTTCAGTAGTATTATTTCCATGGTGAGCAGGAGCAATAACTGTTATAGTGCTACTTAGTGTAGGCACAGGATAGTGACCAGATGAAATGTTTGTAACAGAAGAAACAGGAGTATAATTGTTTTCTAATGGCTCTGTTCTGTCCAAGTCATATTTGGGCTTCCCAAGATCCCGCTCTGCAAGAAAATGTTAGGAAATATTTTAACATTTTAAAAGATTTTAAGATGAATGTACAGAACATGTCTAATATTGTGCTGGCTGACCAACTTAACTAAAATCAACAAATAATAAAAATAATAAACTTTGTTTATATCCTGCCAACATCTCCCAAAAGGGACTCGGGGCGGCTTCCAAGGCACTATAAATGTAGTATATAACATAAACGGTACATGAGTATAAAAACAATATCACATAAAAGTTATAAAACTAACCACTATTAACACATAAAATAAAATAAAAACACAGTTTAAAACGCAGACCATCTGTAGTTAAAAATAGCTGGCTTCAAATCACAACAAAAGTGCCAAAGTATCAGATGCTGAATGCTGTTTAAGAGCAATAATAATTAAAGTAGTCAATTAATCTTGTTTTGCCCGAACAATTTAAAATTATCATAAATAATCTTATGAGATTCTTATTACACAAACTGGGATTTAAATCAAGATAACTTGCAATACTTTCAAATTATTTGGACAAAATGAGATTAGTTAACCATTTTAATTAGTCTTCCTCTGAAGCAGAGCATATAGCATTCAATATTTGTTGATTGCTAATTCATACATTTAAACCATTTTTCCAGGATCTCTAGCTTTTAGTAGTTTGTAGGCCAAATCTAAGAAATTGTCCTGGTGTCATTTTCTTTCATTTTAACCCAGGTCCCATTTATTCTACCACAGGGCTGTCCAACTTCTACCGGACCTGTGGCCGGAATTCCGGTTACTGATGACCTGGGGGGGCCGAAGGGTCTGCCTCTGCCCCCCGCTCCGCCCCCTCCCCGGCTCCACCCCTGCCCTGCCCCCAGCTCCGCCCCCTCCCCAGCTCCGCCCCCTCCCCGGCTTGGAGGTGTCTGTGGACGACACCGGGGCTTTGACTTGGAGATAGAGATGAACACCAAAATCCCAGTCTCAAGTCCCAGTCCCTGCTTTGAACTGGATTATATTGCAGTGTGGACTCAGGGCTCTTCACACAGCCATATAACCCAGAATATCCAGGCAGGAAACCCCACAAAACCTGCTTTGAACTGGATTATATTGCAGTGTGGACTCAGGGCCCTTCCACACAGCCATATAACCCAGAATACCTGCTTTGAACTGGATTATCGGAGTCCACACTCATATAATCTGGTTTAAAGCAAATAACATGGGATTTTATTCAGATGTGTGGAAAGGAAGTCAAATAAGAAGCCAGGGCCCTTCCACACAGGCCTATAACCCTGAATGATAAGGCATAATATTCATTCTGCCTCTGCTAATAATAATAATAACAACAACAGGTTCCTGGAGTAGGAGACCTCCAAGGGCCATCCAGGGCCATCCAGTCCAATCTCCTTCTGCCAGAAGGGGAAAATACAATCAAAGCATTCCTCACAGATGGCCATTCAGCCTCTGATGATCATAATAATAATAATATTAATTACAATGGGTTCCTAGAATAGGAGACCTCCAAGGGCCCATCCAGTCCTACCTCCTTCTGCCATAAGGGGAAAACACAATCAAAGCATTCCTCGGCCATGTTGAATCAAACTTGGCAGACTAAACTCTCATGAGAGCAACAGAAAGTACTGAACCTTGAGTTTGAGAGTTGTAGTTCTCCTCCATCCAGAGAGCACTGTGGACTCAAATAATGATGGATCAAGACCAAACTTGGCACGAATCCTCAGAAGAGGAGGAAGCTGGAAAGGGAATGGATGAGCACCCCCCCCCCCGCGTGCTCCGAACTCGGCCCCACCCCGTTTTGCTCTGGCCCTGCCCCCGCGCGCGCAGTGCACTCTCTCTCTCTCCTTCCCTCTTTCGGTCAGGTGGTGGAAGAGGGGAAGGAAATGAAAGGGGAAAGAGAGAGAGAAGGAGGGAGGAGGGAGAGGGAGGAGGGAAGTAGGAGGAGGAGGAAGGGAGCCTGCTCCTCCTCCCTGCCCCGCCCCACACCCCCTGCCACGAAAAATAAATAAAAAAATCAAAAAAAAATTTCAAAAAATATTCAAAAAAATATTCAAAAAATAATTTAAAAAATAATTTTAAAAAAATCTTTAAAAGCAGATATTTTGCAGGAGGGTAGGGGGCCATGGGGAAGGGGCTGGGGGCCGTATGCGGGTCGCGGGCCGGCAGTTGGACAGCCCTGTTCTACCACAATAAAAATATTAAGAAATATTATTATTCGGAAATATAATCCACTGGCCTAGAGGGAATGCTAAAACAAAAAGTAGTATTAAAAGGATAAAAAATTATCTAAAATGAACACTAAAAATGAAACCTTGCTACTAACAGAAATAAGAAACCTAAGAATAAATTGCCTCTTTAAAAGAGAAAGATCAGATCCAATTTTTAAAACACAAATTGATTGAAAATTTTAGAGAAAGTTATTTGCCTTGGCAGAAAAACAAAAAAAGGAGGTTCCAGGCCATGACCAAAAAGATCCTCTCTAACAGTTATCTCACTCACTACAATTGGATTATTTGATAGATTTAGGAAAATAAACATTATTTTATAGCAAAGGTTCTGTCCAAAATCATAACAGGCTTGATTGAAGTTGTTGATGTGTGCTTGTGAATCTGTTTTTGATTTAAAATAACCCTATCACAGGATTTTCTTGGCAAGATTTGTCCAGAACAGGTTTTGTTTCAGTTCTTCTCTGAGGCTGAGAGTGTCACTTGCGTTAGGTTTCCACAACTGAATAGTGATTTGAACCCTGGTCTTGCTCAAACCACTATACAACACTGACTCTATTGACTGAGGGGATTATGATCAACTTCAAATAAAGGTAATATTCTATTTTCACTTCTACCTATAGGGTACAAAGTTTTTAAATCTTTTAAGAAGGCAAACTGTGTCTCAACAGATTCCACAATTCTGACAATTTGTCTGCATGAGGATAAATTTTACTGAAGAGGTTCTTGGAACTGAAGTCCAAAACACCTGGAGGGCCACAAGCTTGAAACCACTGGATTAGCGTACTGGCTGCAGTATGTCAGCATTTTAAGGTACAGTACAGTATCATACCATGCTTATTCATCCACAAGTGGAACCTCTTCAGTAAAATTTACCCTCATGCAGACAAATAGCCAGAATTGTGGAATCAGTTGGCACTGTTTGCCTTCTTACAACTTTAAAAAACATAACAAAAAGGACAAAAATCTTGGAAATCATATACTTCAAAAAATATAAATAAAAGGCTTTCATGAGATATGTTGTGTCCCCATACAATTCATTAATAAAACTTCTATATGTGTTTATATCCCTTGTAAGGGGTTAGTTTAACCTCTGGTTTGCTAATAAAACTGAATTACAGTGCTGCAAAATGAAGCATGTCTAAAGTGTGTCAATCACATGAAATGTTTGGAAAGCTTTGCAGTAGTGTCAACTCATTGCTGTGGGATGGTAATAATAAACACTGCAAAGCAACACGAAGACTAATAATTACCTCTGCTCCTTGTTCTGCTTCTTGTCCGACTCCTGCTCCTGTCCCTGTCTCGATCCCGCAACCTTTCCTTGCTCCAACTTCTACTGCGGCTTCGGCTGTAGCTCCGGCTCCGCCCCCTTCTTCTGTTGTAACGGTCCCTATAGGACTCTCTCCGCGGAGGATTCCGATCATACTCTCTCTTGCGAGAGCGCTCGTCCTTCTTTCTTTCATCCCTGCTTCTAAATATTTCAGATTGTTATACAGAAACACACTCAAATTTCTAAATAAACTTGGAATCTACAATTTACATCAAAGACAAAACATAACCATAACCATTTGCATAAAAATAATGAGTACAGTCATCAAAACTTTGACATTGATGCAAAAGATATTTTAAATTTGAATACAGGAGGAAAGAAACAGATACTGGAATAGAAGCATTTTTAATTAATTTAAGTTTGGGTCTCTATGATGTTTTGGACTTGTTACATGTTATTTCATTTGTTGGATAAAGTTGTTATATAGGCACTGTGTAGTAGATATTCTAAGGTAAGGAATTGTTGGGAGAGGCTAAGAATTGAACACTGAGAGAAAGTAGAGATAAGTCAACTGTCTGAGAGGATTTCCAAAAGACTGCTGGATGGGAAATGAGAGTAAAGGAAGATTTAAGTATTCATTCATTGGACTGAATAATTAGAGTGAGGGATATCCACTCAAAAATCTGAAGCAATTACTAACTTCACATGAGAATTACCTGGTTTCTCGGTACCGCGAACTTGATTGAGGGGGACTATGATTTAACCTTCTAGAAAACTTCTTCTCCCTTTCTTCTTCTTTAATTATCTTTACAAAAAAGATGGAAAAAGTGTGAAACAGAATTGCCATTCCAGAAACAAAGTTGCCATTTTCAAATCCAGCCTGTTGAAAATTATACCAGAGCTTGATCTCTTCACAACGGCAACCTATGCTAATACATTATATGCTACACATTTCTCCCATACTGGAAATACCATGGCCAAAAAGTTATAAAAAAAAAAAGTTATAAAAAAGTTATAAAAAGTTCCCTCATGGTTTCGCAGTTCACTTATCGTGGACTCGCTGTTTCGCGGGTTTTTCCCTCCCTCCAGCCATGGAGTCTACAGGGGGCTTTTTCTTCCTAGAAGACCCCTGTGTGGCGGGAAACTTTTCCCTCCTCAGTCCTCCCTCCAGCCTTGAAAGGACTTTCCTTTCTTTCCTTCGGAGGAGGGAGAAAAGGAGAGGCAAGTGGCCTGGCTGGGCAAAATAAAAAAGGCTGGAGGGAGGGAAGACTGACGAGGGAAAACTTTCCTGCCGTGGAGTGTGAAGGGGCTTCTTCTTTCCAACCTTGAAGGGCCTTTCCTTTTTTTCCTTTGGAGGAGACTGAAGAGGAAAAGCCGTTCAAAGCTGGAGGGAGGGAGGACTGACGAGGGGGAAACCGCGAGATTATCAGGTGGAGGGCGCCCACTGCCATAATGGGCCTTGCCTCTTCTCCCTCCTCTTCAGCCTCCTCCGAAGGAAAGAGAGAAAAGGCTGAAGAGGGGGGAGGAGAGGCAAAGCGCATTGCGGAGGTGGGCTCACTCCCGCCAGCCATGGAGTCTTCCAGAAGCCCCCTGCATGGTAGGAAAGTTTTCCCACCGCTTGGCCGGATGAGTCTGGGGGCCAGCTTCCTTCCCCATGCAGCAGCTTTAAAAGGCTGCTCTGGGATCACCACAGGCCCCGTGCCTGCTTAAACTGAAGGAGTCTTCAGCGGCGGCAAATTCTCAGTGGCAGGAAGCAGCGCGGCAGCAAGCGATGGCAACAGGGTTTGGTTCAGGCCTTTGGCCTGTTTTTCTATTGGGGCTTTTCTTTTGCTGCTGCTGCAGCAGCAGGAGCAGCCCAGCCAGGGCACCCAGTCCTGGTAGGGCCTGCAGATTCTAGGCTGCGTCGAGTCCTCTAGCGGGCCTATCACCCCTCCTAGCCCTTATGAGAGGGCTTAGGCCTTCTCTTCCTTTGGCTCCTGCTGGGCCCTCAGCCGAGGGGCTTCCTCCCCCCTCCGACCCCTTGAAAGCCTGAGCCAGCGGCCGCTTATAGCCTGCCTCACATTTTTTGGCCGCTGCCTTTTGCCCTGTGGCCTCTTCCTGCTGGCCACGCCCAGAGTATGTGAGTCAAAGAGAGAGAGTAAGGAGGGGGAGAGAGTAGTGGGCGTCCCTACTTCGTGGTTTTTCACTTATCGCAGGGGTCCCTGGAATGGAACCCCCGCGATATGTGGGGGAACTCTGTAGAAGGTTGTAGTTGTGAAGAGTTCAGGCTCTGTCATAAATTTCTAAGACTCTGGTATAAATTTCTCTGAGACATTTTTATGTTAATGCACCCTTGCTAAGCATTCTTCAACACACAATTCTAATAATCTTAATAAAGTCACATGATTTATACCTCTAAGCTTCATATCTCTACGATATATATTCCTAAGATCTTTAATGAGCCCCTCAGATCACTACCACAGTTTTAGATGTACTACAAACAGCACGTCAAATATACAAACCAAAATACAAGATACAAATTGAACACAGAAATAAGCACAAATACTTACTACCTCTTCCTTTTTTGTGTCTTTTTCTTGATGTTGAAAGAAGTCTGACTTTAGACTTCCAGATGATAGCTGTTCTGGTGGAGGTAGATAGCTTTTTGTATTCACAGCATCAAAAAGTTTTTCCACAAATATTTGAGTCTCTAAATTATAGCAAGAAAGATACACAAATTATCACTTTGATATAGTAATATAATGGCTAACACTATTAATAACCTAATTGTTTTATGACAATAGATTAAATGTCCAGTTTGCAGGATATGAAAAGGGCATGCAAGAAATCAAACCCTATATATCAACCAAAAAAACCTTTATTTATATCTCGCCCCATCTCCCTGTCAGGACTAAAGAGGCAAATATTCAATGCTTTGTACTGTAATAAATATGTAGTACAATTTAAATAAAATACAATTTAAACAATATAAAGCAAATAGTTTTAAAAGTAATAACCATTATGTTTTATGAAGGGCTTTTATCTTGAGGCAAACAATTGTAATGATAACTGACAACATTTGTTACATTTCAACCTTGCCTTAATCCAGGGAGTTCCCTACTGTTATCCTTACAACTTCAGGTAGGTGAAAACCAAAGGTGACTGGACCAAAGTGAGCTTCATGCCCAAGCAAAACCTCAATCTCCTCATAATAATTCAATAATAATAACTGAATTATAGTAACTTTTAATACTAGTAAAAGCCAAACAGAATTCATCTCTCTGTCGTGTGCTACTTGCTCTATCAGATCATTGGGACAAAGCTATTCCAAACTTTCAGGCTTGAAAGACAGAATTGATAGCATCATAACACACTGCATTCTCCAATCAGAGAACTGCCCCCAGAGGCTCAAAGAAAGAAAACCTGGAATAAAATATTACTCACATGCTATAAGTAAGAAATATTTCAGATGAGCAAATATTTAAAGTGATGGAACAGGTTTTATAATCACAACATAGGAAAATAGTAATCATTCAAGGCAATTCAGAACATAGTTAAAAGTGGGAAGCATGCAATAATTTGCTAATTACAAACAGCTACTTGATCATTAAAAGCTTCCAAAAGTGATGCTTGTTGTATAGCAAAACTATAATTACTGTATCTGGTTTGTAGTGCCCTCACTACATTTCTATGGAACACCATGGCTGTTGGTTTTTATATGACCTATGTAGTGCATACTCAGGGCAATATGTAAGTGAATATTCAGTACAGTAGGAAATCAGAACCCTTCACAACTTTGTGTTCACAAGAACTTACCCTTTTGAAGAAACACATCTAGCTGGTCAACACACAATGCCTTCAGTTCTTTCTCACTTTTGTCTTTTTTTACCAAGGCAAGAACATATTTCGCTAGGGCTGAGGGATCTGCATCACATCTGCAAATGGAATTAATACTATCAGTAATCAAGATATGTTTAAATCTTACTTCAAGCTGGTACACAATGTTCCATACCTTCACTCTTTTATTGTTTATTTAGCTTGAATGTATACTGAAAAGGCAATTTCTTAATTTCATCTCTCTCACTGCACTACATTTTCAACCATCACTGTGATCACAACTAAACCTTCGGACAAAGAGTAACCTATCGTTACTGAAAAACATAAATTATGTGTAAAAATTTCCCTGGGCATCAAAATTACTCACAGGCCAAGCTTTTTGCAACATACTAAGACTCCTCTGATTCAACTTTTAAAATGAAAACAATTGAAAAACTGTTAACTATCTTTCATTATTTTATGTTAGTTTGTTAGGTTTTGAGATTACCATTTTGTATTATATTTTTAAATTTTGCCTTGGTTTTTGTATTGTGTTTTATTTTCTCTTAGGTTTTTGAGATTGCTGTTTATGAATTATGTTTTATTTTTGCTTTGGTTTTTGAGAAGGAGGTGAGTTTTATTTTCTGTAAGCCGCCCTGAGTCTGGTTTGAAGATGGAGTGGGATATAAATAAAATTCATCAATATTATTATTGATACTAAACAAAATTAAGACACAGCAAACAAGATCATTGTGCTGGCTTTTATATTTGACCACATATTGGACACTTCCCAAGTATTATTACTATTACTACTATTAGCCTACTACTATGCTTATACAAAATTGCTTTTGACTTTTCCATTCTTGTTTTTAGTTTACCAATATTCTAAGTATTAAATTTCTAGCTCTTAGTTACTATTTTTACAGATAAATATTTTGCTCTTTGTATTTCTCAAAGAAGAAGTGGAAAATAAAGAATACTGGAGTTATAATCAACAGACAAAATATTTAGTCTCTTCGGAAGTAAAAAGCTAAAGTCAGCTAAGAAATGATAGAGTTTTTATCCAAAGATTGGAATTATGACACATATCAAATTCTGATAAATCCTGTTATATTAAAAAGCAAAATAATGTATCTTTTAAATATAATAAAGTTAATCAGTCCTGTACAATGATCTATGGCAAAGAAGATGCAAGACTATAGAACAGGGGTCCTCAAACTACAGCCCGCAGGCCAGCCCCAGCCCCCCGGGGGCATTTATCCAACTAAACCAATAGCAGCCTGGCTAGTGCTGGTGCTGCTCTCCCGCTTGGGGGGCTGGGGAGGAATGGAGTGAGTGAGAAGGCGGCCAAGCACAGAGGCGCCAAGGAAGGAAGGCAGGCAGGCAGGCAGGCAGGCAAGCAGACCAGGGCATTCCTGCCCCCCTTCCCCCAGCCCCAAAGGGCACTGACCTCGCATATCCAGCTCCACCGGTAGAGCTCCAGGGTGCTCGAGGCAGGTGCGCCTTGGCTGGGGCTGCAGGGCTGGGAGGCAGCGCGAGGCGCATCTGTCTCTCTTCACCGCGCTCCTAGTCTTCGGCCACTCTCCTCTTGCTGCTCCTGTTGACCCTGGGCGGGAGACCAGCAGCAGCAGCCAGGTCAGTAGCAAGGCCAAGGGGCAGCAAGAGGAGAGCAGCCGAAGACTAGGAGCATGAAGAGAGACAAAGGCACCTCCCGCTGCCTGACAGCCCTGCAGCAGGAGGTTCGTCTGTCTCTCGGGAGCGCTAAAGGTGGACTCCCGGAGCTCTAAAGGCAGAGCTGGAGCATCTGAAGTCAGCACCCTTTGGGGCTGGGTTGGCAATGCTCTTCCATTAACTACTACTATTATTATTATTGCTCCTGCAGTAATTCTATTTTCCTGCCTGTCAGAAAGAAGTGGCTGGACTAGATGACCTTTGGGGTTCCCTTCCAATTGTATGAGTCTTATAATACTACATAATTATCATCATCATCATCTAATTCTATCTTCCTGTCTGGCAGAAAGAAGGGGCTGGACTAGATGACATTTGGGGGTCCCTTCCAACTGAGTCTAATAATAACAATAACAACAATAATATCTCATTTCCCTCAAACCCCTCCAGTATGTTCTGTTGGTCATGGGAGTTCTGTATGCTAAGTTTGGTTCAGATCCATTTTGGAGCTCAGAATGCTCTTTGATGGCTGGTGAACTATAAATCCTCAGAACTGCAATTCCTAAATGTCAGTGTCTCTTTTCCCCAAACCTCTCCAGTATGTTCTGTTGGTCACAACATTAGAAAAGTTGAGAACCACTGGTTTATACCCTGCTTCTCTCCCTAAGGGACCCACAGCTGCTCACAATACAATACAAATCAAAGCACATTTAATTTAAAATACAAAACAAAAATCACACAAAACATAATAACATCCAGAAGTAAGATATAAATAAATGTTAAGCATTAAAAACATGTAAAAGGAAGGATGTGAGGGGCTGCTGGGCTATTCAGCTTTGAATGTGTTTTAATAGGGAATGCCACCGTATGTAATTTTATGTCTCGGGATACATGTTGCGTTTTTATGCTTGTGTTTTATTGTATGGCTACATGGATGCCACATGTCAGCCTATTTTATGTGCTGTTATCCGCCCCGAGCCTGCAGGGAGGAGCGGAATACAAGATGGAATAATAAATAAATAAATAAATAAATAATAGCTTTCCATTGAATGTTTAAAGCAGGTATGGGCCAGCTGGGGCCCTCCTTGTGTTTTGGACTTCAACTCCCAGTACTGGCTGTTAGGAATTGTGGGAGTTGAAGTCCAAAACACAAGGAGGGCCCAAGCTGGCCCATGCCTGCTTTAAAGAATAGCAATGATATTTAATTCTATTTTAATGTTTCATATATTTGTAGATTTAAAATTGTATTGAAATGTAAGCTGCTTTGGCCCCATCCACACAGCTGTATAAAATCCACACTTAACTGGCTTATATGGCAGAGTGGACTCTGATAATGCAGTTCAAAGCTTTGATATTCTGGGTTATATGGTTGTTTGGAAGGGCCCTTTCAGACAGGCCCTATATCCCAGGAACGGATTCTAGGTTTTCTGTTTATCCCAGATTATCTGGCAGTGCAGACTCATATAATCCAGTTTAAAGCAGAAAACCTGGGATCAGATCCTAGGAAATAGGGCGTCTGGAAGGGCCCACAGTCTCCTTGTGGAGACAAAAAGTGGTGTATAAATAAACATAATAATAAAATTGTAGAACAGAAATCTGTTCCTGGTTTGAAAGTGTTATTTTCTGTTTAATTGTGTGGCCTTTACTTTGAAAGTAGTAGTTCTCATCCAGAAACTTTGTGTGGCCGCCACAAACTATGATGACAAGAGGTTATGGAAGTTTGACCGATAGGCTGATCAGTAAACATATTAATGGGTTCCTTCTGTTATAGTAAGCCTGTTACCCATGCTACGACATGCTTGAAGTCAAAATTTCATTTATTTGTAACTAGAAATAAATGTTTCACAATATATAAAATGAGTGTTTCACAATATTCCCATGTAAGCTATAGTCCGGCCCTCTAACTGTCTGAGGGACAGTGAATTGGCCCCCTGTTCAAAATGTGTGAGGACCCCTGCTATAGAAGAAAGGATGTTAACACTCATGCATTAGAAGACTTGCATTGAATAATCTGTTGTTTATTTCTCATCCCCCAAAAGTATTCCAATGTACTGTGGGATATTAAAATACCCTATCGCTAAAGGACTTTTTTTTTATTTGCAACCTTTATCCCAGAGAAGAACCGAAGATGCTCACAAAAGAGATCAGAAAACCATGACAATGCCATTTTAAAAACAATTAAAATCATCACATTTAAAGCAGCATAATATTAATTCAAAAGTATACAAAAGTTTAAAAAAAATAGAGTAGACACTTCAACAAGAAGTCTCCCTGTAAGTGATTATATATGAAAAGCTCTCTTGACAAAAATAAATACTTGCTAGCAAGCTAATGCACAGCAGGACTAGCCTCCCACATAAGGGAATTCCATAATCTAGGTGCAGTCATGGAGAAAGCTTTCTCTCATGTTCTCACCAAGTGGTGGCTCAAAAAGAAAACACTGCTCTGTAGAACTTAAGATTCTGGCAGGTTCAGATAGGGGCACAGTGTCTTTCTAATAGACTGAACCAAAGCCATACCTGGGTGATGACCTGCACTTTGAATTGTGCCCAGAAACCAATCAGTAGCCAGTGAAGCAATTTTAACAAGTGAGATCCATGCTCCCTATAATTCGCCCACCAGCATTCTAAATCCACGGAAGTTTCTGAACAGCTTTCAAAGGCAGATTTCATGGAGTATGTAATAGAATTCCAAACAGTATATAGACAAGTTATGTGTCACCATAACCAGATCTAACATATGAAGGAACAGGTGAAGCTGGTGCACTAGTTTTCATTGCACAAATGTACTACTGGATGAGTCTGAGAATTCAATGAGAATGTAACTCACCCAATAGAGGCTAAATCCTTAGTCTATAACAGGGCTGTCCAACTTCTTCCGACCCAAGGGCCGGAAGAAGTGTCACTGATCACCTGGGGGGCCGGAGGTGATCAGTGAGCGGGGGCAGGGCCACTCATGGGGGGCGGGAGGGCAGGGCCACTCACTCACGTAGCCCCTCCTCTTTCCCCCCGCTCGCACCGCTCCTCAGATCCCGGGCGGCAGGGGCGAGCGGGGAGAAGGAGGAGGGGCTACAGAGGAAGCGGGTAGCCAGCTTCCTCCGTAGCCACTCCTACTTCTCCCTGCTCGCACCGCTTCTCGGATCCCGAGCGGCAGGCGCGAGCGGGGAGAAGCAGGAGTGGCTACAGAGGAAGAAGGCCGAAATCGCCCTTCTGAGGAAGCCGGCATGTCACGGCTTTAGGAGGGACAAGCTGCGGGGGAGCCTCTCCCCTCGGCTCGCCCCTTCCTC
Source organism: Anolis apletophallus (assembly GCA_030556195.1). Taxonomy (NCBI): domain Eukaryota; kingdom Metazoa; phylum Chordata; class Lepidosauria; order Squamata; family Anolidae; genus Anolis; species Anolis apletophallus. The sequence continues at coordinate 96,843,528 of JARBWK010000004.1, forward strand.
CTAAAGCCGTGACATGCCGGCTTCCTCAGAAGGGCGGCTGAAAATCGCCCTTCTGAGGAAGCCGGCATGTCACGGCTTTAGGAGGAAGGGACGAGCTGCGGGGGAGCCTCTCCCCGCGGCTCGCCCCTCTCTCCCCGCCGCCGCGGCCGGAGATCGCCGCCCGCCGCGGTGGGAAGGGAGGGAAGGAGGATGCGGGGCAGGGAGGAGGAAGAGAGCTGGCTCCTCCTCCCTGCACCGCCCCTTGTCCCTCTCTCACCGACGCCGATGCAAACCGGTTTGCATCAGCGCCGGCGAAAGAGGGAAGAGAGGGCAGTGCAGGGAGGAGGAGCTAGCTCTCTTCCTCCCCCCTGCACCAGTCCTTGTCCCTCTCACCGGCGCCGATGCAAACTGGTTTGCATAGGCGCCGGCGAGAGAGGGAAGAAGAGGGCAGTGCAGGGAGGAGGAGCTGGCTCCCTTCCTTCTCCCTGCCCCGCCTCCTCCTCCTCCCGTCCCTCCCCCCCCCGCCGCTGCGATCTCGCAGCGGCGGCGCGGAGAGAGGGACGGAGGGGGCAGTGCCGGGAGGAGGAGCTGGCTCACTTTCTCCTCCCTGCCCCGCCTCCCCCCCCCCCCACGGCCACCATTTTTTAAAAAAATATTTTTTAATTTTTTTAAAAAAAAAATTTAAAATGGCGGCCGGGGGCATAGCGGGGGCCGTGTCCAACAGGCTGGGGGGGGGGGTGTACGGCTCCCGGGCCGCCTGTTGGGCAGCCCTGGTCTATAATATGCTTATTGACTGACTAGGAGAACCCCTGTCTTTTCTGGATTAAGGTTCAATTTGTTTGTCTCCCATTTAGTCCATTACTGACAACATACATTGTTTCAGAATTGCTACAGATTCCTTGGACTCTGATAGCAAGCTCCTCAGAGATATTCTGTACTGCATTTCCTCCCGAATATCCTTTTCCTTATATCCTCAATCCCTCAGGTCCTCAGTTTTTCTACAGATTCATGTTTCATACACAATATAGGTTGCAAATGAGCAAGACATGAAGCTGGTGAAAGAGGTAAGGAGCTATGAAATTGTGAGAGAAGTACATATCGTCCTCCAGCAGGCCAGGAACTGGAGGGCCTCATCATCGCTCTTCAACAGGCCGGGCCCTGGAGTGCCTCATTATTGCCCTCCACCAGCCTGGGCCCTGGGGGGCCTCGTCATCGCCCTCTACCAGACTGGGCTGCGGAGGGCCTCATCATCGCCGTTCAGCAGGCCAGGCCCAACAAGGCCTCATCATTGGCCTCCACCAGGTCGGGCCCAGGAGGTCCTAGTCATCACCCTCCACCAGGCTGGGCCCTGGAATGCCTCGTCATCACCCTTCATCAGGCCGGGCCCAAGAAGGCCTCAGTATCACCCTCCAGCAGGCCGGGCCAAGGAGGGCCTCGTCATCGCTCTCCAGCAGGCCGCACCCTGGAGGGCTTTGTCATCGTCCTCCAGCAGGCCACGCCCTGGAGGGCCTTGTCATCGCCCTCCACCAGGCCGGGCCCTGGAGGGCCTTGTCATTGCTCTTTAGCAGGCCGGGCCCAAGAAGGCCTCAGCATCGGCCTTCAGCAGGCTGCGGCAGCTCCAATTAAATTGTTGTTCGTTCGCTTTGACATTAAATGTTTGTCACTTTGTTACTTTTGTTGTAAACTGCCCTGAATCCCCCTGGGGAGATAGGGTGGTATATAAAGAAATTATTATTATATTCAAAAACTCATTATGCATTCAACAATATTCCAAAATACAAAAAATACAAAAACTGAAAAGACTTCTGGTCCTAAGCATTTTGGATAAAGGATACTCAACCTTTAATTTTCAATTTTAGACTTCCAGCAATTTCATGTAGATATTAAACAGGATAGGGAACAAAGCTGAATTCTATGGGAATTCAAAGGCCAGTGCAACCAAACATTATTGTAACATTGAAATCTAGTTTGTACATTCTGCAATCTAAACTTCTCTGTTTTTCATAGTATTAAAATCTGCAGCTTTGCTCTTCTAACTAGAGGTGTGATAACAACCATATCCCTACTGAACGACGAACCTGAAATTTAACTGACTTTTCTCCTGGCCTATTTGCTTTAGTAGCAGACAGATCTGGAGAACATTTAGATCAAATGAAGTTCAAGGAAACTAAGAAGACTTGAAAGTAACAGGGATCTTGAAAAGACTGAGTGTTCTTTTAAACGATAAATTAACTTTCCACTATTTTAATTATTCTTCATCGACTACATCAAATAAGTAATAGGCAGGTTCTTACAGGGAGGTCAGCACAAGATTTAACAGACCCACTTTGTAATTTTTAAAAAGAAAAATCTATAATGTCATGATTGTTAGTATTGTTGTTAATTAATCACCAGCAAAGTGCTAATGTTTGTGGCTGGTGATAAAACCATAGGGTTTTTAAAGGTGCTTCTAGAGATAATATTTACTGGGAAATTCCACTGACCTGAATTGGGTGGGGGGGGTGGGAGGAGAGAACACTGTGGTTTTCCATTTGGAATAACCTGTACTTACTCATTCTTCTTCCCCCCCTTGCTTCTCTTTAGAGAAATTTTGTTAATGGGAAAATGATAAAGCAGATGAACAATTAGTTTTAACCAAATGTCCCAGAAGATTATCAGTGAAATATTTTATACTGAAATCGGAATGATCTACTGGAATATTCTTTTTTTCCCCAATTATTCTGTCTGCTGTTGAATTCCTCATTGTGCCTCTCTTGCAGGCTGCCCTGAGTCCCCTTTGGGGTGAGAGGGGAGGGATATAAATGTTGTAAGTACCGTTAAATAGATAAATAAATAACATTGAATAAGTCATACTCACTGAGCTTCAGATGAAAACAAAAGCAACACACATACACAGAACAAAACTTGCCAAGAAATCCCTTTAAATGGAGACAATCTGAAAGCATACAACCACCAGCCACTACACCAAGTCATTTTTAAACTAGGTGTCACTGCGCCTATTTAATTTATAACCCACCTTTCCCCCATGACTGACAATAAATGAATATAAAATGACTGATAATAAATCAATAGAATTTTCTGTTTCAGTCTTATGATTATTTATTTTGAAATGTTATTTAAACATAACCCCATAACAGAAATATTTTAACACCAAAGGTGATAAAGAAATGCATTGACCATATTATTTCTTCTAATAAATTGAAATAATAAATACGATTTGCATTTCAATTACTATTTTGTGGTCTTGATTTTTTTTGTCCTTTTCAGTTTAAAGTCTTTTTAACCTTGCCCCTTGTTTTTTAAGCCAAGTTTCCACACATATGCTTCAACTGCCACAGAACATGAGAAACAAAAGTAACCATGGCACTTGAGCTATATTTAAACCATCGTCTGTAAAAAAAATTACAGCACCAAAATCCCAGGGTATTTAATAAGCTTAAGGAATACTTTCAATTTTAATGAGCCTATGGTTCCATAATGTGTATATGTAATCATAATTTCACATACAGGTGTGTAAAAAGGTATAGTGGCAGAGTTAAAGTACAACAGACAATAGTCCTAAAACAAATTGTGAAAGTCAAACCAAAGCAACAAATTAAGACTAAATATGATGAAAAACCACAGGGAGCACTGCAGCAAATGAATATTAGTAGAAAACACTGACATTGTTTGCCCAGACTGTAGGTACAGCAACTCTAGGGAGTTTTCCAACCCATTAAAAAGAAAAACAGGAAAATTGTTTGTTCAAAAAATATAATACAACCTATTATCATACTAGCTATTCCATACTCAATGATTTTGCATTTAAAAACTTATCTTATAAAAGATTAGTGGTCTCATTATTTCATGTTTCTTAGAGAGGAAGAGGTATTCACATACACACCTGCATTTTGAGATTACAGGTAGTTCACTTTCCTGCAGTGTGTGGTGACTAGAACTATGTTGCGACGGTGGAGATGTTATACCACAATTTAAAATATTTTCCTATACCATATATTTAAAATTTGGTTGCCATCTGGAGTAATCAAATATGCTTCAAGTTCAATATTCATCAACTGAATTAGTCTGCAACCAATGCACAGCAAGACTCATTTTCAACTGACTATAAATAGGAACAGGCTGTTTTTATATTATTTCAGTCTATTATAACAGGAAGTTATACTTATTTATATTTGTGCCACTTTCAGACATCTAGACCACTTTCTGACTTTTAGACAAAAGTGCAGCATTATAATTTGACACTGATCTATGACCTGAAGTAACTGCTCTCTCTCCCAAAAACACTTTTTTAAAAACCAGGGGCAGTTGTCCGACTGCCAGATATTGCTGCATGCTGATACTCTACTCCAGGCACCTTCAAACTGCAGCCCTCCAGTGGTTAGGACTCCAACTCCCAGAATTCCTGACCACTAAACAAGCTGGTTAGGGCATCTGGGAGTTAGAAGCCCAAACAGCTGGAGGGTCACAGTTTGAGGATGACTGCTCTACAATACTCTAAGACAGGCTGCAGGCTGCTATAAGTTCTTTCTATTTCTTTTTGCCTTTTAACATTTAGACTGCTCAACAATAGAACATATTATACTGTAAATGTACCAAACACAGTGGTGCATTTCCCTAGATCACTTATAAAGAAAAGTACACATGCCCTGTCTGTTTTATTGTTAAAGAGGTGCCTTTCCAACAGCTGTAGATATTTAATTACTATTGCAACTGGGGCCCATTTTTCATATTGTAATCCAAAGACTTATAGGTACATACAATCAGCTCCCTTTGCAATCCCTGGAGTTAGGGACACAGGACCTTACACAAAAGTGAAAAAATGCACATTAAAAATCCTGAAAAAGATACCTGAGAGAATCCCTCTCTAGAAATTTCTATGGCTTCTAGCATGGCTGTATGGTTAACTTCCACTAGAACAGTGGTTCTCAACTTGTGGGTCCCCAGATATTTTTTTGCCTTCAACTCCAAGAAATCCTAATAACTGGTAAACTGGCTGGGATTTCTGGGAGTTGCATGACCCAAGGGTAGAGAACCACTCCAATAGAAAATGAATATAGAAATTACTAAAGAAAACATTTTAATCAAATCCATGAAGAATCAAATCCACAAAAGTTTTTAAAAAACCCACAAATGTTGAGGAATGGCTGTATATGTTTGCCAAGAATGACACCTGCCAAAATGCAATGTTGGTTTCCCCATCCCAGTGCCGTACAATGGTTGAAGAAAAAGAAAGATAAAATATGAACACCCATGTAGAGACCCTTGCTTTTTAATGCTGAATTGCAATATAGGATGAGTTTCCCTTATTCAAAATTAGGATTGCAGTTTTTTTAATTTTTGGATATTGAAATATCTTTCTTTGCATATACGTACATAAGACATGTTGGACATGGAACCCAAGTCTAATAACAATATTTATAGCTCATGGAGACCTCATATAATAGCCTGAAGATAATTTTATTTTTAAAAAAATAATTGTGTGCATAAAACAAAATTTTATTCACTGAAGTATCAGAAAGAAAAGGTATCTGTATTTCTGTTGCCCATGTGAACAGTAGTTTGGATTCAGGAATTCTGGATAAGGGATGTCAACCTGTAATGCATCAAAGCATATATTTCTCACCTGGGATCTCCAGATAACCCTATTTTCATGAATATATCCTTCCATATCAGTAATACAGTGGCATCATTTACATCTGAGAGCACTGGCACATGTTTTTTTGTCACTTCTGGTGTGAGAGAACTGGCTGCCTGCAAGGACGTTGCCCAGGGGACACCTGGATGTTTTACCATCCTGTGGGAGAGTTCTCTCATGCCCCTGCATGAGAAGCTGGAGCTGACAAATGGAAGCTCACTCCATTCCATCACAGGCCTTTTGGTGAGTTTAACCCAAAAGGTCTGTGCCACAGGGGCTCTTAACTCGTACACATAATAGGTCACAAATGTACACAATATTTTCAGTATTTTTATTTTTAAAAATTTCAAACAACCAACACACAACGTATTACACATGACAGAATATACATTCATCCCAAACCCCTATCCCACACAAAATAAAACCTCTTCCCCACACCCATGCACCCTTCACCATGACTTCCAACACTGAAGTACTATGAAGCCTTTAAGACCATTTACTATGAACAAGGATAAAGATTTTCAATATTGAACCACCATTTAAAACTATCCTTTTAAAACTACACAATTCCTTTGACAATTCCTATGCTAATAATTGCTTGCTTTTCTAATTTCTGTTGCCTCTGGACAAACGATTAGTAATTACTTCTAGTAAATTTGTGTTACAATTTGTCATCAAAGATCCCTACACTACCTTGCCTTTCAAACAAGAATCACGAGGATGATTGTTGTAGAAGTAAAGCTAAAGATTTTCCCCTAACATTAAGCCCAGCCACGTCCGACTCTGGGCGGTGGGGCTTATGTCCATTTCTAAGCCGAAGAGCCAGTGTTGTCCATAGACACCTACAAGATAATGTGGCCAACAGTACTGCATGGAGCGCTGTTATCTTCCCGCCTACTACTCACATTTACATATTTTCATACCGCTAGGTTGGCAGAAGCTGGTACTAACAGCAGGAGCTCACGCTGCTCCCCGGATTCAAATCTGTGACCATTTGGTTAGCAAGTTCAGCAGCTCAGCGGTTTAACACACTGCCCCACTGGGGACTCCTGTAGTAACTGCACTCTTTTTCTCATTCCATGATTCAGAAACAGAAAACTAGGAGGTTTAAGATGCATAAAATATATGTTTAGTTTAAAGTTCATAAAATATAACTGAAATCCAAAGTGCAACCTTGTGTTCAACTTTGTGTCATGATACTTCCTGAAGTTTTTCTTCCACACAGCTCTTTAGCCCAGCACTATTTCCATATGAGTATCATACTATGACACATATTACAACTCCTACACATGTTTTGCCTAACAAATAAATGCCTAGCATAATAATCTCAAAGCAATAGTAGCTTCCTTAAGATCTCATGAAGTCCAACTCAGAAGAAACTGAACTGTCAAACTTCATTACAGTATCTACCTTATGAAACCATTAATATTCATGAAATATCTTTTTTCATAAACAAAGAGACAAAATATCAGCCATTTAAAATGTATTTTAATTAAACTTGAGATTCTCTGGTTATGCCAGATTGAAACAAAATGAAAGCTCTGAACAATGTAGTTAAGTAACAACAGTCCCAATACAGTATATTTGTAAAATATGTGAAGACTAGTAAAATCTAAATTTTTACTCAAGTCATCAATATGGTAATAGAGCAAGTAAACAAAACATCACTGACTTGAACATCTTATTAAATTCTACTTTCCATATCTGAATATATGTCTGTTTGTTTTCTGTTGGCTATGCACTTTTTTTACAATATTAAAAGTTTTCACCCTCAATTGAAAACAAAGTAGTAGTAATACATTTTGATTAGCCCATCACCATTATCAAAACACTTGGCAAACACATTTAACACATACACATACAGCATAAAACTCACAGTACAACGAAAGTTAAAATTAACAAACTGTTAACAAAGAATCAAGATCCCAATCCAGATCAAATATCTGCATCACCCCTACACCTCCAAATATGCAGTTCTCAGCTGAGTTGCTTTATAAAAAAACAAGGGCCATTACACAGCTCTCAATCACAGTGTTCAATCTATAGGTATGAGAAAAAAATTGTAAACCAAACTTAAATAATAATAATAAACACAGATGTGTAAAGATCAAATTACACACTCCTATGTGTAACAGAGTCAGCTCAAGATTACTACTTTCCAGCAAGACTTTCCTTCCACGAACTATAGCTCTTCTTGTATTGAACTACAACTCCTGACATCAACTACGTTTTAAACCCAGCATGCCCAGATCCCAGATTTGGAAAAGTTGCAGGTTACAAATAAAAAAACAACAACCTAGAGTTTAGATCACTACAGTCTAGTTCTCACTGAGGTACTAAACTGTATTTGGATGGCATCACTATAGGTTGCAAATGTGGACTTGTATAACTGAATGCCTGTACAAAAATTCCCCCTCAACATAGTGAAAAAGCTGTCAGGAAGAAGGAAGTCAGAATTACAAGTCAGGCTGCCATCCCATCTCATTGTTACACGTATGAGTTTGCAGGATAAAAGCAGGAGGGATTAATATTTTCAACATCAAAAGTGGAGTTCATACATAGACCGTTGTTTTTACAGTGTGAGTATCACTCGCCCAAAATGCTTAGGATCAGATATGTTTTGGACTTTTTTGCCTAGATTTAGGACTACCTGCATATCATATACATACACATTGACTGCTTTTAATGTTGTGCATTTCTGGACTTAATGATAACACTTTTTTTAAAGCCCTGTTTTTAATGTTTTAAATGTTTGCACTCCTGGTCTGTGATTGTAATAATAAAATACATTATTTCTAATAAAATGAGAAATCATGGAGATGGGAGCCAAATTTTATTTCATGTACACTTTATACCAGAGCTTTCCAAACATTTCACTTTGGTGACACACTTTTTAGTCATGAATCATTTTGCAACACAGTAATTCGGTTTTACTAGCAAACCAGACATTGAACCAAACTCTTAGAACAAAAATAATAACAACAGTTTATTTCTTGCCCACCATTCCTCATGGTTCGAGGTGGGTTAGAGCATTACTAAAACACAAACACATAATCATTTTTAAACACTCTGTAATATACATATTAATACATACCTCCATAAAATGGGTATCAAAATAAACAAAACAAAAACAAGGCATATAGTGTAGTTTAAAATTCACAATTTAAAACTGCCTGAGGCCCCTTCCTAACAGATAAATAAAATCCCACCGGAATATATGGCAGTGTGGACTCAGATAACCTAGTTCAAAGCAGTTATTGTGGGATTTTCTGCCTTGATATTCTAGGTTATATGGCTGTGTGGAAGGGCCGACCCTTGGTCAGCTTGCCAGAAGATATAAGTTATGATAGGGAAACATAATAACAAAATACATGGAGAGAAAACACATCTCATGAAAACCTTTCATTTCTATATTTTAAAACACCGTATATGGCTTATAATTATTGCTTATTTCCAACTGGCTCAGGGCCCTGCCACACAGTCATATATTTGAGAATATCAAGGCAGAAAATCCCACTATATCTGCTTTGAACTGGGTCATCTGAGTCCACACTGCCATATATTCCAGTTCAAAGCAGAAAATGTGGTATTTTATTCAGCTGTGTGGAAGGGGCCTGCGTTATCTGAGTCCACACTGCCATATATTCCAGTTCAAAACAGATAATGTGGGATTTTATTTAACTGTGTAAAAGAGGTCTCAGAGGCTTCTCATTACCTTCATGTGACACAGGGCTCTTCTACACAGTCCTATATCCCAGAATATCAAGGCCCACAATATTTGAGGTGGATTATCTGAGTCCACACTCAGATAATGTGATTCTCTGCCTTGATATTCTGGGATATAGGGCTGTGTGGAAGAGCCCAAGCCTATACACTGCAGCCGACACACAGAAATGTCACAACACATAGTTAGGAAAAATCTGGTCTACGGTGACAATACTGGGAGAGATAGACCAACGGTCCAATTTACTGACAAACCTGCTTCCTATGTTCTGTGTCACATTTTTAGAGTTCATCATGCATTTGTAATGATATAGAATTACAAACTCCTGTTTGAAAACTAGGCCTCTGTGACGAGATGCAAAAGCGTTGTTACTTAAAAACACCAACAACCTTTGTGACAGATGCAATTGAAGTAATTGAAGCACCGGGCTATTTCCATGTTGTGCGTTCATGATTCTATGTCGCAATACAGTTTGGAAAGCTCTTGACGTCTCAGACCAATGGTTCTCAACATGTGGGTCCCCAGATGTTTTGGTCTTCACCTCCCAGATATCCTATCAGCTGATATTACTGTCATGTCCTGGAGGTAATTCTATACATTTTAAACAAATTTGGAGGTGAAAGATTATGGACACCGAAGCATGCGAAAGTCAAGATGTCACAACTTTAGAGCCTGTTGAGCTCCAAATCAGGGGTGCTCGACCTGCAGCCAAGGCGGCTTTCCAGGATATAAGCCCAGCTCTGTGTCCAAGGTAAAGGCTTTCCCTTGACATTAGGGCCAGTCGTTAACTACACAGAACTGTAACAAAATATATAATAATATGAGGACTTCATAGCAGTAGGTTATCATGTCCTCATATTATTATATATTTTGTTACAGTTCTGTGTACTTCAGGACTCTTGTGTCGCCCTTTGTTGCTAGTCAGGCTACCCCTTAGGGTTTGTTGTTACTAAGTCCAGTCGTGTCCGACTCTGGGGGTTGGTGCTCATCTCTATTTCTAAGCCGAAGAGCCGACGTTGTCCGTAGACACCTCCAAGGTCATGTGGCCAGCATGGCTGCATGGAGCGCCCTTACCTTCCTGCAGGAGCGGTACCTATTGATCTACTCATATTGGCATGTTTTCAAACTGCTAGGTTGGCAGAAGCTGGGGCTAACAGTGGGAGCTCACCCCACTTCCCCGGATTTGAACTTTGTGGCCTTTCGGTAAGTAAGTTCAGCAGCTCAGTGGTTTAACCCCTTGTGTCATAGAGGGCTCCTCAGTGCCCAAAGGACGGTGTTTATGGGCCAAATTGGGCCCCCTTCCACACAGCTGTATAAACTCCACATGGAACTGGATTATATGGCAGTGTGGACTCAGCTCAAAGCAGGTCTTGTGGGTGAGCTGCCTCGATGCTCTGGGTGGGAGGAAGGGCCCTGGGGGCCTGGCAGGCTCAGCCTCCTCCGCCGCCTCCCCGCCCACACTCCCCGCTCGCTCGCTCCCCCAGCCGCCTGCCGCCTCGACTCACATGGGCTCTAAGGTTTTGCTGAGCCAGGACTTGAGCGCCTCGAAGTTTTCTATGATCATTTTCGCCACCATCCAGCAATGGCAGCGAGGAGGGCCCGGGGCCCGAGCCAAGAAAGGGGCGGCACCCCCGGCGGACGCGGGCACCACGCTCCTCCGGAAAGAGAGCGGCGGGCCAGGAGCCGGGGGCCAGAGCGGAGAGAGCGGGGGAGGAGGGAGAAAGGAAGGGGGCCCCTGCCCTGCCAGGAATGCCGCGGGGGGACGCCTCCCGCAAAGCCCTCCCGCTCGCGCTCCCTCACGCAGCTGCCGCCGCCGCCGCACCAGAACAACTAAGATGGCGACCAGGACCTCTCGCGAGGCTTGGGGGGACCTCGCGAGAAGGGAGCCGGGGAGGCGAGGGGGCGAGTTCTCTCAGAGGTGCTGAGGGAGCGCTGCCTCCGTCCATCTCCGGAAGGAGAGGATCCCCTCCAACCAATACTGCGCGGTGACGTCACTTCGGCCTCCCAAGGAACGCCGGGGTTTGCGCTCTCAGAGGAGGGCCCGCTGGAGAGCCACGCGCCTGCAAGCCCCAGAATGCGCGAGGCGTTGCCATGGCAATTGAAGGAGACCACCACGCGCATGGCCTTTGCTATTCCTGGCCCTTCAGCAAAGTAGATGGGGCTTCTGGGAACTGAAGTTCACCAGTGGAACTCCCTGCCCCGGAGTGCGGTGGAGGCTCCTTCTTTGAAGGCTTTTAAGCAGAGGCTGGATGGCCATCTGTCAGGGGTGGTTTGAATGCGATTTTCCTGCTTCTTGGCAGGGGGTTGGACTGGAAGGCCCACAAGGTCTTTTCCAACTCAATATTCGAAGTCCAAATAGAGCAGAGGCCCATCCTTATTGAGTTGTTTATGTATTTGAGAAAACACAACGTTTAAAAACTCTGCATTCTATTAAATGTCCTTTGAGTAGTTTGACAAAGTCCCTCACCAAAGGCTCCTAAACAAGCTCTTCAGCCATGGAATCAGGGGACAGGTCTTGTCCTGGATTGGAACCTGGCTAAACTGTAGGAAACAAAGGGTGGTAATAAATGGACACTTCTCTGGGTGGAAAGAGGTGGGAAGTGGCGTACCCCAAGGTTCAGTTTTGGGTCCGTTACTTTTTAATTTATTCATAAATGACCTGGATGTAGGAGTAAATTCTGAGGTAGCAAAGTTTGCAGACGACACTAAACTGTTCAGGGTAGTTAAAAATGAAACTGATTGTAAAGAGCTCCAGAAAGATCTCTCGAAATTGAGTGAATGGGCAACAAAGTGGCAAATGCATTTTAACCTAAACAAGTGTAAAGTCATGCACATCGGGGCAAAGAACCCCAACTACACCTACAAATTGATGGGGTCAAAGCTTTCCGAGACAAACCAGGAAAGGGATCTTGGGGTCTTGGTGGACAGCTCAATGAAGATGTCAACCCAGTGCGCTGCAGCAGTGAATAAAGCAAATTCTATGCTTGGCATGATCAGGAAGGGAATCGAAAATAGGTCGGCAAATGTTGTATTGCCTCTCTACAAATCTATGGTGAGGCCACATCTGGAGTACTGTGTACAATTCTGGTCACCGCACCTCAAGAAGGATATAACGGAACTGGAAAAGGTACAAAGAAGGGCGACAAAAATGATCCAAGGGATGGAGCAGCTCCCTTATGAAATCAGGTTGCAACGCCTTGGTCTTTTCAGCCTTGAAAGACGGCGTTTAAGAGGTGACTTGATCGAAGTGTATAAAATCATGCATGGGATAGAAAAGGTGAATAAAGAAAAATTATTTTCTCTGTCACAAAACACTAGGACTAGAGGGCACTCCCTGAAGCTCCAAGGCAGGAAAGTTAGGACTAATAAAGGGAAATATTTCTTCACCCAGAGGGTCATTGGGTTATGGAACTCACTTCCAGAGGAGGTTGTGACAGCTGTCAGCCTGGACAGCTTGAAGACAGGATTAGACAGATTCATGGATACCAAGGGAATCAGTAGCTACTGAAATGGACATCCAAGTGCCACCTCTGTGTTGATGGAGGCAGGCAGGATTTTCCCCGGGTACTGGTTGTGGGGGGTCGGGAGCAGGTGAGGGGTTTGCCCTCCTTTCTGCTTGAGATCCCTGTGTACAACTGGTGGGCCACTGTGTGACACAGAATGCTGGACTAGATGGGCTGAGGCCCGATTCAGCATGGCTCTTCTTATGTTCTTATGTTCTTATGTTCTTAGCTGGCCACTTGGAGTGCCTCTGGTGTTGTAATAAGAAGAGGTCCTCATTGTGCATGTGGCAGGGCTCAGGCTGCATTGTAATAGCTGGTCTGTGGTTTGCTCTTCTCCACACTCGCATGTCGCGGACTCCACCTTGTAGCCCAGGGGTGCTCACACTTTTTCAGCATGCGAGCTACTCTTAAAGCAACCAAGTCCAAAAGATCTACCTGCCCCCGCCGCCGCACGCTCCCGCCACCGCACGTGCTCCTGCTGTTTTGCGCCCGCGCAACGCTTCTTCCACCTGCGGGGCATTGCAGGAAGGAGAAAGCACGAGGTGGGGCATCCAGAGGGAGCGCTCGGTTCTGCCTCTCTCACCGGCAATGGAGGCTGCACAGTTGCTTCTGGACGAGAGAGAGGCAGGGCGCTCCCTCCAGAGGCCCCGCCTCGTGTTTCCTTCTTCCTGCAATGCCCCGCAGGCGAAAGAAGCACCGCAAGAGTGGAAGCCAGCAGCAGGAGCGTGCGTGTGCGCGCATGGCAGGAGTGCCCCATCCGTCTGGTGAGGCCCGAAGATCACCTGGAATAGGGCCGAAGATCTACTAGTAGCTCCCGAGCTACCTAATGAGCACCCCTGTTGTAGCCCCATTTCTTAAGGTTGGCTCTGCATCTCATGGTGCTAGAGCACAGTCTGTTCAGGGCCTTCCAAGTTGCCCAGTTTTCTCTGTGGCCAGGAGGGAGTCTCATTTCGTATCAGCCATGGATTGAGGTTCTGGGTTTTAACCTGCCACTTTTGGACTCTCGCTTGCTGAGGTGTTCCTGCGAGTATCTCTGTAGATCTTAGAAACCTATTTCTTGATTTAAGGCATTGGCATGATAGGTGATATCCAAAGAGGCATGGGCTGGAGATGTCACTGCCTTGGTCCTTGCATTATTGGCTGCTACTTCCTGGTGGATGTCAGGTGGCGTAATACCAGCTAGACAGTGTAATTTCTCCAGTGGTGTAGGGCACAGACACCCTGTGATAATGCAGCATGTCTCATTAAGAGCCACATCCAATAGTGTAGTAACAGTGGGGCTGTGGACCATATTTTAGTTCTTGGGGACCACAGGTTGGGAACTACTGTTCTAAAGAGTTAGAGCCAGAAAACAATTCATTCCAAGAGCTTTTATATTTGCTTTGTTTTCTTATCCCTGTAACCTTTTCTTTGACATCTAAATTATTTATTTATCATATCAGGAGCAAACCAATGTATTTGAGAAAACAATTTTTTAAAACTTTGCATTCTATTAAATGTCCTTTGACCAGTAGCTGGCCAATTGGAGTGCCTCTGGTGTTGCTATAAGAAGGTCCTCATTGTGCATGTGTCAGGGCTCAGGTTGCATTGCAGTCTCTGGTTTGCTCTTCTCCACGCTCGCATGTCGTGGACTCCACTTTGTGGCCCCGTTTCTTAAGGTTGGCTCTGCTTCCCGTGGTGCTAGAGCACAGCCTGTTCAGCACCTTCCAAGTCACCCAGTCTTCTATGTGCCCAGGAGGGAGTTTCTCATCCAGTCTCAGCCACTGATTGAAGTTCCAGGTTTTAGCCTGCCACTTTTGGACTCTTGCTTGCTGATCTGTTCCTGTGAGTATCTCTGTAGATCTTAGGAAGCTATGCCATGATTTAAGGCATTGGTGTGCTGGCTGATATCTGACCAGAGGATCGGCCGGAGATGTCAATGCCTTGGTACTTCCACTATTCGTTGTTACTTCCCGGCGGATGTCAGGTGCTGCAATACCGGTTAAACACTATAATTTATCCCGCAGTGTTGAGTGTGACATCCTGTGATCTACTTTATTTATTTATTTATCGTGGCAGAAGTGAGTTGAGGGTACAGTTAACATGCATTTTTTAAAACACAAAGTTAAAAAAGAACTTGGCATTATTTTCAATGTTCTTTGACCAGAAGCTGGCCACTTGGAGAGCCTCTGGTGTCACTGTGAGAAAGCATGTGGCAGGGCTTAGGTTGCATTGCAGTCTGTAGTTTGCTCTTCTCCATACTCACATGTCGTGGACTCCACTTTGAAGCCCCATTCGTTAAGGTTGGCTCTGCATCTCGTGGTGCCAGAGCACAGTCTATTCAGTACCTTCCAAGTCACCCATTCTTCTGTGTGCCTAGGAGGGAGTTTTTCATCTGGTCTCATCCACTGATTGAGGTTCCAGGTTCTAGCCTGCCACTTTTGGACTCTCGCTTGCTGGGGTGTGCCTGTGAATATCTCTGTTGATCTAAGGAAATGATTTCTTGATTTAAGGCGGTGGCATGCTGGCTGATATCTCAACAGAGGATGGGTCTGATATGTCAATGCCTTCGTCCTTTCATTGCTGGCTGCTACTTCCTGGCAGATGTCAGGTGGTGCAATACCGGCTAAACAGTATAATTTCTCCAGCGGTGTTGAGTCTGACATCCTGTGATAATGCTGTATGTCTCATTAAGAGCCACATCCACTGTTTTAACATGCTGAGATATATTCTACACTGAGCATGCATTTTCAGTAGCAGAGTAGCAAAGCTCAAGGGCAGCTGTCTTCATTGTGTCTGGTTGTGATCCCTAGATTGTGTCAGTCAGCTTATGTATGACATTCTTTCTAGCAGCCAATTTTGCTTGATAGTCAAGCAGCGCTTCTTATAAGTCAGAGCATGGTCTATAACAGGGGTCCTCAAACTAAGGCCTGAGGGCCGGATACAGCTCTCCAAGGTCATTTATCCAGCCCTCGCTCAGGGTCAACCTAAGTCTGAAATGACTTGAAAGCACACAACAACAACGAAATTTTATCTCATCAACCAAAAGCAAGTCCACACTTCCCATTGAAATACTAATAAGTTTATATTTGTTAAAATTATTCATCATTTTAATTATTTAATTTTTAAGTGTTTTTCCACTTAATTACCCCACCAACCCATACTGAGTTAGTGGGGTAATTATTATTATTATGTTCATTTATATCCTGCCTTCTCTCTCTATACGGAGACTCAAAGCGACTCACAATTAAAAGTATTATAATTCAACTTATAATATAAAGTATACAAATATTAAAAAGTATTAAACATAATTAATGGAGCCCTTGGTGGTGCAGTGGGTTAAACCGCTGAGCTGCTGAACTTGCTGACCAAAGGTTGGCGATTCGAATCCTGGGAGCAGAGTGAGCTCCCGCTTTTAACCCCAGCCTCTGCCAACCTAGCAGTTTGAAAATATTAGATGAATAGGTACCGGGGAGGTAACAGCACTCCATGCAGTCATGCTGGCCACATGACCTTGGAGAAGTCTACGAACAATCGCAGCTCTTCGGCTTAGAAATTGAGATGAGCACCAACCCCCAGAGTGGGACACAACTGGACTTTACGTTTACCTTTAAACATCTTTAATATTAGAAGCAATTCAAATTAAAACCATAAAAGCATATAAAACCACAGCACCCCCTGATAAGGGGACTAAGGAGTGTTTCACAAAAGAAAAATGCAAAATGTGGCCACTTTTCATGACGTCAGAGTAATCAAAGCATTGCCATATAATGCAGCTTGAAACTGAAACATATAGTGCAGCTTGAAACTCCATGTAAACTCATATACTGCACTTCAACACACTAAACAGTGTAGGTGGGACCCAAAATGACAAAAGTTATTCAGGAGGAACATTTGGGAGAAGTTGCAGCGGTTTGCATTTCCCTGAAAAAGCTTACTGAGAAAAGGAAGAAAAATGTGACAAAGGGGTGAGTTGGGACTTTCCCTGTCAGGTCCGAACAGTTGAAGGTCCTGGAAAGGAATCCTGGGAAGCTGAAAGAAATGTGTAACGTAGATCTGCTGGTCTTCACCATACCCGTGCTGTTTGTTTCTTAGAAGCAAAACTGGTGTAAGTTGCCTTCTGAAATGTAGGCTTTTCTGCTATTCTAAAATGGATTCTTATATCTTCACTTATACAGGAGGATTGATTTAAAACAACTGTTAATGGTGTAATCGAATTAAATACATTTTTGTCTTAATGTTCTTATATATCCATCTGTTTTATATACTCAAAACAGAGTTTCCTTTTTACTTTTTTGAAATAAAAGAGCAACACAGCCATACTTGTGAAATTTGTCTCAGATCTTCCTGTGTGGTGTGCAAATCAATGCTGCTAAAAGGAAGCGAAGCTGCTTCCAAGGTACATGGGAAATGGCTGTTAGAATGGGATAGGTGCTCAGACATTTATTCCTGACCCAAACAATTCACCTTGAGAGTTGGCCTACCTACACTCATCCCAAACTGTAGTTTTTTCTGAAACTCCTGAACATCCCATGAATTTACTTAATGCAGTGTTAAACCAGTTCAACCCAATTACTCTGTGTTAAGGACTGGAAGTCCCAGGTTGCTGTCTGGACATTCAGGTTCAACTTTTAATCTCTATTTCCACTTTTGCCATGTGATCAATGCACTTTATCCATTAGTCCTATCATCACAATTGTCCTTGCACCAGAACTCCCGCTCGTGCCCAGAAACTGATTGTTATCATAAAACTCACTGGTTGTTGGCTGATGTTTTGCTTTTATACTCTGTTATAATGTTGTTGTTTTATTTTGTGTTATGCTGCCTTTATATATTTTAATGTGCTATTTTATTTTATTATGCTGTTCCGGCTTGTCCCCATGTAAGCTGCCCTGACTCCCTTTGGGGAGATGGGGGAGGGGTATAAAAATAAAGTTGTTGTTATTGTTATTATTATCATCCACTGAGGCCCCTTCTACACAGTTGTATAAAATCCATATCGAACTGGATTATATGGCAGTGTGGACTCAGATAATCCAGTTCAAAGCAGATATTGTGGATTATCTGCCTTGATATTCTGGGTTATATGGCTGTGTGGATAGGCCCTGAGATTTAGTCCAAATGTGAAGTGGGCTATCCAAGGTGCTGAGCCCCATCCCCCAAATGTAACCATCAGGACCTGTGGTTTAAAATACCTACATCTGACCTCTTTCAATATTACATATCCCCCATGGATATGGGTGTTGTACTGTAGATTCAGTATCTTTGGATATTTAAACTATAATCTGGGGTGGTGTTATCATCCCATTGACATGGAAGCATGATTGTTTCACTGGCTCTGCTAAGTGACTTTCTGTCTCTGCCTTTCCTCAACTGTGCCCTAGTTGCACAGCTATTCTATAAGCTGCAACAAAGTAGAGGAGGGAAGCAAACGTGTAGCACTTACATCTGACACATTCTTCCTTTGGCTTCTTTTCTCCCATAAGGTCACCTTGTAGTAGCCATTCTACCAGGCTACTTTATGTTTCCATCCCAAGTGGTCATTTGAATAACTAACTATTAAGGAATGGTTCTTATATTATCCCCACCTCACCCCCAGGCCAAATCTTTCTCTCATCCAACGTTTTCCCCCTTTGTAGCTTGTCTCGGCCTGTTCTTTTCCATTATTGACCGGTGAGATGTTCTGATCACATTTCCCCATTGGAGCCAGAGATAAAAGAATAAACATCTAATTGGCTTTCATTGGTTATGAACATGGTAACTTGGAATTATATCTTATACAAGTTACAGAATAATACAAAGATCAGTTCTACTTTCCTGATGTAATTAGGCTAGGAGAGAGTAGGGAAAACACTTGTATTATACATTACTCATCTGTCATAGGATAATACGCATTTGCCTAAATTAGTATGAATGCTAATATTGGATACAGCATTATACAACCATAGCTGCTTGCCTGTCTTCATATGCCCACCTCTTTTCCCATTTTGAGTAATGCATCTCTTTCCCCCTGAGATAAAGAACATGTGCTCCTTCTGATGACTCATTAAACCTTTGTACACTGAGAGGCAAACCACACGGTATGTGCAAATATGTATAGCAAAGACGATGGCTGTTTCTCTTTTTAAATTAAAAGATACCCAAAGGATTGAATAATCTTAATTTTGAGAAGAGAAGGGGATGTTTCATCCTTTCCCATTTGGTTATAGGTTGTTATTTTTTCCTTGAAGTATGTGCAAATTCCTTAATCACACAATCTCATAGGTTTCTACTTGTATCCATTAGAAATTTTTTAAGCATTGTTAGTATAACACAGACTTTAAAATCCCAATGTTTTGGATTTTAGGCTTGTTTCTGAGATCATTTAGGGCACTGGTTCAGAAAATTGCATTGGATGGACCACATTAGCTCTAATTTATTTGAAATCGTTATAGTTTTCAGTGGGTGAGCATATGGCATATGTTCTATATCTTACAAACTAGAAGTGGTAGGGGAAAACTGGTGACATTTAAAAAAATTACTGGGTCATATATACCAGAAAAAGGGCTAACATTTGAGGCACCCAGGATTGGATCCCAGGTTTTCTGTTTATCTCAGATTAACTGGCAGTGCAGATGCATATATTCCAGTTTAAAGCAGAAAACCTGGGATCAGATCCTGGGATATATAGGGCCTGTCTCGAAGGGCCCCAAAATATGTGTTAACCAGTTTAATCAGTATTAGTAGTAACTTTGACCAGTGGAAAAAACAGCTCTATAATGCAGGTCTCTTATGATCAAATGTGTGGCCATTAATATTGCATAATACAAAATACTTAAAGACAAAGATCCTTGGGCTGAGATTCTTGGTGTTTTTGGAATGCATCGATATCCCTGGCAACCCAAAACTGTTCAGCAATTGTTTGTAGAATGCAATGACAGTCCATGGAATCTGGTTACATCAGGATGGAGCTGAGGAGCCCACGTTGTGCTTGGCCTGTGAAGAAGGAAGTTTGACATTCCCTGAGCCAGACTTTTTTGCATGTGATTTTGCATGTGAAGTATGGAAGCAGACATGAGAGGGTTATCACCATCTGATATCAAATCCGGGCAGAATGGATTACAGGTAATACATCTTCCCATTGTCTAATATGCCTGGTTAATATAGTCAAACACTTTAAATTAATGTGTGGGGCTCCTTTTGAAAAGTGCTGGGGAAACTACAGTTGGCACACAGAACAGCAGCCAAATTGTTAACTGGAGCTGGCTATAAGAAACATAACCATCTCTGGGCATAATTCAAAATGCTTATGATGACTTATAAAGCTTTTTACAGCTTCGGTCCATGCTATCTGGAGGACCATTTCACCTTACATGACCCTGTCCAATTTCTAATATCTTTGGGAGAGAACCTTAACTCTGTCTAACCAATTTCTAGGTATGTTTGGTTGGCAGAGGACCTTATTAGTGGTGCTTTTCCCCTGGTTTCCCAAGGCCAAGAAGGGGGATGGGCTTTGTCTGCATTGAGATCCTCCCAGAGCAATTGAACTACAATAGAAACAACATCTGATACAAAACATATGCCTGTAGCTCTATTATCATCATTTTTCTCTCCTGTATGATTTTTAAACATCTGAGGAAGAAACTAGTGCAGTACTGAAAGCTTGCATAATTGTTTTCTGCATTTTGATTGGCCAATAAAAGTATCACTCTTTTGTAGATTGTTGTATTTTGGTGCTTGGCCAACACAACCACCCTTTAATATGAACTGGTCGTGGTAACACATACCTTAGTTACATCCCATTTTCATTATTATAATATGCTTTACATGGGTCTGTCTTTGAAAAATGCACAGAAACTTTAAGGAACAGAAGAGCTGTAGCTGGATTGTTGATGAGCTGTTGCAACTTCCTTGTAACAACTCCATTGACTGCCAATCCATTTCCAGGCACAATTTAAAGTGCCGGTGATGTCTTTTAAGCCCTAAATAGCTTGTGTTCATGTTCTCTGAAGGATTTCCATATGCCCATGTGCAGTTTTTTTGCTTTTTTTCTTAGCGTGTCTTCCCTTGAATTTTAATTCTGCAGATATTTTTTATATTGATATTACAAAAGTTTATGGTAGAAATTTCTTTTTTCCTAGACAGTTTCAAAGGTCATAATGGATTTCTTTATATCATCTTTAGCCACATTTAAAACAGCAACACTACCTTAGATCCTGCTGGTAACCTATAACTTAATGCTCATGACTTGCATTATTCTCCACAAAAGTGTCTAAATCTCCTTTAAAGCAATACGAATTGGTGATTGTGTTCTTAAGGAAGTAAATGGTCATTGTATATTGTGTACAAAAATTTATTTTGTCTCTCCATTTAGCTTCAGTGACCCCTTCTAGTACTGTGAACGAAGGAGAGAAAACTAAAGCTAATTTATACACAAGATAAACACATTATTCTAAACTCTCGTCTTTGTTGTTGATGTTAACTGCTGTTAATTTGACTTTGATTGATGGCAATGAGGGGCCCCCATGTCACTCTCTCATCAAGAGTCATGTTCATGCTTTCCAGAGTATTTCTCCTCCTTGCTGCATTCTACCTTATCAAGAAGCATTATTTTCTTTTCTAGTGAGACACGTCCGCTCATGATATGGGCAATGCACAAAGATCTCAGTATAGTGATCATGACTTCTATGGAGAGTTCAGACTTGATTTGTTACCAATGTAAAAGTATCAATCTTTTCTCATATGGAACTTGCTCTGGCCCTTTGATTGTTTTTCCTGTCCCTTTCTGCAGCTTTTCGAGCTCAGAATATTCTTTTTTGTATGCAGAGTCTAGAACTGTACACAGAAGTCCTAACATGCTTATTGTGATGTTGACAGTTGTATTTTTGATTTTTTCCCCCCTCCCAATGACGCCAAATGTAACTTAAATAAAGAACCTGAAAAGTATATTTTCTGTAGAGGCTGTATACTTTGTATAGAGATTTCTACATAGTCCTATTTCTCATCAGCTGCTACTCAGATCCCTTTCATATGTTTTATCATTTATTATATGTTTTAACTCACATATCATTAGCTATTTGTTCTCAAGAGTTGAGCCTTCTGTGGGAATTTTTGAATGGCCATATGGGTTTCTTCGTGGCTTCTATAGTTCCACCAGAGGGAGCTCAAATATTGTGTTGTTTATTGCTTAATATTGGCTGCCCTGTGCATGCTCTTTAAATATCTGAACATTTCCCCCACTGTAACACACCATTCGGGCATGAGCAAAATGCTTGTTTTAAAATATGGCCTATTATAAATACTGAGGTAAAATCTCATCATATTTATTATTGTTCAATGCTAGGCACAGCAAACAAATGGGCTCAAGGGTAAGGTCACACACTTCAAGGTACTTCAATCACAATCATAGTACCCAGACTACTGATCATTTCAGTCTCCTTCCTCTAGGCATGTTCCAGCTTCTCAATATCTTTCATGAATTGGATTCCAGTGAGGCCTGATCAAAGCAGAGTACGGGGCACCATTATTTTCCTTGTTCTAGATATGATACTCCTTGTGATGCAGCCCCAAAAGCCCATGGCTTTTTAAGGTGCTGCATCACATTGTTGTCTCAAGTTCAATTTGTTGGCTACTAAGGCCCCTTCCACACTGCCCCCTATATCCCAGGATCTGATCCTAGATTATCTTCTTTTCCCAGGTTATCTGGCAGTAGAAACTCATATAATCCAGTTTAAAGAAGATAATCTGGGGTCAAATCTTGGGATATAAGGCAGTGTACAAGGGGCCTTAGACTTCTTGCTGAAGTTTAGTGCAGCGGACAGTACTTTTGCATTTTGATCTGCATTATCTGCTTTGAACTTAATTATATGAGTCTACACTGCCATATAATCCAGTTCAAAGTAGATAATCTGGATTTTATATGGCAGTGAAAAAGGGTCTGATAAAGTATTAACTGGACACTTGGAGAGTGTGTGTAACTCTAACTAGTTAACAATTAAAAGAGGGAGGGAGGATAGAAATATAGATATTGTTGTTCCAAAAAAAAGGGTTTGATGTAAAGTATAAAACGCAGCAGAGAAGCAGTTAAAAAGGGTTCACAGCAAATGTGGCATATGAGGACTCAAACTGGAAATAATGCATCTGAGCAAACAAGCCATGTTATTAAAGCATTTCTACTTTATTGTAGAAAGCAAAAGAAAGGCAGTAATACACATGCAACAGCATGTTTAACAAGTTAGAACAGGAGAAAACATACCATGAGGCACACAAAATGGAGGTATACAGCAGAAGACTAACAGCAACTCTAAACTCCTCCCTTCTTCATCGCTGTGATTGGAAGAGAGAGTGAGCCAATAGGCAGAGCCTAGCAACAGTGTTTCTAACCTTCTGACTATATTATTATTCTACCGCTAGATGGCGCTCATGAGACAGACACATCACATCCATCTAGACTTCAGTATAAACATATTGAACTACATCATTTTGCCATTAATTTCAACAGATATGGCACAGGATATTATCAAATTTTATCTGAAGAATGTTGCATATTGAATCTTCAAGTACATACTAATTCATATTAAATCTTAGTAGGCTTTGTTTTTAAATGGGAACTAGCTGAACCCGGCACGCATTGCTGTGCCCTATTTAGGAGATGTGTGGAAGTGTGGGTATGTAAGGGTTGGAAATGATTTGACAATGTGTTTTGTGTGTATATATATGTGTATGTGTGTGTATGTGTGTATGTATGTGTGTGTATGTATGTGTGTGTGTGTTTTTGTGTATGTATGTGTGTGGATGTGTGTGTGTCTGTGTATATATATATGTGTTTGTGTATGTATGTGTATGTGTGTGTATGTAGTTGTGTGTGTATGTGTATGGATGTGTGTGTGTATGTATGTGTATGTATGTGTGTGTTTCTGTATGTATGTACACTTCTCCCCTCTCTCTGTCTGTTTCCCCCCGTTGTCTCTCTCCCCTCCCCTCTCTCTCTGTTTCACTTTCCCACCTCTCTCTCTCTCTCCCCCTCCTCTCTCTCGCTGCCTGATTCCCCCCCCTTCTCTTCCCCCCTTTATCTCTGTGTCACTCCCCCGTCTCTCTCCCCCTCCCCCCCTCTCTCTCTGTCCCCCCTCTCTCTCAGGCCGCCCTCTGTCTCTCTCAGTACCTCCCGCCGTGTTCCCCGCGGTTGCGGTGGCCGCGCGTGAAGCAAGGTAAGCCCGGGAGCTTACCTTGTCAGATTATTGCATTTTGAATAGCAATTCATGAGTCAGCACAAGATATATTTTCGCAGTTTGAGATGACCTGCAGTGTGACATGTTTGACACCAGATGGCGCTGTCTCAAGACTGCTAAATGGAACCTTGAGGAATTTCCGTTACAAAGTGACAGTTGGGATTTGTCAGTTGGGATTTAATATCTGTGAGGAAAGGATGTTTAGAAAGGTAGATGTGATGGCTGTTGTTTTTCGATGTTTTGCCAGTTATTGTTAAATACAATTCAATACAAAGTTATATATTTACCTTGTGAATTGAATGAGAGTTTCATTATTCACTCGAACAGAGACTGGAGTTTTTGGGCCGATGGGGAATTAAACTTCTATATTTCTGTTGCCTATCCGCTGCGACATAAATACTCAACGCCGAAGAGGTTATGGGCCCAGATCCCAGAACCCAGAACACAGAATCCAGAATTGCAGAGGCACAGAGATACTACATAACCCATAATTCATAGAAAAAGTTTTTGAATAACACTGCAAATTGCAGCAGAAGTCGCTGTTTACCTCAGTGTTAGAGAAAAAGCTGAAGTGAATTTTTGCCAGGAGCATCTGTAGTGTGAAGAAAGATGGCATTATTTGGAGCACAGCATCATTTAGAAAAACTTAGAGGCAGCTCAAATTATTTAATATGGGCTACCAAAGTGCGAGCAGTTTTGGCAAAGGAGAAGCTGTTATCCTGCTTAACACATCGACCTATTTCTGATGCAGAAAGGTTGAAAGATGGCAAGGCAAGGGCTACCATCATCCTGTCAGTTGACGATAGGCACCTCACATATTTAGCTCTGGAAGAAACAGCCGCTGACTGTTGGAAAAGGCTTGAAAAGCTGTATCAGCAGGCTACTGGAGGCTCAAAAGTTTTATTGAGCAGAGAACTGTTTTCACTGAAGCTTCTGTCAATGGAAGATTGTGCCAGAGAGACTCATTTGAGTAAAATGCTGAGCCTATTTAATGATTTAGCAGCAAGGGGCACCAATTTTACAGAAGATCAGAGAGGCTTAATTCTACTAAGCAGTTTGGGGCAGAGCTACAACTCATTCATTGACTCCATGCAATCTGTGAAAGAAGAGGACATCAACTTCGACTTAGTTTTGACTAGATTGCAGAACTGGGCTTGTTACAGAAGAAATGCCCAGCAACTTTCAACGGAGAAGACGGTCAACAAAGGCTTCAATATGAAGAGGAAAGAGACAATCCAGTGTGATATCATCTGTTACATTTGTAATAAAAAGAGGACACAAAGCTAGACAATGTCATCAGAACAAGTTTAAGAAGAGTGAATCAGCACAGAGCAAGAAAGAACAGATCAACAATTCAAGAAAAGACTCTGATTCAGGCTGTCTGTTGATGAGTTTACAATGTAACAATGATTTTATTCCTCAGGTACCCTGGATTATTGACTCTGGGAGTGCAAAGAGTTTTGTTAAGGATAGTAAATTGTTAGCAGAGAAGGAACCTTTATCTGGTTCTATGCAAAGTTGTGTGAGTCTAGCCAATGGTCAAAGGTGCAAGGTTTTAACAAAGGGAGAAGTTTAAATTGGTCAACTTAGTCTAAAGTTAGACAATGTTTATTTAGTTCCTGAGCTAGAACACAAAGTTCTAGCGGTGAAACAACTTGCAGACCATGGTTTATCCATTGTGTTTGAAGGGGAGTTATGTAAAATGAGTAATAAAAATACAGGTATGTATAAGGAAGTAAAATTTCAAAATGGTTTCTATAGAATGAATGCTAGTAATAAAATGTCTACAAATAGTATTCAGAGTTTGAAGGGAAACCTCTGCATGGTGACAGATGTCTGCACATGCTACACAGGAAGTTTGGCCACATGAACTATAATATGATTAGAAAGACTGCACAGCTAGTAGGCATTCAAATACCAGAATGCAGAAATTATTTAGAGTGTGCTGTCTGTAACAAAACAAAGTTAAAGGCTTATCCTGTTGCCAAAAGGAGTGATAGAGTAACAACAAAGTTACAGTTAGTGCACATGGATCTAGCTGAACTTTTCCAAAGAGTATTTGAGTGAATGTATTTCTACTAGTAATAGTAGATGATAGGTCTCGATTTAGCTTCGTTTATCCTCTGAAAGGTAAATTTCAGGTGTATGAAAAATTTATTGAATGGTACAATTTTGTGAAGAACCAATTTCCTGATTTGACTGTTAAACAAGTTCAATCTGATAGAGGAGGTGAATTTGTGAATGAAAGACTTAAGAGAATTTTTTAAGGATAAAGGAATTTGGCATAGGAAAACAAATCCGTGTGTATCAAAAGAAAATGGAATTGCGGAGCGTCGCTTAGGTGTAATTCAAACCATGGTAAAATCAATGCTTGAGGATGCACAAATGTCCAAAGGTTTTTGGGCAGAAGCAGCTAACACTGCCAATTACGTGGCTGAATAGGTTATGGACCTCAAGTGTAAATGAAATCCCATTCTATTTGTTTTATGGAAGACATCCAAAGGTGGATCATTTTCAAGTATTTGGTGCGCATGCAAATGTCTTAATTCCTATACAGCAAAGAGACAAAAGAGATCAGCATTGGGTAAAGATGCAATTTATTGGATATGAAGGTGGAACGAAAGGCTATAGATTCTGGAATGGCTCTTCTCCAGGGAAGAAGATCACAGTCTCCAGATCTGTAAAGTTTGAAAATAATACTCATTGGGATAGAATTCATGCGAACACTGAAGTGTTCATAACCCCAAGTGTTTCTAGAGTAAAGAATGAATCTGAAGTTGTAGAGGTATTAGATGAGGCAAATGTGGAAGAAAGCAAGGAACAATCTGAAGAAAGTAATTTTCATGATTTTTGCGCCACAAACTCTGACTTAGTGTCCAAATCTGTAACAGAGGTTGATGGACATTGTCAAGAGGAGATTAGGGATGTGGAGGAGACTAAGGATGAGATTCCTAGGAGATCCACACGTATCACTAAAGGAATTCCACCAGCCAAGTACCAAGTCACGCAAATAGGAAGTATAGAGAGGAAAGATCCTAATTCTTACGCTGAAGCATTGCGTAGACCGAAAAATGAATGTGATTGTTGGGTAAAAGCAATGAAGAAGCAATTTGATTCACTTCATTCTTTAAATGTTTTAGAACAAGCAGATGTAACCAAAGATGTAAAGGTAATTGGTTGCAAGTGTGTATTTAAAAGGAAAACACAAGAATATGGCTGATATGTTTACAAAAGCATTGACTAATTGTAAATTAAATGTATTTTGTAAGAAGATATTGTTATTATAAGTAATGTGTGTACTTGTGTTGCTCATGAAGGAGGTCAGATTATTGCATTTTGAATAGCAATTCATGAGTCAGCACAAGATATATTTTCGCAGTTTGAGATGACCTGCAGTGTGACATGTTTGACACCAGATGGCGCTGTCTCAAGACTGCTAAATGGAACCTTGAGGAATTTCCGTTACAAAGTGACAGTTGGGATTTGTCAGTTGGGATTTAATATCTGTGAGGAAAGGATGGTTAGAAAGGTAGATGTGATGGCTGTTGTTTTTCGATGTTTTGCCAGTTATTGTTAAATACAATTCAATACAAAGTTATATATTTACCTTGTGAATTGAATGAGAGTTTCATTATTCACTCGAACAGAGACTGGAGTTTTTGGGCCGATGGGGAATTAAACTTCTATATTTCTGTTGCCTATCCGCTGTGACATAAATACTCAACGCCAAAGATACCTTCTTTCAGGCGCGGCCCCTGCAACCGCGGGGGACACGCCGGAGGGCGGAAGGGGAGGCCCGGAGATCGCCGATCGCCCTCCGCCCGTGTCCCCGCGGCGGCGGCGGCCACACATGAAGTAAGGTAAGCCCGGAGCTTACCTTCTTTCAGGCGCTGCCACCGCAAATCGCTGGGACACGCCGGAGGGCGGAAGGGGAGGGCCGGAGATCGGGCGGTTCTGCGGCGATCACAAGATGAAGCAAGGTAAGCCCGGGAGCTTACCTTCTTTCAGGCGTGGCCGCTGGAACCGCGGGGGACACGCCGGAGGGCGGAGCGGCGATCTCCGGGCCTGCCTCCCGCCCTGGGGCGCATGGGCAGCGTCGTACGCGGCCCGCCCCTTTTTGTGTGTGCTGGGTGGCGTCAGGCCGCTTTATTGAAGTGCGGCATTTTGGACTACACTTCCCAGAAACCCGGCATGGCCACTTCCGGTTTATGCGGAGGTTTCTGGGAAGTGTAGTGCGGCGGCCTAGAGCTGCTCTGGGACCAGGGACGTGTGGTCAAGAGCGAGGATGGCGAGGAGGTGGTTATTGCGCCGCCGGTGTGGCTGCGAAGGTCTCGGTGAGTGGGGAGAGAGGGTGACGGGATGGGTTGGAGGGTTTTGGGGGGGGGTCGCTGTGCACCTGCGCGATTGCTCTCCCTCTCTCCAGCGGTCACGGGCAGCGCAGAACGGAGTCAATGGGCAGTTTTGGGGGCTGTTTTTGGGGGCTGCAAGTTAGGAGGTGTGTTTTCTGGTGTTCTGTCTGTACCTTGTGGTCTGGGGGAATGTGTGTCGTGGGATTTGTGTTTGGGGGGGGGTATAGTTTGGCCGTGCATATACGACATCCCACGACCACTCGATTTTTATATATATAGAGAATACAGGCAAAGGGAAAGAGTAAATACATCAACCACATAAATAAAAGGAAGACTTGTTGATTCACAAAGGTGGAGCCCAGTAAAAAATATTCAGGTTAATGCATTGACTGATGATGATTTGAAGATATGAGTAAGACTTGTTTTAATTTTTTAAAATACATTTTAATTACATTAAAATCATGGATTTATCTGTTAATCTCTGAAGCAGCTCTCAGTTCTATCCCAAGGAACAATTTAAAATAGCTTTTCAATGGTTCCTGGAAGTAACTTATCAACTAATGTGGCAGTACTTTGTACCCTATATGTTTTTCTTAATCTCTCTTTTTTCCAGCTGCTATTTATACATTTACTAGCTGTACCCACCACGCGTTTCTGTGGCCAACCTTCCCTCCCTCTTTTCTTTCTTTCTTTCTTTCTTTCTTTCTTTCTTCCCTTTTTCCTTTCTTTCTCTCCTTCCATCTCTTATTCTTCCCTTCCTTCCCCTCCATCTTTTCTTTCCTTTCTGCTTTCCCCCCTTTCTTCCTTCTCTACCTATTTTTGAACTGCAACTCCCAGCAGCCCTCCTGATCTACCTACCTACCTACATATTTCTATCTTATCTATCTATCTGGATGATTGCTGGGAGTTGCAGTCCAGGAATAGGAAATTGGAAATATGCAGGGATTGGAATGATCTCAAAGAAATCCAAGTAGAAGAAAGCTTGCAGCTTTGAAGCAGTGCGTTTGGATCATCCTCTCCTAAAGGGCCTGGTCTAGGGGATGTTGGGAGCTGTAGCCCAGAAGAGAGAGTGGATATGCTATTGTGTGTTTTGTTTACAAGGGGGAGGCATTTTTGTGCATGCGCTATATCATCTTGTTGGTTCTTTTTGCTTTTTAAATCCCATCCGCTGTGTTTTTCAGTTCTTTTATGAGTGATGGTCACTCATTGGCCTGATAGGTGTATTGTGTCCAAATTTGGTGTAAATTCATCCAGTGGTTTTTGAGTTATATTAATCCCACAAACAAACATTACATTTTTATTTATATATAGATCAGTGCTGTCCAACTTCTAACCGGCCAAGGGCCGGATTCCAGGTCACTGATGACCTGGGGGGCCGCCCAGCCCCGCCCCCACCCCGGCCCCGCCCCCGGCTGCCGGGATGCTTTGGGGGAGCCACGGGGCACCCCCCCCTTCAAGGCATCCTGGCCGCAGATGAAGCTGGCGGTTTCGCGGCTTCAGCTGCTGCCGGGATGCCTTGGAAGGGAGAGAGGCGTCGCGGGGGACCCCCTCCTTTGCAAGGCATCGCGGCTGCCGCAGAAGCTGGCGCCGGCTACAGCCACTGCCGTGATGCCTTGCAAGGAACCCTCCCTTGCAAGGCATCGCGGGCGCGGAAGCGCCGGCGCCGGGACCCTCCTTGCAAGGGAGGGAGGCGCGCTCGGGACCCCCCGGCCCTTGCAAGGCATCGCCAGCCGCAGGAGCCGGCGCCAGCTTCAGCCACTGCCGCGATGCCTTGCAAGGAGGGAGGCGCCGCCGGGACCCCCTCCCTTGCAAGGCATCGCGGCAGCCGCGAAGCCGGCGCTGGCTTCAGCCACTGCCGCGATGCCTTGCAAGGAAGGGAGGCGCCGCCGGGGACCCCCTCCCTTCAAGGCATCGCGGCCAAGGGCGCATCGGCTGCCGGCGCGCCGACCCCTCCCTTGCAGGCATCGCGGCAGCCGCAGGCCGGCGCCGGCTTCAGCCACTGCGCGATGCCTTGCAGGGACCCCGCCGCGGGGGACCCCCTCCCTTCCAAGGCATCGGCGCCGGCGAGAGAGGGAAGAAGAGGGCGGTGCAGGGAGGAGGAGCTAGCTCTCTTCCTCCTCCTTGTACTACCCCTTGCCCCTCTCTCACCGGCGCCTATGCGATCCGGTTTGCATCAGCGGCGCGGAGAGAGGGACGGAGGGGGCGGTGCAGGGAGGAGGAGCGGGCTCACTTCCTCCTCCCTGCCCCCGCTCCCCTCCCCCTCGCCGCCATTTTAAAAAAAAAATAGATTTTTTAAAAAAATAAAAATTGGCGCGGGGGCATAGCGGGGGCCGTGTCCAACAGGCTGGGGGCCGTGTATGGCCCCCCGGGCCGCCAGTTGGACAGCCCTGATATAGATAATTGTTGGGGATTCCTCATCTTCAGAGGAGGAGCAGGGAGGTGCTCAAAACTTGGAGGGAGAGGAAGAAGTATCTGACAATGAGGCTTTATAAGTACCTACTTTTGTAGAAAGATGGAGGGAGACAGAGAACAGGAGGTGGTCGATTAGCTGCTAAGAGATTGATGAGCTAGTTGGATGACACCCTAGCCTTTCCTGCATGAGGTATAAATCAGAAGCAGGAGAACTCAGCCTTCCGCTGTTAACAACAACTCTGTTACTGACTGAACCTGCTTTCTGCTTTTTGCTTATTGACTGCTGATTCTGTTGGGACTTTTGCAAAAGACTTTCGTTGGTGTCTACAGTAAGACTTCCTTGTGTTTTTTCCAATTACATTTGCTTAACAATATATTTGCTGAAGTAAAGCATTTTACTTTTACTTTCAACTTTGTATTGAGGTTGTGTTAAAGAGCAAAACAGGACAATAATAAACTTGTTTCAATAATTTATATTCAGACATTCTCTCAACATGGTAAGAGAAAATAAGTTTAAAACAGTTAAAAACCTGATAACAAAAGAGTTAAATCACAATGTAAAAGGCTATTATATTTGAAAAATATATTAGAAAATATAACATGATTTTAAAAATTACCATTTTGATAAAAATATATGACACATTGGCATAAAATGACCCCTCCCCGCAACCAATACTTTATTTATTTATTTATTTATTTAATTAAAAAGACTTTCACCTTCTGGCAAAAGGAGAACAAAGGGAAGAAAACCTAGGATCCTGTGGAAGGAAATTCCCTAACCTAGGAGCTGTCACCAAGAAGGCCCTCTCTTATGTCCTCACCAGATAGACTTGTAACAAACAGAAGAAAATGAAACCTCATACACAAGCAGGCATGTAGGCAGGGGGGGGGGGCTAAGGGGGCTTCAGCCCCCGAAATTCTCAGGGTGGTCCGCGAAAAGGCCTTACTGATACATTATTTAAACTGTTATGTTTATTCATATCATGATCTGATCACCATGCTCATTATATCCCACATTAATGGGGTTATTGGGATAACAATACAAAAGATTTGCTAGGGTAGACCCTCTTCCACCCAGTCTCAGCCCCGAACCAAACTCAGCCCCTCCGAAACAAAATCCTGGCTACGGCCCTGTACACAAGGATTTTAAATCTCTGGCATATAGGACAAGGATGTCAAAACTCATTTTTACTCAGGGCCATGTCTGTCGTATGGTTAACTTCAAAAGACCATTGAATCCATGGATGGAGAATTTCTGGATTCAGAGGGCCAATTATATTTTTTTACATAGTGGTCAGCATTTTTTAAAGTTTTTAAGCTTTTACCCTGTTTGGGTCCCCAGATTTTATTGAACAACAACTTGTATCACTTTTGATTATCTGCCATGTGGACTGAGGATAATGGGAATTTCAACCCAATGGCACCTGTGGCTCAGAGGTTAGGAAATGATGAAAGACATTTCAATGTCAGAAATCATATCCACAAGTCTTGTATCTAAATCCACGCCTCACTATCCTGGCAGAACAAAGCTCAGCCTCCTAGATGTCACTGTATCACAACTCCCATCACCTTAGTCATGATGTCTAATGATGAGAAATTCAGGATTCGTAGTCCAGCATCTGGAGGGCGACATAAAATGACATGGTGGGCTAGATTTGGACTGTGGGCCTTGAGTTTGACACATGTGATATAAGCAAATCCAGCCTGGATTTGAGCCCTAAAGGGCTTGATAGGACATAAATATTATTTTAAATTCTGCCTCAAAATGGACATTCATTACACTTCCTTTCCATTTTCCAGGGTTCTTTCCCATCTACCCGCCAACATTTTGTGTAACATTAGATGGCTCCTCAGGAAATTATTGGCCTAGTCCCTGCACTTTTCTACTGTTCCCTGCTCAGAAGTTATAACGTTCTACCTTATATTGCCCTTTATCCCTAGTTTTGTCATCTGGTAGGTGCACTTTATCCATTAGCCCTGTTCTCACAATTGATTTGCATCAGCCTGCCCTCTCGAGATCAGGAACTGTTACTATTTCAGGCTACTGGTTGTTTTTTAAACATTATGTTATATATCTGGTTGTTTTATATTGTGTTATGATGTTGTTATTTGTATTTTAATGTGCTGTTTTAACTATGTTGTTTGGGCTTGTCCCCATGTAAGCTACCCCAAGTCCCTTCGGAAAGATGGCAGGGTACAAAAATAAAGTTATATTATTATTATTATTATTATTATTTTGAAACCTTTAGATTGTCTTTCTTCAAAAGATCTTTTGAGTATCTGTAAGCATAAAAATTGACCGTATTCTGTTGATGGTTTTGGTATATGCAGTATAAGCATAGTGACAAATGATGGCTCCGATGTCAGCAGATCCATGAATTCATTCCAATTTTTGGGCCACATCTACACTGTCATATAATGTAGTTTGAAGCTGCATTATAAGAGTCTAAACATTAAAGGAGCTGTTACGGTGCTGAACCTTGTCCTCTTATGCACTCGCCCACCCCCATTCCCGCACACACAAACACACACATACACACACGTCAAGAAATTCACAATGTTAGATAGGTCCTTTAAAATTCAGATTAAATACAGCCTGAATATATGGAAGACACTAGCTGGCATTGTATAAGCATGAATGCAGGTGAACTTGAATTGACAGAAGCAATAGTTAATCAGGGTAGCAATAAGTGGTTATTAGGGGAGAAATGCTGTATTTGTTATAATCTGTAAGGAGAAATCCCAAACTATTATGAGCTATATAGGAGTTCAGATAAATATAGAAATTATCACATGAGTGAAGGATATCTGTGAGGAGATGCTATTAACAATAAATACAACCAAGATGCATGCATATTAGAATAAGCTTGCAGAAGAGATACAGCAAAAGAACACCACTGTGATAATGCGGCAATCAAATTTGACAAGAATATCACAACAAAGTAACAAGGCATATTAATTTAATCTGAGCTACCGTTTTGTATTTAATTGCATGTGTATGGAGCAATCTTGCACAAAAATAAAACCACGCACACATATTACAAGCTCTCACATAATGTTTTACTACATGTTAATGTGAATACGTGCCTATCTTAGACATTATTGGCACGTTTACAGAGGGGCAATCTTTTGTAATCACTTTTCTTACAACTTTTTAGGTATTTAGCTAAGGCCATCGTGCTTTACCTCTGAGTAAATATGATTAAGATTACTTTTGGTTGAACATCTCTATTTTTCACTACTGTCCTTTTGGTGTTATTTAGTGCAAGCATTTACCATTTGGGTTGCTGTGAGTTTTCCGGGCTGTATGGCCATGTTGCAGAAGCATTCTCTCCTGACGTTTCACCCACATCTGTGTTGGGCATCCTCATAGGTTGTGAGGTCTGTTGGAAACTGAGCAAGTGAGGTTTATATATCTGAGGAATGTCCAGGGTGAAATCTCCACAGATATATAAACCTCACTTACCTAGTTTCCAACAGACCTCACAACTTCTGATGATGACTGTCATAGATGTGGGTAAAACGTCAGGAACATGGCCATACATAAAGGATATGTCTTCAGCAGATTATTTCTTGTTCCTGAATTCAGCAGTGCTTCCTGCAACAACTGTAAGGGAATGAATATGTGAAGAATATTTCATGACACTATGACTGCCTAAACATAACCAACTTTTTATAGCCATGCATAGATTTAATGAAATGTCATCATTGTGTTATCTGTTGTTTCCACTCATCTGTTGAACTTATACTAACTACTTAAATTGTGGATTTGATTCTGTTCTCAGAAGACATTTTGTGCTTTTTGACAAACTTTTTTTCCAACTTGTTGTATTTTGCTTTCCAGAGTAGTAGCCTTAGGCAGAATGATGCCTCAGCTGTGGACACATAATACTTTTTTCTTTTGATCCTCTTTTTTGCATATCTAATTCACAGCAGGGTGCAAAGTTAATATGTGTGTATTTGAAACACAGATGGATTCCCATAATTCACTTCCTCCTTCTAGTCCATAGACATGTGCAAACTATTCCCCAAATTCATATTGTCTGGATAAGAGAATTATTAAAGATCAGAAGGCAAAAGCTGAACTAGGTTGTGCTTGAAAGTCTAATTCATCATCATAGCAGTGTGTTTATTTTGCAAACGAGTTTCATAAAAAGATGTGATGCAGGTAAAATAAGATAAGCTTCATGTCTTTGTTGGGTGGCAGTTGAATCAAGGTCTTGCCAGGAAACTACACTAAGGGTGCATATAGACTGTAGAATTAAAGCAGTTTGACACTTTAGCTGCCATGTCTCAATGCTATGGGAGATGTAGTTTTACAAAGTCTTTAGACCCCCTGCTAAAAGTGATGGTACTTTATCGAACTACAGCATTCAGTGATGGGAGTGAAACTGGTGTTAAACTGAATCAATTCTATGCACTATACGTAGCTGTCCACTAAGACACTAAAAAGTCACAATGCCATACTCTCCAGCTGTCCTAATTTAGTAGGGACAATCTCCAATCCTTTGTCATCCCATTTTCCAGGTACTTTTTAAATGTACTAGTCTCTTTACCTTCAATTTACCCCCCTTGTTCTCACCCTACTTCTGGCTTTTGTGTCTAATTGATAACTTTTGCCATCTGGATCACATTCTGATGTTAGTGACCACTCATGTCTTGGTTTTCATCCTACACATGTTGGAGAGTATGCACTATTACACACTATTACACTTCTAATGTGGCCATGTAATCCCTCTGTTCAAAAATAAATCCTGTCAAGTGTTTATGGGGTTACTGACATGTCAGTATTCTAACATGACATGCTATTAGGTAAAAAGTAAAGGATTTCCCTTGACATTAAGTTTAACTGTGTCTGACTCTGGGGGTTGGTGCTCACCTCCATTTCTAAGCTGAAGAGCCGGCATTGTCCATAGACAATTCCAAGGTCCTGTGGCCAGCGTGACTGCATGGAGCGCTGTTACCTTCCTGCCAGAGTGGTACCTACTACCTATTGATCTACTCACATTTGCATGTTTTCCAACTGCTAGCTTGGCAAATGCTGGAGCTAACAGCGGGAGTTCACCTTGCTCCATGGATTCATACCACTGACCTTTTGGGTCATCAAGTTTAGCAGCTCAGTGGTCTAACCTGCTGTGCCACCAGGGGCTCCCCTACATGCTATCACAGGATTGAAAATAAGTATTGCAAGATTGCAGACTTCCTCTGATTAATGTATATTTTGTGCATTCTACACATGTTAACTTCCACCTATAGACGCTGAGAAATCACACCCACTCTTCAACCTCAATTTCCCCCTTTTCTCCCCACAAGGGGACTCAGAAGGATCCTCACAAGGTGGTCAACATTTTGGTTTCTCTCTCCTAATAACTCTTGGTGCCTATTCCAGACATTGGGTGACTGAATTAGGATTGGAAGTGTGTGACACACACAGTGTTTTTGTGACCTACTAGGTACTGGTTTCTGTGAGTTTTTCTTTCTTAAGTGGAAGAAGGAAAGCCTCCTGCACAGATGAAGCATGATTGCATCAAGAATAAGCGCTATTTCCTTTTCCTGTTAATTTTGTGGTAGGTGGAACAGGAGGCAAGTGAGTAATCTTTATTTGTATAAAGCTGGGGTTACCACTGATAATTAGGACAATAAATGGGTTTCCATGTAAAATGCTGATTTTCTCATTTCTTCTATCACAATACCTCTTGAACCTCACTATGCTTTGTTTTCAAGACAGAGGTGAGGTAGGCTACAAAGAGCTGTAAATATCCAGCAACAACCTTTGGTTACAGTACTTTGATTGCTCACTCTTCATTTACAAGTCATTTTGGTTTGTTACCCTGAATTTTTTCCCAGAGATCTTGGTTTTAAGGTTTGAAGAATTGGTCTAATTGGTTTATTTCACATTTATTTATAAACTGTTTTTCAGCAAAAACTAATTAGGGCACATTGGAATGAGAACGCAAATCACCATTACAGTAGGAAAGCATGAACTGCAAGTCATGACTGAACATTATAACAACATTTAGATGGGTACATTTTGCTCACTCTTGCCTTATAGGAAATAATATGTGGATAATAAATCCTGTGTTTGTGGCATGTAGAAGGAAAGAAGATGATTATCAACAATTATAAAAAGGAATGGTTGATTTAAAATGAATTAACAAACTAGCTAGAAGGGTATGCTATGTTTAAACATGCTGCCCCCCCCCCTTTATTTATACAGGTCTTGTATCTCTGTCTTGACTAGTATAGCTAAGACCTTGTTATGATCATGTGTGGTATATATTCTTGCAGAGCTGGTATGATGTAATGGTTTGAATGTTGGACTAGGACTCCAGGGGGCCAGGGTTCAAATCCCACTCAGCCATAGAAACCCACCTTACGCAAATCACAGTCTCAAAGTCTTAGAGGTAGGCAATGGCAAACTCCCACTAGACAAAACATGTCAAGAAAGCCTTATGATAGGTTTGCCAAAAGCTGGAAATGATTTGAAGACACATAGCAACATGTTTTTGCAGTCCATGTGATATATATTAATTGGTTTTCAGGAGCTTGAATATAAGGATTAGCTGTTTTCTCCAATGATGGGGGTGTGTTCTCCCAGTCCTGGACAGTAGATGCTGGTGTGTCTAGGCTGTCATGATCATCTGATAGTGCCATTGAGAAGCAGCTGGATCACAGAGAAAGATATGTGGGGAAATCCATAACATTTTAGACACTTCCAATCCTAATTCAGTCACCCACTGTCTGGAATAGGCAACCAAGAGTCACATAGTATGCAAATTCATGTGTAACGTTAAGATTTATAGAGCTTTTTACAAGGTCTTTAGCCTTTTGTCATAGAATGCTGTTACCCATCAAAATACAACTCCCTTGATTCCATAGCTTTGAGCCATTGCAGTTAAAATGGTATCAAATGACATTAATAGTACAGAGTAGATGCATCCCCAAATGAGGGAATTTTCAGCGAGTGCTGCTTGCTATCTGGTTTTGTGCTAAGCAACACCCACTGAAATTAACTCTTCTATGGACGCAAAAGGCATTTCCAATGTTTAGTCTGGAAACCTTATGTGATGAATGTCTGTAAAGGGTCCTTGAGATGCTTAAGAACTTCTTTATACAATGCAATAATGTTACCACCGAACTTATTCTTTCTCCTTTGTATGTTCCCTTTTTCTCAAGCATCCTTGCACCCAAGGTGAAAACTGTGTCATTAGATAAATAAAGAGGGCATGGTAAGAGAGATTACTTTAGTTGATTTTAAGTGACGTCAAAGGACATTCTGATACCAGCTGATTTTGTATTCATTCTTATGTAATCGATGTGTAAATCTATTTTCTACCTGGAAATAACAATTTGCAGTGTAATACCAGTAATAAAAAAAACCCAACTGTATTGCCCCCAAACAAAATACATTTTGGGCTCAATCCAATTGTGTGGTGTAGTGGATTGAGAGTTTGACTAAGGGGCACATCTACATAGACCACTGAGGACAATTTGAAGCTGATATTGAAGAATGCAATTTCACTGTGTGGACAATTAGATGATAAACTCTGGAACCATTTCAAGGCCTGAATAGTGATTTCACATACAGAGAAGGTGAATTTGAACTGATTCCAGGATCCACAGGATCTGTGGCTTGAAAGCTACAGAGAAAGCAGGAGTTGTTGTTTTGGTCCCCCCCCAGCTCCCCACTCTGGAATGTGCATGTCTGCATCAGCAAAGCACTTCAGGTGTCCACACAGCAACTTACATTATGCAGAGCTGATTTCATTGTGGTGATGTGGTTTATACTACAGTGTACTGATGCACATTAATTGCTTCTTTTCAGACTTTTCCCTAACTTTGCTTGTGTCAGTTACTGGGCTTAAAATGCATCACATGCTTTCATTATTATTAATTATTATTTTAATTATTTATAGCCCACCCTTCTCAACCCCTGAGGGGGGGACTCATGGCATGTATAGTCTAGCTACTGTCTTTTGAAGATAGCTTGAAGCTGTATTTATCAAATCGTCAGTGTAGATATACCCTAAGACTCTAGAGACCAGGATTCAAATTGCCTCTCAGCCATTGAAACTCATGTAGGGTGAATCACACTCTTTCAACCTCAGATAAAGTCAAGAGAAAATAGCCTCTGAAGAAATCTTATCAAGAAAACCCTGTGATTCTAAGAGATCACCACAAGTCAGAAATAACTTGAAGGCATGCAATAACAACAATTCCAGTCAGAGCATAATCATTTAATCACTTGTTGAATGAAAATCTAACAGGAGAAAATGCTGCTAGAACAAGGCCATACAGTCCAGAAACAACACAGTATCCTATTGATTCCAGCCGTGAAAGTATGCAGCAATACATGACAATCTAACACTTCTGCAAAAGGGTTGTTGTAGGTTTTTGGGGCTGTATGGCCATGTTCTAGGAGCATTCTCTCCTGACATTTTGCTTGCATCGGTGACAGATGCAGGCAAAATGTCAGGAGAGAATGCTCCTAGAACATGGCCATACAGCCCCCAAAACCTACAGCAACCCAGTGATTTCAGCCATGAAAGCCTTCGACAATACTTCTTCAAAACTCCATGAAAATCTCCAGCAAAGCTTTAATTGTTTTTTTTTATGTTACTCGTCCCTCTACTGTTTTCCAAAAAGGTTTCTTTTCAACTTCATTATCACTTCCCCTTGGATGCTGCATATCCCCACACATTTTGAAACCTGACATTTCGACCTCATCTCTTCCACGCCTCCGAATAAATGTGACGTTGTATAACAAGGGAGGTGGCACTAGCTGCCTGTGTGGTGAGGTGGCACGATTTGTTTTAAAACCAAAATGAAACCCTGCTCCCATCAGCATAACTCAAGGACCTACATATGTTTTGTAAACAAAGTGCAAGTTACAAAGACCATGAAACATTCTGCATGGGGCCAACATGGAACAGTGCATTAAGGTACAAAACCTGAAGGACTGCATGCAACCATCACTGCAGATAAGATAACCTTAATGTAAACAATCTTCAGTTGATCTCCTTCTTCTGTTTATATGAAAACAGCCTGTGTGTGGGCTTCAAGGACCAATCTGACGGGTAATCAGATGCCTACCCAGCTGTCTGCTGTCAACCAAAGAGCTGTTCTTGAACGGAGGGTGTTCAGTTTGCCCTTTCATGTAATCCTAGCATTGGTATACTTCAGAGTGGATATTCCTTCCTCAAGTAACATTTGGCTCAAGTTGTGATATCAGGCTTTCCTCATCAAAAGCAATTTTGTGCAGCTCTTAATTTTAAAATTCTGTATAGTGAATCTGCTTTGGTTTTTAAATATTTTTTTAACAAACATGCAGTTTCCAGAAGCCATGTAGATGTACAGTGAAGTTTTAACTGCATTCTTCAGATTCTTGTTTAGATTTCTGTAACAAAACTTGTTTCTTAATGTAATATGCCCCATGGGCAGTCTTCATGGTGATTACTGGCATGGCAGATTTTATATCAGCAGGCAAGCATTTCTTTAATGAAGCAAATCCCTGGAACCTACTAGATGTGGTTGGACTGCAGCTTCCATTGACTATGATGGCTAGGGATAATGGGAGTTAAAGTCAAACACTTGCAGGATCATAAATTGCCCACTGATGTGTTAAAGAGAGAATGTGATTGTTTAAGCACTTACTTACCAAATAAATGCAAATGTATGTACAAAGCAAAACACATCCCTTGCCTTTATTTTTGTTTTGTGGCAGGCATCACCTACATATCATGACCTATGTCATTAAATGCAGGTTTTCCACGCTCTCGACTAAAGCAGAAGGAGGGCATGCAATGCACAGTTAGACGGTGTTAACAATGGTGGCGTTTCCCATTTTAGTCCGAAGTACATATAATGTCTGAGTACTGTACAACGAGCCCATAGTTGAAGCAGGCTTCATTTTGCCACTATGGGATGAAGCAAATGTGCTCTCACACACACCTTGTTTACTACTAGGTGTTGACAAAGGCTGGAATAAGGTTGAAAAGCTGAATAAGTTGAGAAAACCATTCTAGCAGCAAGAGAAGTGGATGGAGAAATTCAGCGTCTCTATTGATTATTCCTTTTGATTATTCCTTTTGTTTCAGTGTACTCCAGCTGCTTTTGCACATGACTAGGGCAGAAGGGCAGAAGGGCAGAAGTGATACTCTATTCTATGCATGAAATAAGAGACATTGCTTCTTTTTAAAACAAACCCTCTACTGTTGGATTTTGTATTGCTTTTTTCTCCGCAATGTTAAATATATATTTTTTTAATGAAAGGTCACTTGTTTTTAGTCTTCCAAAGATGTATCTGTCTTTTCCATTATCTTGGGAGAAGAGTTGCCGGAAGCCAATTTGGAGACGTCTTTACCTATCTGATTACATACTGTGGCGCCTCTCATATTATATTTCAGGATACAGTTTTGCT
Source organism: Anolis apletophallus (assembly GCA_030556195.1). Lineage (NCBI taxonomy): Eukaryota > Metazoa > Chordata > Lepidosauria > Squamata > Anolidae > Anolis > Anolis apletophallus. The sequence continues at coordinate 96,884,736 of JARBWK010000004.1, forward strand.
CATTAGATACCGCCGACTTGTCTGTCCAAGAAGTCTAACAATTACATGACCAGACTGATGTAATAATTCCCCTGGAACAAAATGTGTTACAGAGCAAGCACCGAGAAAAAACAAAGGGGATAAAAACTAAAGGGGTCCATGTTGAGTTGGCTTTATTTTGTGGCTGACATGTTTAGGCACACTTATTTCTGGCTTCTCTAGTGGTCACAATGCAGACTGAGGGTGCATCTACAGTACACTGTACACTTGCTATAGTTTGACACCAGTTTAACTGCCAAGGAATCAAGGGAGTTATAGTTTTACAAGGTCTTTAGCCTTTGCCACCAAAGCATGCTAGTACCTCACCAAATTGCAAGTTCCGTAATTCCGTTGAGCTATGGCAGCTAAAGTGTTGTCAAACTGTGTTAATTGCATAGTGTAAATGTACAGTGTTCCCTTCCTACTTTGTGGTTTTCTTATTGCGGACTTGCTGTTTCGCAGATTTAAAAAAAATTAATTTAAAATATATATCATGGTATTTTTGCTGTTTTGTGTGGGTGTGTGTGGGGGCTGCTCTCTCTGAGATGCTTTCCCTCCTCAGTCCTCCCTCCCTCTCTCCAGCCTTGAAGGGCCTTCCTTTCCTTTCCTTTTCTTCACTTTATTTTAAGTTTATAAAGACTTAGAATAGTGTATAACTACTAAAATAATGTATAAATATTAAAATAAATAGAGCATCCCTATATCACGGTTTTTCACTTATTGAAGTAGGTCCTGGAACCTAACCCCAGCAATAAGTGAGGGAATACTGTACACCAACAAAAGTGCCGAACAGGAAGTGCTAGACAAAGGCAGATGGTAGCACCTCTATATATCCATCATTATTTTGTTGAGCCTGATACCCAGTTAGGATAATGTTTGCTTTTTTGCTGAAATGAGCTAATTGACAGACTTGCCTAGCTGCTTCCTAAAAAGCAGAACTATTCAGAAAACAAGGAACCCAGAAGTGGCTGAACTGACTAGTATGCACCTAATCCAATGCATTAGCAGAGACATGAATAAGGGTGGTGGCTTAATGGCATGCTACATCTATTAATACATGAGTCCTGCATATATAACAAATGGAAACATCTCAAAGAATTTAAACTAGAAAAACTGAGTTTTGGTAAGCAGCGTTTTAAAAATGGAGGTGAAGGGACATGATCTGCCTTCTAGCACTTTGGTCAGACCTCACCTGGAACACTCTGTCCAGTTCTGGGCACCATAATTCAAGAAGTATATAGTGATCATCTGGAACATGTCCAGAGGAAGGCGACCAAAATGGAAAAGATCAAGATATCCTATTTGGCGGCATGCCCTATCCAAAGAGCTTCCTTATTCTCACTGATGCCATTTTGGTTCTAGATCTGGTATTTGCCTGAACATTTCGGCCTATAATGTCAGTCATAATTATGGATTTGTTGAATATTAAGAGTTTGTTTTAACTGCTGCTTCTGCAGTTTTATTTTTTATGAGAATGAATTGTCTGGTACTTTGATTATATTATTGTACTCTGCCATTCTGTTTTTCTTCCAAATGCAGGCATATCCCAAATAACTGAATGACCAAATTCTTTTAGATAACCCCTCCATATGCTCCATATGCATTCATTAGACAGCCTTCATGACTCAGTCCATCTTGAATAAATTTACATTGTATTCATTAATTCATTTACTGAGTATTCTTAAACTACATGCCTTTAAAGATTTCAACAATGAACTATATCATATGAAAGAATAACCTTCATTTGCAATATCTACATTAGCCATAGCAAATTCATGGTTGGCTCTGTTATATCAGGAAGGCTCCCAAAAGAAGAACTACAATGCAGCATTTTTTTTGATAGTATAGAAAATAGGATAGCTAGTGATGCGGTTTTGGGAGTTGCAGTCCAGCGCATCTGGATGGCACCAGGCTGTCTCTGGAAGCTTCATACAAAACAGCTTTTCGTGTTTTGTTGTAGCATAAGTTCTAAAGTGGACTAGATGAATTGGTAAATGGTGGTGGTAGGAAAAGGTGGGGCTGTTGCCTTTTAAAGTATTCCTGCTGCTTTGCCTTCAACATAGGAAAATTTTAGTAATGAACTCTCCCCCACATGACATTTCTGTCTTTGCTTTCATATCTACTTGCCAGGTGACTGATAAAGATTCAAGAAAGGGGCCCAGACTTTCAGGAAAAATATTACCCTCTGAGTTAAATTGATCTGCTTTTGGAATTTGAGTTTTTCATTTGATGGACTATCAGAAGCTGCCTTATACCAAGAGTCAGACAATTGGTGCAGCTATAGAGTTACCATGTTTGGAAAAGCAAAAAGAAAAAAGAAAAAAAAAAAGGGGAGAGACACACATTTATCCATTGAGTACTTTAAAGCACCAAGTGTTCTGATGACTGTTACTCCTACAGGTGAGTATCCCTTGCCCGAAATATTTGGCACCAGGAGTGTTTGAGTTTTCAGAGTTCTTTCAGATTTTGGAATACCTGTATTTATACATATATAATGCAACCCAAGTACATTTCATTTATGTTTCATGTATACCTTATAAACATAACATGGATTTCATTTATGTTTCATGTATACCTTATAAACATAGCCCAAAGGCAACTGTATACAATGTTTAGAATAATGTTGTACATGAAACAAAGTTTGTGTACATTGACCCACCAGAAAGCAAAGGTCTTACTATTTCAGTCACTCAAGTGAAAAAAATGTACTTAAGGTTATTTCGGATTTCTGGGTCAAGGTGCTCAACCCATCTATAATCTGGGATGATTGCCATTAGAAATACTCCTGTATTTAAATAACAACAGCTTTGCTTCATCTTCACCACCTCTTCTGACAGTTGTTTCACATGTTTCATTAAGCCACCCTGTTTCACTTGAGCTCCCGGTGGCATGGTGGGTTACACCCTTGCGCTGATAGGACTGCTGACCGAAAGGTCAGCAGTTCGAATCTGAGGAGCGGGGTGAGCTCCCTTCTGTCAGCTTCAGCTTCTCATGTGGGGAAATGAGAGAAGCCTCCCACAGGATGGTAAAACATCTGGGTGTCCCTTGGGCAACAATCTTGCAAACAGCCAAGTCTCTCACACCAGAAGTTATTTGCAGTTTCTCAAGTCGCTCCTGACATGAAAAAAAAACAAAACAACCCTGTTTCATTGTACTTGTGTGGCTGGAGTCTCTCTCAGTTTCCATATGCCTCTACTCAGTACTCTTGAACTATTGTCTCTCTTCTCCACATCCCAAGTTGCCTTCTCAATCTCTCACTGAGTGCTGTATTAAGCCTCCATCCCTTCTCCTCGTAGATTTCTCAATGGATGCCATATGAAGTGTTAGAAGAAATAAAGAGAAACAGCTGATATTTTAAAAATCTCCAATCATTTTAAATCATGACAGAAATGTTAGCTCTGAAAAAAGGACATGTCCAGGAAAAGGAAGACATATGGTAAACCTATACATCTAACTTAATACTGATTGCAGTTTAATAGAACCCCAGTCTGCTTTAAAAAAAACATATTTCCAAAAAACTTATAATGTGGCACACTTGAGCACTGGGTCTAATGGTTTATTTCTTTGAACCTAGTACACAGCTAAAATATCAGTCTGTATTTCTACAGAAACTGGAGGCCTTGTTGTATAATAGCCTCTTTATTGTTATCTGTAAACTCAGACCCAAAATTTGAGTCCCCCCAAACAGGGTTTGGATAGATGATCTCCCAATGCCCCACTTAACATCAAAAAAAGAAGAAAAGAAACCCTTGCTGAGAAGCCTTGTCTGGCTTTTCTCCTTTTCACAAACACCACAGTGTGTACAAGTCACCAATAGGCATAACAAGTTCCTCTACCCAAGCTGCACATAATAGATTGGAATGCCTACTGGCAGCTGATCATTCAGGGACTTAATATAACTCATCTGAGGTGACCTGAAAACTCATCACCACAGCCCAGCTCCTTATTGTCCCATTTAGTGGAACCAGGAAATTCCATCACCTAAGGGCCATTCTATCCAGATAGTCCATCAGTGATCATTGTCACCATTGCCATAGGCCAGTGCTTCTCAACCCTCCTAATGCTGTGACCTCTTAATACAGTTCCTCATGTTGTGGTGACCTCCAAGCATGAAATTATTTTCGTTGCTACCTCATAACTGTAATTTTGTTACCGTTATAAATTGTAATGTATCTGATATGCCGTATGCATTTTCATTCACTGGACCAAATTTGGCACAAATACCAGATATGCCCAAATTTGAATATTGGTGGGGTTGAGCGGGATTGATTTTGTCATTTGGAAGTTGTTGTTGTTGTTGTTGTTGTTTTGTTTTGCTTTTTTAAAAACCAAAAAACCCCACAACTTCCTTTACTCCAATAAAGCTTTATAGTTCACCTACAATCAAAGAGTATTCTGAAATCCACCAATGATGGAATTGAACCAAACTTGGCACACAGAAATTCCATGACCAACAGAAAATATTTGAAGGGTTTGGTGGGCATTTACCTTGAGTTTTGGAGATGTAGTTCACTTACATCCAGAGAGCATTGTGGACTCAAACAGTGATGGATATGGACAAAACTTGGCATGAATACTCAATATGCCCAAATGTGAACACTGGTGGAGTTTGGTGAAAATTGACTTTGATATTTGAGAATTGTAGTTGCTGGAATTTATAGTTCATCTACAATCAAAGCACATTTTGAACCCCACCAATGATAGAATTGGGCCAAACTTCCCACACACAACCCTGTGTTTTCTGTTGGTCTTTGGTGACCCCTCTGACAGCCCTTCGTGAACCCCCCCCCCCCCAGGAGTCCTGACCCCCAGGTTGAGCAATGTTGCCATAGGCTTAAACCAATTTCCTCACCTGGAAGGGAGATGGACACCAGAAGATGGACACCTGGAAGGGAGCTGGACACCAATTAATTCAGGGTTTCTCCAATGTATCTATTTATTTATCATGTCAGAAGCAAATTGAGAATACAATTTAAAAGTATAGGAAAAACAAACAAAGTTTAAAAACTTGGCATTATACTAAATTTCCTTTGACCAGAAACTGCCCACTTGGGATTCACGCTTTCCGCTGGCATTCTTGCTTGATCAACGAAGCAATAAAATCAATCTTTGATTCTGCTCTCATCTCTGCATGTCTTGACTGAAACCATTGGAGCTGGCATTACAGGAATGGACTTGATTTCAGGACAAAGTATGACACAGAAGGAAAGAAAGAAAGAAAGAAAGAAAGAAAGACAGGAAGGAAGGAAGGAAGGAAGGAAGGAAGGAAGGAAGGAAGGAAGGAAGGAAGGAAGGAAGACGGGAAAGGAGTGTTACCTCTCACTGCTGTTCTAGCAAAAACTTTTGGCACAAACTTTTTTTGGTTAAGTGACAAAAGATAACAGTGTTTCTGATCTCCAGACTTTCCCGTGTGTTGCAGTCAGCAGTATGGCACTGACTTTTATCATATCTTGATTGCTATGACTCAAACACTGCTGAAGCCAGCACCTTACTATGCAGGAAATAACATTGCCTACATTATATAAAGAAACCAAAATGCATGTGTCTGATAGCTGTGTAGAAAACAAAATGTGTAGGATAACAGTGTGGGTGGCGAGAGAACTTTTCACTCAGAGGTGCTCTAATTTAATTTTCCATCACCTCCTACCTTGTGCAGTCACTTCTAAGTGATTCTAAAAGCGTAGCAGCCTGAATGAGAGACCTTTGTCGCTATGGTAAACTAGGTGCTACTAAAGATAAACAAGAGAACTTCTAAAATTCTGTAGGAGTGAAGTCATTTCACTGGCCCCACAAACATGTCAAAGGAATGAATTAGCCCAAAATAGGTTGTTGTCTGAGGCAAATGTCTAGATACTTGCCTGTTCATTTTCATTCCATGCAAAAAACCCTCCAAAAACCCAAAACCCCGAAATGGAACAGCTGAACCTTTAACACTTATTGTATGCTTTCCAACATTTCATGGATGAAGAAGGGTGGTCAAGCAACATTTGAATATGATCAAAGTAGGAAAAGTTATTAAGGAGGAAGAACACACAAGCTAGGAGAGGCCTCTACACTTTGCTTTTGCATTAGTCCACAGATAAAGGCAAGAATCAGCATGGTGATTTGAGCATTGGCCTGTGACTCAGAAGATCAGGGTCCCAATCACCAGTAAAGCTTGGAAGACGAATAGGTAACCTTTGGCAAGTACCACTTCCTCAACCTCAGAGGAAAGCAAAGCTAACCCCCCTCTGAGCAAATCTTACCATGATAACTTCACTTTAAGGTTGTCATAAATGGGAAATGACTTGAAGGCACAAAGCAACAACCAGGAAAGAGAAGATTCGATCCCCTCTTCTTCTCTCCCCGCCACTGGGATAATTGAGTGCCAATGGATCCTGCAATTCTAGCTCAGTTTGTGCCAATGAAAGCAAGCTGAGGACAAAGAACAAACTGGGAGGAAGAAGAGAAACTAGAACATTTGTACAGCATCTGAAAAAAGGTCACAGAGGATTAACTGAGGGCCCTTCCACACAGCCCTATAACCCAGAATATCAAGACAGGAATTCCCACATTATCTGACTCAGATAATCCAGTTCAAAGCAGATATTGTGGGATTTTCTGCCTTGATATTCTGGGATGTAGGGCTGTGTGGAAGGGCCCTGAGACATTCCCTGCCAAATCGGTTCAGTTAGAGAGCATGCTGATCATAAGTCCCATGATTTGCTGCCCAAGGCAGCTGCTTCACTCTTTGCATGCTCTGGGACCATGAAATGCTGATTAATAGTTGGTGTATGGCATCAAACAGAAAGATGATACATTGTCTCGCTGGAACCATGAGCCACAGTCCTCATTGCAACATTTGTTCCACTTTTTAGATTCATTATTCCTTTATGACTTGCATGGAGATGACTGGAGACAATGGTGACATGATCATAGGCAACGTCAAGAGTTTACTACATCCAGTTTGCTACCCAACAACTTCACTTGTAATTTCTAATAATATCTCATACCCCCTTGCTGTTTGGGAGGAGTGTTGTGCGTTAACGGGGTGGCAACTGGGATTGCTAGTTTAGGTTCAACCCAGGCCTTGAGGCTTTAGACCAGGGGTGCTCACACTTTTTCAGCATGGGAGCTACTGATTAAAAAACCAAGTCCCAAAGATCACCTACCCAGAAATGTAAAACGTATAACTATTTTCTTATTTATTTATTTATATTTATTATTCATTTTTATGTACCGCTCCTTCCAGCAGGCTCGGGGCCGTTTACATAAAATGAAGTTATAAAACATCAACATTTCAACAATATAAAACAATATAAAACAGAGCATAAAAATACATCCAACCACCCCATTTCTCCCACACTGCCTTATTACCACACATATTATCAGCCAGAAAGTAAGAAGAGAGGCTGTTGAACTGCAAGGCCATTTAATACTCAGCAAGGTAAACAAAGGGGCATGCATAAATACATCCAACCACCCCATTTCTCCCACACTGCCATATTACCACAGATATTATCAGCCAGAAAGTAAGAAGAAAGGCTGTTGAACTGCAAGGCCATTTAATACACAGCAAGGTAAACAAAGGGGCATGCAAAAATACATCCAACCACCCCATTTCTCCCACACTGCCATATTACCACACATATTATCAGCCAGAAAGTAAGAAGAGAGGCTTTTGAACTGCAAGGCCATTTAATACTCAGCAAGGTAAACAAAGGGGCATGCAAAAATACATCCAACCACCCCATTTCTCCCACATTTCCATATTCCCCAACATATATTTCTCAAGGAACAAAGCAAGCAGAGAGGCTTTGGAGCTAAAAGGCCATTTTTAAACATTAAAAATAAACAAAGAGACATGCCACAGAACAATCAAGCACCCACCCCAAAGTAAAAAGACCGACCTTTGAGATGCGGTAAAGAAATGACCCCAAAGCGTCCTTCTTCTCCTCCTCCGTCATTGCTCCTATTTCCACGCCGCCAGCATGCGTGCCGCCTCCAGGAGCTCACGAGAAGTCCGAGGGCAAAATGGGCGCTTCTGCGCATGCGCGTGGGGCCAGCCATGCATTGCGTCATCCAGGCCCGCCCCCTTTGGTCTCCTACGACTCTGAGTGGCTGGAGAAGGATGGAGGGAGGAGGAGGAATCCAAAAGAGGGGCCCATTCTGCCTCTTGGACTCTGGAGCTTTTAGAGGCGGCGCGCGAGCAGGGAGCGGGGGAGTAACGACGGAGGACTTCTTTGCAGCGTGCAGGGGCGCGTGAAGAGGACCAACAGCAAAAAAACCTGGTCAGGGGCCTGAAGATCACCAGGATGAGGCCTGAAGATCACCCTGGTGATCCCGATCACCATTCTGAGCACCCCTGCTTTAGACCAAAACCTAGACTAAGTACCATTAAGTACCAACCACAGTTGTTCATAAATTGTCATTTAAATACACACTCTCTCTCTCTCACACACACAGAGGGTAACACATATTTTGCGGCTTGGAAATTAAAATTATTATATTAGCTACAGGGGGTTTCTCCAGATGAAATTTGGGCATTATGCTTCTTACCTTTGGAGGGGCAAGAAACATTTAATGTAAGCGGAAGCAACTAAGTAAATAGTATCATAACCCTCTGAAAAGTATTTGCAAATTGCAACAACAAATCACTTGTGCCTTGCAAACCATAGTATGGTGCTAAACTACTAAATGAGCAGATTTCCGTGGAGTCCTTTCCTCTTGGCCAAAGTGGAGAATTTACAGTTTCGTCTCCCACCATAAAAACTAGATACTCGTGGCCCTTCCTCACAGTCATATAACCCAGAATATCAAGGCAGAAAATCCCACAATATCTTCTTTGAACTGGGTTATCTGAGTCCACACTGCCATGATATATTCCAGTTCAATGCAGATGTGGCATTTATTCAGCTGTGTGGAAAGGACCTCAGAGCAAATTTCTGAGATAGAAAACTAACTACTCCATCTGCCCAAACTGTATGACAGCATAGGTCTTCACAAATTGCACGTGACAGACCTTTTTAGTGGCATTATACAGTGAGGCCCCTTCTACACTGCCATATAATCCAGATTATCAATGCAGATAATCTACATTATCTGCTTTGAACTGTAGTATATGAGTCTACACTGCCATATAATCCAGTTCAAAGCAGATAATCGGGATTTTATATGGCAGAGTAGAAGGGACCTGAGATGATTTTCTTACCTGACCCAACCCTAGCTAAAGCCTTGAGATTAACAGCAGCTTTCTAGCTGCTTATTAGTTTAGTACTATTCCAGAGGTATTCATCAAGTATCCTTTGATCTTTGTGGGTCACCCACATTCCTAGTCTTACTCACATAGCAGTGTGCTACAGTGCTATTTATAGAATAGAATGGATGAGAGCTACTGTGTCAGTTATATAATAAAATGGAGATTTGCTATTGTGTCTATATAACAAAGAAATAAGTTTATTAAACTTTGAGCCTATCCTTCCTCTAGGATTTCTAAAAAGAAACTCTTCATAGGATAGGAGAATGTGGCTGGTGCTCCATACCCAGAATTTCTGTATGGATGGATTCAACCATCCACAGTTTGATTTTTTTTCTTTAAAAAAATTCTAAACACAAACCTTAATTTTGCTGTTTTCTACCCATGGGTCCAGCAGATACCAAGAGCCCCTGTCCATGGTTCTTTTTGACCAACTCCCAATTCATTGTAACCATCATTGCTGACAGTGACTGGTCTTCCCTGGCTTGCACAGAAGAAGATTGGGACCCTGCAGTCCTTAGGTTATTGAATGCAACTGCCATGATGTCTTTCCAGTGGCCAGGCTAGTCAGGGCTAAGGGGTACTGAATATCTGCAAAATTCCCTACCTGGACAACTGCAATTCCTCTCCTTCAGCAAGTAGCAGCCTGCAATGAAAGGACCAAGATATTGACATCTCCGGCCAATCCTCTGGTCAGATATCTGCCAGCACACCAATGACTTAAATCAAGGAATAGCTTCCTAAGATCTACAGAGATACTCACAGGACCACCCCAGCAAGTGAGAGTCCAAAAGTGGCAGGCTAAACCCTGGACTTCAATCAGTGGCTGAGACTGGATGAGAAACCCCCTCCTGGGCACACAGAAGACTGGGTGACTTGGAAGGTGCTGAATAGACCATGAGATGCAGAGCCAGCCTTAAGGAACGGGGCTTCAAAGTGAAGTCCACGACATGCAAGTGTGGAGAAGAGTAAACCACAGACTGCAATGCAACCTGAGCTCTGCCACATGCACAATGGAGGGCCTTCTCACAGCGACACCAGAGGCTCTCCAAGTGGCCAGCTTCTGGTCAAAGGACATTGAGCATAATGCCAAACTCTTTTTTAATTTTGTGTTCTTTAAAAATGCATTTTAACTGTATCCTCGGAGCCCCGGGTGGCACAGTGGGTTAAAGTGCTGAGCTCCTGAGCTTGTTAACCGCAGCGTTGCAGGTTCGATTCTGGAGAGCGGCATGATGAGATTCTGCTGTAAGCCCCAGCTTCTGCCAAGCTAGCAGTTCTAAAACATGCAAATTTTAGTAGATCAATAGGTTCCGCTCCGGCAGGCAGGTAACGGCGTTCCATGCAGTCATGCTGGCCACATGACCTTGGAGGTGTCTACGGACAACGTCAGCTCTTCAGCTTAGGAATGAGCACCACACCGGAGTCGGACACGACTGGACTTAATGTCAGGGGGAAACCTTTACCTTTACTTTTAACTGTAATCTCAACTCTCTTCTGACACGATAAATACATAAATAAATAAGGTAGATCATACTTTACAAAAGGTTATGATTATTCCAAATAGTGTGGCTGCCAATTAAATCTCCAAAAGGGCTATGGATAATCCTGGTTTTCCAAAAGATTATGGTCTCTAAAAGGTCATGCCTTTCCAAAAAAAACCCCATTGATGTTATATATGTGTTGTTTTGATTGGTTGTGTTGCTCACTTTGTCATTGCATGTTTGCTTGGGGAGGAGGTAGGTAGGGCGGGTCACGTGATTCCCAAGAGCGACGATGATCCCATACACACAACAGCACTCATTCCACAGGGAGGGGGTTGGAGCGGCGGGGGCGCATGCGCTTGAGGGGGTTGAGCAAGGGAGCGGTGGGCGGGGCCTCGGAGGCAGGCCCCGCCCCTGTCCCTCTTCCGTCACGTCTCCTCGCGCCCGCCCCGCTGGCGGCTGGAGGGGGAGGAGCTATTGTTGCCGAAGCTTCCTGGGAGGAAGGAAGAGAAGAGAAGGGAAGGGAAGGGGGGCGCAGCGCTGCGAGGGGACTCCGAGCCGAGGGAGGCCGGGCTGCCAGGCCGAAGATGGAGCAGCAGCAGCAGCCCCAGCAGCCGGCCAGTCGGTACCAAGTGGTGAGTGGCCGCCGGAGGGAGAGGAATGAGGCCTTCCACACCTGAGGCCTGGCCTGGTTGGAAGCCCCCCCCCCTCTCTCCTTCGCTTCCTCTTTAGGAGTCACTCCTGCCAGGGGTCCCGAGGAGGCCCAGGATGTGGAGGCCTCGGGCAACGAGGAAGGCCCTGCTTTGTTCGAGGAGCCCACCAAAATGGCCCACGCTGTGGGATTGAGTCACTTTGACCCCACTTCCCCAGCTGCCATGGCTCCAAGCTGTGGGATCCTGGGATTTGTTGCCTTTGGGCAGGGAAGGCTTGTCAAACTAGCATTGAGGCCCCTCCCACACAGCTGAATGAAACCCCACATTATCTGCTTTGGGCTGGAATATATGTTAGTGTGGACTCAGGGCCCTTCCACACAGCCCTCTGTCCCCAGAATGCCAAGGAAGAAAATCCCACATTATCTGAGTGTGGACTCAGATATCCCACTTCAAAGCAGATATTGTGGGATTTTCTGCCTCGATATTCTGGGTTATATGGCTGTGTGGAAGGGCCCTCAGATATCCCACTTCAAAGCAGATATTGTGGGATTTTCTGCCTCGATATTCTGGGTTATATGGCTGTGTGGAAGGGCCCTGAGCTGTGGCCCTCGTAGTCCTGTCAAACTATTACTTTTTTCAGTGATGCATCCACACAGAGCAGCACCTTTGCTTTTTGGTGGTTCAGTGTAAAATTAACCCTCCAGTTAATATACATAACATGGAGCAGGCCTGGGCAAACTTCGGCCCTCCAGGTGTTTTGGACTGCAACTCCCACAATTCCTAACAGCCGGCCGGCTGTTAGGAATTGTGGGAGTTGGAGTCCAAAACACCTGGAGGGCCGAAGTTTGCCCAGGCCTGACTTGGAGGCACCCACACAGGGAATGTTGAATGTGCAGGTAACTGCCACATTAAGGACAAGATTGGTTAATAATAATAGTAATAACTTTATTTATTTTCCGCCCTATCTCCCCGACAAACAAACCCCCCCCATAAATTCAAATACCAATACCAATAAAATAACAACCCAACCAAGTCCCAAAATGACTCGATTCTGTAGGTTTGTTCTTAAGCTGGATTTGTACTCAAGTCAGAACAGGCACTTTTATAAAAGTATAACTCTACCTAGAATATATTATTAGCGTAAAAACACCCCTGTGGTGTTTGTTTTGCTGTCTGTGTCTTTGTTCAGAAGATTTCACCTCACTTTCTGTCCCTGTGAGAGTTGGGTTTTGAAAAAAAGCTTGTTATGGAAACAAGGTTGGGTGGGAAACCTTCAGAGGAGACCCCTTTCCCCCATGGTAACTCTTCCAGGAGCAAGTTTCCCTTCCCAGGGGTAGATTTCTCTCACTTCCTGTTGCCTCATCCCCTCTCTCCACTATGAGTTATTTGTAAATTGGAGGCTTTTAACTCGGGGACTGCCCGTATTCATTTCTGTGTTTGTATGTGTCACTTTGTCACCTCTTGAGGGCTGTCCCTTGAGTTTCCGAGGAAGAAGATGGTTTTAACAGTTTCCTTCCTCCAATTACAACCTTGGTTAATACTTGGATCGGAGACTTCCAGTGAACTAAATTGACCCTGTTTAGCTTCCAAGATCAGAAGGGATCTGATGCTGAGAGGATGTTTAGGCCCATATGCATACACACATAGCGCAAATGTCATGTTTAGACATGGTTGAAACATTCCATTTATATGACACTTACATTGAGTTTGTGTTCAGCCTTGCCAAGATTTTATTATGTATACATGCAAATATTACAAAATCCACATACAAAAGAAAATCAAAAACATTAGCAGTTCTTAGCAAACTGGGGGCCTTTCCACACAGCCCTATATCCCAGAATATCAAGACAGAAAATCCCACATGTGGACTCAGAAAACCCAGTTCAAAGCAGATATTGTGGGATTTTCTGCATTAATATTCTGGGATATAGAGTTGTGTGGAAGAGCCCTGTATAAACAAGGAAAAGACATGTACAAAAGGAAGTGGTTTTGTTGCATCCCTTCTCATTCTATTCCTTGCTTCAAAACTGGACTCATAAATCATCCTTTTCTTTCTAATGAGAAGACAAATATATTGAATGTAGGGTCACTGCATCTCTCTTTTTTTTTCTTGGATTCCCATTCCAGTTCCTTTGGATTGTCTTTCTTTGTGCCCTTCACACACCCTCCTTCTTTGCCCTTCATGTACTAGTGTTAGGTATAGTTAGGTAACTGGGCCTGTGGTTGTGTGTACATTTGCCTGGGAGTAAACACCACTGAATCCAACTAGATATTTCTGAGTAAACAAGTCTGTAGGACTGTGACCTTATCTCTGTTTTCCGAGTCACCGTGAGCATAATAGATTCATGTGTAAGGGTCAGACTTGTTGTGTTGCCAGTTGATTAAACATTTCTTGTTATGAGACTTATAATTGATATTTGCATAATTAGAAATAAGTGCCATTAATAGTTATATGTTAAAAACTCAATATGGGTGGCTTCTTGAACTTTGACCAGAGAAATGTGAAGCAAACTTATGATTCAATAAACAGGTGACAGTTCTTTGTTAACGCAGATCAGCTTGATTGCTTTTATTTTCTGCTGTGGTACAGTATAAAATAGCCTTGAATATAAGCCTTCTAAATAAAAGGGACAGCTTTAATTAATAAGTATAACATGGTTTACCTTGACTGTGAATTAAAGCCTGGACCTTGCAAACAACCTTTAATTTTCAAGAGCATTCCTTATTTTTAACATCTGTTATATTTCAGAGTATTTTCAGATTAGTAATGCTGAAAATATGGTACTGTGTCTTTGTAATTTTTTTACCTCTGAAAAAACAAAACAAAGCCATTGATATTTGGGATTTCTGTATTTGAAAGCATATTTTGTAATAGATTTGGGTAGCAGGAAGGAAATAATAAATCAATATATAATATTTTTCATGTGATGTATGGCCAGAAATTTGGGGGGTGGGGTGGAGGTATTTGCTACATGTATATCTATCTGGGGGTCCTGTAGGTTGGAGCAAATAGATTCCTGTCTTGGTAACAGGAAGTCCAAATTTTTGCCCTCTGCCTGGACACCCTGATATAATATGTCTTATTAGCATTAATCTTTGGATCCTTTTATCATCTGGATAAGAGAACCATTCAGTTCTTTTGAATAATATTTCTATGCTGATCGATTCAATATATATTCTCAAGCTCTACAGCCATGTAAAGGTTTATACTTTGAAATAAGGAACATATTTCTGTACAGCAGACAAGCACATCATTTGCAATAGTAGAATGTTTCTTTTCACCCCCAACAAACTTCTTCTGTGGGCAGATAATCCCATTTGTTTATGCTTGGAAACTGTGGGTGGTGATTTTCTGAATCAGCCAGGCAAACTTGCCATTACATCACAGGTGCCTTTGAGGACTGGCTACTTAGAGAGCTTAAGAAAATGACCAGTGCATTTAACGTGTTCCTTTCTCGCCCTATCAAGTGACAAGCCTTTGGGTGTTGAATAACACTTAAAGTGAACACCTCCTCCCATATTGCTTCTGCTTGTTTGCCTTTGCCTGGTGGGTAGAAAAGAAGGGAGCTGATTTAGCAAACTTTTCCCCAAAGGAACATTGCCAGTTTTTTTAAATTGGGCATGAGTTGGCCTTTAAACAAACTAACCAGGAGGGAACAGAAACTTGGCTCGTGGTTCAAACTTTCAGGGGCAGCGGAGAGAGAATGTGAGAATTTCCCCATGCCTCTGGTTTTACATGTCATGGTTCAATTGCGCAAGCTTACCTTGAGAAAATAGTTCTGAATGCTGAAATTGTTAGTGATAGTTTGCATGTATTTTAAAACTGTTTTGATTCATGCATGGTATGTAGAATAAAAATTAACTTCAGCCTTGGAGAAGAAATTAAGTTGAATCCCAGAACAGTCGTGAGTTCTGCTATTGCTATGATATACATTCAAGTCTCCTTTTGTAGCCAGTTTTAAAATGTTCCCCAGAAAATCAAGTTTAAGAGTAACTCATTCAGCAGAATTATCACAAGAGCCAAACCAATCCTTAAGCCATTTTCTCATTCTGAAAATCAAATGGGCCTAACCAGGCCAACAACTAATTGGGTAAATAGGGCAGCTATCTGACCCTTTAAGAAAGTTGCCCAAAACATATGTGATGTATGAAAGTGAAAATTAGTCTGTAATTCAAAGTTCTCTGTTTGTTTTTATGTATAGAGGTCAAGGAAAACAGAGTGCTCAGTAGAAGTAAAATATGCTCACATATCTATATGTGTCATCAAGTGTAAAGGTTTTTGTGTGGGTGGTAAATGTGTAGAAATAGACAGGGTTGTTGGTTTGTTAAGAATATCATGTCTTCTGTTGACCTGTTTTGATATTATATATGTAGCCTCTCAGTTGGATAAGATTACCAAGCAGCTGAGCCTTGCTGCCATTTTGAGGTTCTCCCTAGCTCCTTGACTTCAAAATCTTAGTTTTGTCTATGAAAGATAGATTAAGCAGGGTCTTGGACTAAAGTGACACAGTACACATTGCTGTACTTCATTAACATATTTCATAGAAATGTCTTCTACTCAGAAACCTCTGGAATATGCATTTGACTTTCCTCGGTTTCCTGGGTTTTTAAAAAATATTCTTTTTTCTCTTCTTTTGATGCTGGAGAAAATTGTGTCTTGAATCAGGGTTTTTATACTAAACTAATAATATAATAATAAAACTTTATTTATACCCCACCACCATCTCCCGAAAAGCACTCAGGGTGGCTTATAGAAGCACATACAAGTGCCATAACCACATAAAATACACATAAAATCACATCAACATACTAGACACTGACAATATCAGTTCACAAAAACAGCACATTATAAAAATAAAACTGATTTAAATTAAAATCAATAAAACATATTACTAATTGGCATTAAGATCAATAGTACAACATCCCAGCCACAGCCCAAATTTGACCATTAACATCTGTTTAGTTAGTCTGTCTAACTACTTTTTATGTTCCCCTCCCTGTTGTCAATGCAGTCAGAAGCTGACTTGCATGTTGCATCATATTTTTGTAAAAGTTGGAGATTTCAAGAAGAACCAATTTTGAATAAACACTGTCCCATATGAGGCTACAAGGGCTCAAAGGGTTTCTCAGTTCTTTTGTTCCTTGAGCTGTGTTCTGAGAACAGGAGGCCCCGAGCACAGTCATAATTTGTAAAGAACCACACATGCAAACTTCAGTGGTTCATTATTTTACCGTGTTCACTATGAAACTAACGATACCAGAGCACTATAACTAAAGTAATTTTTCCTGCTTTTCTTGAAATACTTCCTGTTTACTGCTGTATGGATAATTTCTCCCAAGTGTTTTAATTCCAAATAACATAACAATTGACCTACTTTGTACAACTTCCTTATGACACAGTTTCCCAGAAATGTATTGGAACCATGAGGCAACTGCTGCTGTGTTAATCTCTCGTTTCCTTCAATAGAAATTGGCTAATCAGCTGTTTAGAAAACTGCAGAAAGATCCAGATTACTAAAACTCTTCCAGCCTCCTATATGTAATGTGTTTGTGAGAGAGGGAGAGAGTTGCGAAAGAGGCAATTGCCTTGTAAAGATCATGCAAAACTTTGGAATTATGGGAGATAGCTGAGTCAGTCCTGTGGCTCCTGGCCAATAAGCTCTCTTGATTGTTTATTTGATCATGGGAGTCCTAAATTGATAGGGATTACTTTTCCTGCACAGAGGGTCAGTTCTTGCTCTTTTGAACAAAGTCACGTTTATCGGTGCTGCAGTGGAAGTTGTGTCCCTCCTTCTCACCTAAGTGACAATATTGGGAGATGTTTTGGGTTCCTGAGTGTCATATTCAGCATTTTACCAGAACAATTTACATTCCGGATTGCAGAAAAGATAAAATGCCTTTCAAAGCAAAGATAGCACGTAGGGTGTTTCCAGACATATATTAAACCTATTTCGGAGCAGGTTTAAGAAACCCGCTTCAGAGCAGGTCTAAGTCCCCATACCTTGAGGAAACAAATTGATTTGCCCAGGGTGTCCCCATGGCAACACGGTAACTACCATACTGTAATGGGGATAAACCCCCCCCCTTCCTGTGAAAGCTTTAAAATAAAATAAAAACTTACCGGGCCCCATCAGGCCTCTCTGGAGGTTTCCTGAAATGTACTAATGTTGCACCAGGAAGCGGCCGGGGGAATTGGCCCCCCACCTCCTCATGCAACATTTTTCAGGACCCTCAGGGCTGAAGAAGCAAATTGGGCTGTGGGGACAGACTCCTGGGTGGTCCAAGACTACCCATTAGTCTGTCCCCACAGAGCACACATCTTTTGGTAAGGCACAAGTCTAATTGAGTATCTAAATAATTTGTGATAAAGCAGAGTTTTCCTTTGTCATGAATTAGTCCTATGGGCCCATAGTTGATGACAAATTCTTTGGCCTGTGTTTGTATGTGTTATACTTTTCTTTTTTTAAAAAAGTTTTTTAAAAATTTTCACAATGTTTTAAAACAATATGACATAACTTTCCAAACCACAATTTCACACACAGTACATCATACCCCCCTCATCCTCCCCCACCCCCCACAAAGAAATTACATAACATACAAAATAAACATATATGAGTACTTCTTTCTCGATCAACAATCCCTTAATAATCTGAAGTCATGTAGTAAACAAGTTTAAACTTAAAGTCATTCTTTCTGAACTTCAATTCAAATCTTCCTCATTTTATCTGATCTTACAAATCAATCATCCAATTTATCTTAGCTTTCTTTAAATATTCAATTATTAAAATCCAGTCTGTTTTCTTCATTTTATTATTTTCAGCGAGAGCATTTGTTAAACAATCCATGTTGGCTATATCCAATATTTTTTTTCCTCCAGTCCATTATATTAGGAATGGTCGTTTCCTTCCATCTTCTGCCGTAAATAATTCTGGCCGCTGAGATGCATTATATTAAAAGTTTTTCTTTGTTGTCATCCAGTTGGAAATCTATTAACCCTAGTGTGCAGAAGTGTTTATTTTTTATTATAGGATTGAGGATTGAATATGTATTGAGATGTTTAGATGTTTAGGGAAGGTGCACTTCTTCAGTGAAGGCCCACCTTGGGGAAGAGTTGTCATAGCAATATGGCTGTAAGGCAGAGGTGGGAGGAGTCAACAGCTTTCTGCCACAGCCAAGAATAGAATTCTGGGGAAGTTTGAATTTTGACAGTTTAACTGTCAGCCCAGCTCTAGGAGAGAGCAGGTTCTGAGGGCAGTCTGGTTTTGGAGCTGTAGAGAGACAGTTCTAGTAGGCTGAGCTTGCAGCCAGTCTGTTTGTATAGAGCCTGAGGGCTAGAGATAGGCAAGGTGCCTATAGGAGGAAAGAAGGTCTGTGTGTGAGATAGTTACATACTGATCTAACTGAGTAATAGTAACAGTCAAACATCTTAAACTTTGTATCTTCTACAATACCAACGTAACCATGATGAGTTGAGCCTCTAAGAAGTTATAACGTATCCATCACGCTTTTGTGCCAAGCTATAAATAAACTGTTATTGTTCTTTTCATCAACAATCTCTCTCTGTTCTGTATTTTAAAAGTCAAGCCTCAGAGTAAAGCAAGACAGGAAAGTGTTTTTAACCTGTCTTGTTACACAGTTTGAAGTCCCACAATAATTGGTGACAGACCCTCCTAGATAACTGATAACAACAACAGTTCTCACAATCTGGTTGCTAATCTCTTCATATTTAAGGGATCCTTAAATTAAAGTTATACAACACCCTTTTACATTAGGTCAGATACGTAGTGACCTTATCGTTACAAATTAGTGGCAGCGGTGGGATCAGTAAAAGAGGGTCCACCCTGTCCAGTTGGTTCATTTGAATAGCCTCTTTACACCTAGTAACAAGAATTCAGGCTTAAAATCAAATTTTATCTCAAGAGCATTTTGAATTTCTTTATATATAATTCCCCAAAACTTCCTAGCTTTACTACAATTCCACTACATGTGATAAAAGTTTGCAACCTCCCTCTTACATTTCCAACATTTGTTCCTAAAATTAGAGTTGTATCTGGCTATTTTGGAAGGCGTTAAGTACCACCTGTGGAAAATTTTCAATCCATTTTCTTTTAAATCATAGGCATACGTATATTTTAAATGTTTATTCCACATTCTTTCCCATGTCCTACATTTTGGGCCCATTTTATCATACATTCTTTAATTCTTTCACTTTCCGTCTGCCAGTCAATTAATTTGTTATATAAAAATGTGATTTTCTTATTCTTTTTAATGAGTAGAACGTCCCACACTGATTTAGTATTTCCAAATCCTTGTGCTTTATCTTTTTATATATCTCATTTATTTGGAAATATTGTAACCAATTCATTGAGCTGTCCAGCTCTTTCAATTCATTAGTATCTTTTAATATCATGCTCTCTGTTGAGTCTCTTAACAGGGAATTATACGTCAACTATGAATTTTTATCATATTGTCTTCTAAAGAAGGCCTCCTGTGGGGATAACCACAAGGGGGTCTTCTCGCAAAGTCTTCCTTTAAATTTAATCCAGATTCTCAAAAGAGCTTTTCTCACATAATGATTATTGAAATTCTTTTCAATTTTAACTCTGTCATACCACATATAACAATTTCAGCCTACTTTTAGGTTGTGGCCCTCTAAATGTAAAAGTTTTGCATTGTCTAACATTGTCCACTCTGTAACCCACTCTAATGCACAGGCCTCATAGTATGTTTCAAGACCAGGGACTTCAAGTCCCCCTTTTTGTTTTTTGTCTATCATATTTAACCAGTTAATTCTGGGTCTTTCCCCTTTCCAAATATAATTTCTCAGATCTTTATTCTAATTTTTGAAATACTTATAATTATAGAGAAAAGGTATATTTTGAAATAGGAATATCATTTTCGGCAGTATATTCATTTTTATTAATGAAATTCTTCCAAGCAGTGACAAATTTAGGTATTTCCACCTATTTAAATTCTTTCGAATTTCCTGCCAGGTCTTCTCATAGTTGTTTTTTTACTAAATCAATATTATTTGAGGTTAGAGTTATTCCCAAATATTTCAGTTTTGACACATTTTTATTCCATATTTTCTTTCTGTCTCTTCTTTCTCAACACGATCTATATTCTTTGTTAATATTTTTGTTTTTTCCTTATTTATTTTTAGTCCCATCACTGATCCAAATTCCTCCATCTTATTGAGCCATTTACTCATATTAACTAATGGGTCCTCCACTATACAGACCAAATAGTCCGCAAAGACTCTAATTTTGATTGACTCTTTTTGGATGGTTAAGCCCCTTAAATCTTTATCGTTCCTAATATTTTCCAATAATAATTCTAATGTAAAAATAAACAGGAAGGAAGATAATGGACAACCTTGTTTTGTCCCTTTTGTAATTTGTAATTTTTCAGAATATTCTCCATTAACTGATAAATTTGCAAATTGTTTGGAATATATTGCTTCAATTGTGTTGAGGAAATAATAACCTATATCCAATTCTTTTAACAAAAGTTTTAGAAAATCCCAATTCACCCTGTCAAATGCCTTCTCAGTGTCAACAAACAGAAGAACTACTTTCTTTTGGATATTTATTCTATAATATTCTAGTGCGTCTATTATTCTTATGTTCCCTTTTTGTTATCTTTCTGGGAGAAAGCCTGCCTGATTTATTGTTATCCAGTCTTTAAAGAATAATTTAAACCTTTCTGCCAGTATATTAGAGAATATTTTATAATCTACATTTAAAAGTGATATCGGTCTGTTAATTTTTACTTCTGATTTTTCTGTTCATTCTTTCTATAATGTTTGCTGTATTCCAGGATTTGGGCGGTGATTTATTTTTTAATATATCGTTCAGTGTTTCCAAAAGGCTTGGCATAATTTCTTCTTCAAAGACCTTGTAATATTTAGCAGTGAACCCATCTGGTCCTGGGGCTTTATTACCTTTCAGTTCTTTTATTGCTCTGCTAATTTCCACTTCTGATATAGATCTATTTAATTTTTCTTTTTGTTCTTCCATGTTATACTTTTACAAGTTTAAAACAGAGATTAGGTTGAAGCCCTAACGTCAAATGTGTAGTGAAATTCTTGAATGTCCGCAAAGACATTCAAGATTCTTTCGAGTGAAAGAATCTACAGTGGATGTCTGCTGGGGTTGTAGATACCAAAACAAGTGGATTCTCAAGTCCCATTATGTACAGTGGTGTAAAATTGTGCCCCTTATACAAAATGACCGAATCAAGGTTTGCTTTTTGGAATGTTTTAAAAAAAGTGTTTTCAAGCCATGGATGATTGAATCCATGGACAAGAATCCAAAAATAGAGAGAACTGACTATAATAAGTGTGTTTTTCTCTGAGGCAAACACTGGGTATATCTGCCCTTTCTTCCCTCTGTGAACTCTCAGATTCAGTTAGGTTGTTAAGGGTGAGATTTTGTTTGTTTTTTCCCCATTTATCTAGAAGTCTGTGTAACTCCAAAGTAAAAGAACTGAAGAAACAAGTGGGACTGGGTTCTGCTTTCAAGCCGAATGTGGTTAGGATCAGAAGCAGTTTCAAAAACATACTCCTTATTATTAATATTTGAGCTCTTCTTGGAATGGCTGGACACAATTTAAACATATAGATGAATACAAATAAAATAAAAAACAACTGACAGCAATGCTGAAATCCCATTATCAGCCTTGCAAATAAAACCCAGATCCCATCCATTAAGATACATCTACACTGTAGAACTAATGCAATTTGACACCACTTTAATTGCCATGGCTCAGTGCTATGCAGTCATGGCAGATGGAGTTTTTCAAGGTTGGTTTTGACCTTTAAGGCCTTGCACGGCCTAGGGCCTGCGTACCTGAGGGACCGCCTTACCCCGTATTCTCCCCCGAGATCACTGCACTCAGATGAACAGAATCTGCTGTTAGTGCCATCAATCCGCTCCTGCCATCTATCGACGACCAGACAGAGAACTTTCTCTGTAGCGGCACCGGTGCTCTGGAACGCCCTCCCGGACAGTACCCGAGCTATCTCGGAACTGGCCCCCTTTCGGAGGGCTTGTAAGACTGCCCTTTTTGGCTTAGCCTTTAATTAGGCACACCGGACTAAGAACCATGTCGTATGTCTTCCCATACCCTGTGCGGTGATGTAATGTGTTTTAATGTGCTTTTATGTTTTTATGCTTTTATTGTAGGGCCGCATGTCGACATGTTGTGACATGTTGCCCGTTATATCTACTGTTATCCGCTCCGAGCCTGCTGGGAGGAGCGGAATACAAAAATGAACAATAAATAAATAAGGTCTTTAGTCTTCTCTGGCAAAGAGTGGTGGCGCCTCACCAAACTGCAAATCCCAGGATCCCATAGTATTGCACCATGGCAGTTAAAGCGGTGTCAAATTGCATTAATTATGTAGTTCAGATGCACCCTCTGAGAGACTAGGGCAGGTCATGGACAACACAATAGGTCCAAAGACATTACACCTTTGCATGTAGTAATAAGGAATATAAATCCACAAACCGGCCCAGAAGCATTCTTGTGAGCTCACTTTTATTTTGTTTCTTCAACATTTAGCCTTTTGCAGTGGGAAAAAGCCAAATCAAGAAATTGAGAAGGGGGTGATTTTAAGCAAAATCATCCATTGTCCACATAGAAGGCCAATGACTCCAGGAAAAAAGCCACAAATCCTCCACACACATTTTGCTACAATATTCACACCCATACACACGTATGTACATTCAGCTCTTTTAGTCTTAACACCTTTGTCAGGGTTGGCTATAAACGGACTCTGGCTACTCATTTCACAAAAGAAAATTTTGAGTGATGCAGAGTTACAGAAGTGTCCAATCTATCCAGCCTTTTTCCACATGTCCTTTGGCTTTTGGAGTTGGTTGGAAAGCTGGAGGAATCTTTAACACATAAGCATGCTCAGTATAGGTACCCAGTCAGGCAATGTTTTGAGCACGCTCAGCCACCAGACATATTCAAGAGTCCTTGACTAGCAATGAGGAATTCAGGAGATTCAGGAAATGAGTGTAGAAGAAGAGAAAGTCCCTTTCGTACCGAGCTATTAAAAATGAGAGGCCCGGATCAATTGAGCCATTATAATCTGGAGCATTGTTTCCAAGCCTGTTTGTCCTGTGCAGTTGTTTGTGGTATATTTTAAACAGAAACATTGTCAAAAGCTTCAGGAACATGCATACATTTACTGTATTTTCCACTGACTTTGTTTCAAACTGGCTGGAAAAAGATGGTACAGCCACACAGTGACCACTTTTTCTATTCTTGATGTTTTCAGTGATAGATAGGAATATACAAATAGTAGCAGACAAAGGCAGTTCTATTGTTGGCAGTGCTTCGGGGACTGGACTACTGTCAGAATGAATTAGATTTAATGCCTTGTGCTGTAGTAGCAAAACACATTATCCAGGTGCAGGATTTTGAGTCCCTGTGAAAGTTTGCTCTGATACATGTGGTGTGTCTTCTCACCTCTGCTGAAACAGCATCAGTCATTAATGGTACCATTTTATAATAACTCTTGAGTGTTTCACAAGAGCTATGCAAAAAGAATGGGGTGTGTGAAATGATGAGGGCTGGAAAATGTGGTGTTGCCATTGGTTCCTAGTAGTGCATGCTAGACGCTGTAGAAAAAAGAAACCCTATCAACTTCCTGTGTGACAGTGCTCTTACAATGCACTGGATAGTTTTTTCCATAACCAAAAAATAGACATTTAGAGATCTGAAAAGACTTGGAAGCCATGTCAAAGAACAGAAATAGTCTTCCTATTAGAAAAGGAATATTTTGACAATAATTCAGCAATCCAGATGGGTTTCCCCTAAAGGTCTCTGAACCTGGGTTTCGTAAAATGTATTTCTATTATACAAGGCAATATTTTGGGCCAGGTTGACAGTTATATGCAATGAAGGTTTGCCACCTCACAGTCACCATAGTGTTGGATGAAGCTGGAGTTTAGGTAGATACTGCTGTGCTGACTAGTCAAATAAGAACACATTTGTGTAATTTTACATAGTCTAATACATTCCAGAGGCGTGATATCTCCTGACTTTCACAAAAGCCAATTTTCTTCCTACCTGTCCCATTCTGACCCTGAGATCTACTCCTAGTATAATGTTCATCACCATGACATTTATTGTGTGATTCCTAGTTCAATCCTGCAGTTTTCTGGTAGACAGAAATAGCTTGTTTAAGATCATATTTCACCGTACGTGTTTCTACTTGTTCTTATTTTGAAAGAAACAGTTGAGTCCAGAACAGAGCCATTTGTTAAGCCTTTTTCTTGTTCTCTTGCTGTTTCAATACCCTGGAGCAAAGGAAACTATTTTTCTTACTGATTTCAGTTACATATGGAGAACAAAAGGATGGCCCACAGATTGGAAATGCTCAACATGGATTCCAACCCCAAGAAAAGGGTCAACAGCGATTGCAGTAACCATAGGTCCATTGCGTTAATTTCCCATGCAAGCAATATAGTGTTTATAATTCTACAATAAAGACCTTTGTTATAGATGGAGCAAGAAATGCCAACTGTCCAGGTTGGTTTGTGGAAGGGAAGAGACACTAAGGACCACATTACAAATATTTGATGGACTACAAAGTGTACCAAAGAATTACAGAAGAAAATCAGCCTGTGCTGTATAGATGAAAGAAAAAAAGTTTAAGTTATAGATAAAAGTCTTTGGTTGTGTCGATTATGAAATACTATGGGCCGCTCTTAAATAAATGGATGTGATTGTCGATTACCTGGGACAAGAGACAAGCAGAATGGTTTCTATTGGCAAGTGTGTATTTGATCACCTATTTAATTTGTTTGCTGAAGATATCTCTAAAGCAGGGTTAAACCCAGTAGAAAATGGCATGAAAATTGAAGGAAGGAAACAATTTATACAGATTTTTTTTTCGTGTCAGGAGCTATTTGAGAAACTGCAAGTTGCTTCTGGTGTGAGAAAATTGGCCGTCTGCAAAGATGTTGCCCATGGAACGCTTGGATGTTTGATGTTTCACCAGCCTTATGTGGGAGGCTTCTCTCATGTCCCTGCATGGGGAGCTGGATCTGACAGATGGAGCTCAACGCACTCTTCCCAGATTTGAATCACTGACATGCCAGTCATTGCATGGAAACACAAGGAGGGGGGTATGGGTGAAAACCACAAGCACAAAGGGAAAAGGACTAATCAACAAGGCATTCGTACATCAAAAGTCATTGCGCCACCGGGGCCTAATTAATACAGATGACAGCATGCAACTAGCAGAAAATAGCCAAGATTTGAAGCTATTACTGAAGAAAGTCAATGAAGAAATGTGATGCTAGAGTCCTGCAGATACTGTGGGCTTCTAGGAAGGGAAATATATTATTCAGAGAACAAATCAAGCTTGATCTCTCCTTAAAAGCCCAGATTTCTAAGTTGAATCTCTGTAATAACCTGGAAGGTCTTGGAAATAAGACACACTCAAAATTGGGTTTCACTGGAACAAGTCCATCTTACCAAGGTTCAAAATTCTGCTATATACCTTAATAAATTCACACCCACCCCCCAGCAGGTTACATACCAATATCTTCAGTTATTGGGTTCCCATAACAACTTGAGCCAGGTGGACCTTATCTCAGTTGCAATTTCAAGTCCCTGTTGCTCCCTTCCTTTTCTCCATCCTTGGCCTCTCATGTCAGGATGAGCAGTCAGTCAATTCTCACATCTGACACTGGGCATATTATGAGAAGATATGACTCACTAGAAAGGACAATAATACTTGGCAAGTTAGAAGACAGTAGGAAAAGAGGTGGTGGTGGGAGGGTACTTTCCAGAAAAAATCAATCAAGGATGCTAGGTCTCTGAGGGTCCTTCCACACAGCCCTATATCCCAGAATATCAAGACAGAAAATCCCACATTATCTGAGTGTAGACTCCGATAACCCATTCAAAGCAGATATTGTGGGATTTTCTGCCTTGATATTCTGGGATATAAGGCTGTGTGGAAGGGCCCTGAGTCTGCAAAACATGACAAGAGCCTCTGATACTTGTAGATCTCTCATTCACAGAATTGCCATAAGTTGACATTGACTTGAGGGCAGTTAACAACAAAGATCATGCTAGTCATTTCTGGGTATTTATATGTAGGGACCATAACATGTTTCCTCACAGTGTTTTGTGATTCTAGAACATGGATAACAACCCATATTTGGCAGTGTTGATTTTTGTATTCTGATATGCTTAATGTAGCACAGTGGTCACTTTTTAGAAAGGATCATGCTCCCTAGAATGCCTATCCTCTCTGCATCTTTGTTCCTTAAAATATACGTAACATTTGCATTTCAAGTTATGAAAAATGTATTCAGAATATGATTAACATACATTGTCCTGTTCCTGTAATTTTTAAATGCTTGTATGTATTGACTTTTTCTGATAGTATTTTTTAAAATCATTACTAGTCATGAGTATTAGAACCTGGGCAAGCAGGCAAATATACTTCATGGGAGCTTTGGCTTCAAAAGAGCAAGTTTAAATCTACAAGTCTTCTGAGATTGTATATAAGTATTCCATTCAGGAACAAGGAAGAGTTATATTGGGGAAGACTTGGAGCTGTGCTTTACAGCTACTTCTTCCTTCCCACATACTCTGTAGATTTTTTTATTTTTTTTTCTCTTTAGGTCCGAATGAGAACATTTTCTATTTTCCTGAATTAGTAGAGTTCCAAATAACAGACTTCTGTTTAGCTTTGTTTGCTAAAAAGCATGTCAAATTAAGTTTATATGTTGGTTAGGTAGATGAAAAGTTTTCTTCATTTAGTAATTTTATTTCTTACTTTTGGAATATATATTACCTTTCCGGAAATGCAGAAAAATAACACAAATATTTTTTTTCTTGAGAGAAGATTTTTTTACATAAAAGATGCAATGTTGCTCAAACCAATTAACATTTCTGCATGATGAAGGCAGAACCACTTCTTCTGCACCAACATTTCAAAATTCTCTTCTTCTTAGATAGTTGAACAGAAATAAAGAAGTAACTCAATAACATAGTAATAAGAAGTATGTAGCGGAGATAATCCATTTTTTCCAGTCCTTTACTTGTACAGCTCACTATTTTGGTTATTATTATGAATTCTCTAGAAATATTACAGAAATAGATGTTGATATTTTACCTATGTAAAATAACAATTTAAGGCAAATATATCACAGGGCTTACTTGGCAAGGTACATGTTTTTGTTTTGGGAAGATTGTACATCTTATGAGGTTGAGATGGGGGTGGCAGAGGGGGAGACTTGCCAAAGGTCACTCAGTAGGCAAAACAGAAATTTGAACCCTGGTTCCCCAGTGTCCTAGTCCAACATTAAAACCACTATATCAAGCTGGCTCTCTAGATGAATAGATTTTGAAAATAAATCAGGTGTTTTTCCCCAAAGATTCACATTAGCCTCTTTCAGCATAAAACAGATTTCATTTGAAAAGTGTGTGTGCGGTGTGTGATTAGAGTGGGCAAGAATCTAGCAGCACCTTTGAGAGTATTTTTTTTTTAAAAAAAATTTAGCATGTAATTTCATAGATTCCAATGCACTTCTTCAAACTCACTGATATGTAGTGTTAAAATACTGGCATTTGACAGATGCTGAAGGCTATCTTTTAGGGGTAGGAACTTGCAAAAGCACCTCAATATTCTTTGACTAAGAAAATCCTATGAAATTTATGGAGTCACCATACATCAACAGAGGACGCGAAGGCCTTTAAGAATAATTATGTAGTAATGTGGGTGGTATTGGAGTGTAATGGGATACACAAAGATGGAAATTTGTGACAATAAACATTCACATTACTGTGTAAGATGATAATAGGTCTGCCAAGCAACTTGACAGTGTGGAAGTCTTTCATCTATAGTAGGCCTATGTGAAAGCCATACATAAGCTCACTTCTCTTTGTTTGAGAAAACCAAGTGGAGAGAAAATTTGGTAGTTATATGTGTAATCTGTGATCAAAACACATATATGAATGAAGGAAGCATGTTACAACTGTATAATAATTCTTACCTTCCTGCACGTTAATATTATACTCTATCAGTATATCTAAAGAATGCATTGAAATCCACTGCTAAAATTCCCTAGCTCATCTCAGAACTGATAATTGAATCTTAGTTTGCACATAGTTATATGTTCTGTAGCCCAGAACTTGGAATTCTAGAATAGAATGACTTCTCTCAGTTATAACAGTCAAGATTACTAGCTTATACTGACTTAAATATGAGTCTTAAATGCGAACAAGCTGCACACGGTCCACTTTTATCTCCTGACAGTGAGCAAGTAAGTGAACCAGAAATGGTTTAGTCGGTGTTACATCTGAAAATTAGCACCTAGTTTCCTGCTTCTAAACAAGCCAGGATTTATAATTGGGAAGGAACAAGCCTTTATCTTTCTATAAGGCAGGGATTCCTGGAACCAATACACATACTTAGTCTTTGGCTCATTCACAGTAAGCCAGGATTCACCAACAATTCTAGTTGTTTATGTGTGACTGAGATCAGCATATTCATGGTAACAAGGAATGTACTTCTTAGTGTTCCTGTTTACTTGAGAAGTATCCCCTAAGTATTGCTAACTTGAACATATTAAAACATATTTTAGTTACAAAAGAAATTAATAAATCACTCCATAGGAATTTTATATTTTAGAATGCGAGCCTTTTCAGTGAGGAGTATATGAGAAGATGATAACTAGACAGTCTCATAGCATATTCATTGCAGCATAGAGCTTTTTGGATGCTAGCATGGAAGCTTGGCTGAATGGTTACAGATGAAAGATGTAGACTTCTTCCATTTCTATTCATGCAGATGATCAATTCTGAAATGCCAACACTTCACTGTTGTGAGATTATCCATGTTCCAGAGTTGTACAGAATGAGTGAGAAGTAAATATTAATAATGAACAGTCGTTAGTAAGTGGATTGTAAAAAATTATAGTAGCAAAATGTAACTGGATGTCGGTTCATGACCATAATCATAATGTTTAAAAATATTTGTAAATATTCTATGATTTGTTATTTCAATGGTAACTACAGTCCTCAAATTAGTTGCATTTTAAGAGGATTGGGAAAGGAGCAGATTGAAAATGTTCTAGGTTTAATTCACCAAAGAACATATTCAAGTGTAAGTACTTATGCAGATGTTTCCTAAGAATAATTACTAAAAAGGGGTTAATTTTGAAAGCTGGCTGCTTAATATTATATATGTATATTAGGCTACTAATACTTTTCATGAAACGTGCATCTTGTGCATTTTAGGAAAACTATAATTTCAGAATATTATATCTTGTCCAAAACAACTGGAGGACTACGGTTGCTGTGAAAATATAATGAGATAGAAAAGAAGTACATCAGAAAAGTTAGAATAGTAGCCATCCCTTTCCTTTTGTGATTTTTCATGTATGGCCTCCTATGCATTTTGAGGTGATATGCATTTCCCAGAGGACTGCACTTTATTTTTTCTCTTATGCTAAACAGAAGACAGACCTGTTTCAGAAAAAAACTATCCAAGACCTCTCATGTATAAAAGGTCTTCAGTCTTTCACAGGTCATTATTCTCTTTTGGGGCTTATTTTTGGTCTTGGAATCTGGCTAGAAAATAATCAGGGAAGTCAGCCATAACAGAGCACTTGATGAACCAACCTGGACAATTATATTATTTGAGAATACAGAAATGTTGGACCACCCTTAACAACCACCATGTCAGACTACACAGAGAAGCCATTGAGATACGCAAGCAGAAAAGAGGAAACCATGAAAATGAACAAAATCTGGCTACAGTATTAAAAAAAACCCTCTAAAATTATAACAGTAAATAAAGAACAACACTCAAAAACACGGGAACTCCAGAAAAGAAACAATCAGGCACAGCTAATAACATCTCAACAAAGGATTCCCCCAGGCAGTAAGAAGTCACACCTTGAAACTGCTCGGCCATTCAATGCTAATCAAGGTGGCCAATTGAAACATTCACCTCTACCTCCAACGGACGTTCCACAGATATAGAAACCCCACTTGCCTAGTTTCTAAAAGACCTCACAACCTCTGAAGATGTCTTCGTAGATGTGGGTGAAATGTCAGGAGAGAATGTTTCTGGAACATGGCTATACAGCCTGGGAAACTCGCAGCAACCCAGTGATTCCAGCCGTGAAAGCCGTCAACAACACAATAAATGTGCATATGATAAGCAAAGGAAATAAATTTGCTGCTCTCCAGTATTTCTATGCTTTGGAGATTATATCAATTTTTCACTAAAGGCCTGTGATGTATGCTAATGGATGTGCAGGTTTGTCCGAGGCTGAGCTTATATTCAGACTTATACATTTTCAGGCAAATGTTTTTACAAGATAATAAACCAGAATGCAACAGAGCTTTATCGTGTTTTGTTTTTGCTTCCACTTTTCCGCATGTATAATGAAAAGTATACTTGACAGTTGATCAGTTTAAACAAAGTTATGTGACATTTTAAAATGGCACATTAGCATCTATAACAGTTTTGCGGATAAACTTACAAGGATAAGTCATCTGCTAGCTTCTGGCACCCATTTGCATACTAGCTGCAAAAGGGGTAAAGTCTCTTCAGACATCATGCAAATACAATAATAGCCTCTTAAGAGACCAGTTTAGAAAAGGTATTCCATAAAGCTGGTGGTGGAAGAAGGAGGAAACAATCTCTCATTTACCAGTCTGTTTGATTGTCAAGTTGAACATGAAGATCAGTGACTATATTTCTTCTGCACCTGATATACTAGCGAAGTATAAAAACTACTGAAATCTCCATGACTCCTGCTTTGCACTTTCTCACATAAAATTCCTCATTGAGTTAGAGAACATGAACATGCATTGTGCACTCTCTTTTCTGTTCCCATTGCTTAAGAGACTTGATGATCTTAATACCATTCCAAGAAAAAACTCAAATAAAAAAAATGGTGGGGTTGATGTATTTGTGTGTGGTGAAACTTCTCAGTATAGTGTGGACCCTTCCCATATGGCAAGAACGGATGTTTCCTCCTGTGATCTTAATTAAGTATTTGGGTTTCCTCAGAAAACCATAAAAATGTTTCTTTTGTCACTTTTTATTTTCTGCACAGATTTTTCTTTTCTTCTTTTCTTCTTTCTTTCCTTTATCCATACTTGTTTCGTTAATTGAATTTTTATCAAAATGTAAAATCAATCTTGTTCACAATTAAAAAAAATTTTAAAAAAGAAAACCATAAAAATGTTTCACTATCATTTGTCTGTTTTCCTGTTTCTTCTTCGTGTGGTCTGTGAAATGCACACAAATGGGTTTACTCCCGCGCATGCGTAGAATCTCGGTCATACTAGCTAAAATTAAAGATTTACATAAGCCCCTCCCACTCCCCGCCCCCCCTCACCCCCTGATAGAGCTACCTAGGCAGTTCCTTTTTCCGCCTAGCCAGCGGAAGGATCTCCAACAGCTCCTGCTAAAAGACCACGGATTGCCTCGACTATCAGATAAGATGTCTTTCCTTTTCTTTCAAAAGGTGCTCTGACTGTGGAGCAACCTTGCCCCAAGAGGATAAACATCCTAAATGTCTCCTCTGTTTGGGGGAATCTCATATTCCCCAGACCTGCAAGAGTTGCAGGTCGTTTTCTACCAGAACCCTGAAGAACAGGGATTCTAAGCTTTAAGCTACTCTTTTTGAGCAAGCTATAACTTCCTCAGGGACTGGGCTCTCTCGTTCCATGAGCCAGCCCTCCCTGCCTTCTGGGCCTCTCAATCCCAA
The DNA here is from genome assembly GCA_030556195.1 of Anolis apletophallus. Lineage (NCBI taxonomy): Eukaryota > Metazoa > Chordata > Lepidosauria > Squamata > Anolidae > Anolis > Anolis apletophallus. The sequence continues at coordinate 96,916,888 of JARBWK010000004.1, forward strand.
TCCTTTGAGTGCCCTAACTGATGGTGCCATTCGTGAGTTGGCCTCTGACTCTGCCATTGAGCCACTCCGAAAAAAGAAACAAAAAGCCTCTAAATCTGCCAAATCCAAAGAAAAGTCTAAAGAGGTTGTGGCACAAAATCAACCAAGGCTCCTGGCCGGCCCTGCGCCTCCCAGCCCTTGTATGCCCCTGTTTGCAGCAGAGACGCTGCAACTCTTTGAGGGCGATGAAAATGAGGCTTTAGGAGTGGAAAATCCTCCCCCAACTCCTTCCAAGTCGCCTCTTGTCTTCGGTCTCCGAGCCTGAGCTCCTCTCACCTCCTTTCCCTCTGCTTGCCCAGGCACCCCCCTCACCTTCTCCGGAGACTGAGCCTCTGCCACAGGAGGAGGCCAGCACCACACGGCCTTCCTCTCCTCCCTGGCAACCGAGCGCCTTCCCGCCTTTGCGCGCGAATGCGCGCTCGCCTCCTCAGCGCCGCGCAGATGCGCGGCGCTCTTCAATTGAACAAAATTTTGGTTTGCCTCGCTCTAGGTCCCGGAGCCCTCTAAAAGAGGCGTCCGGTGACCGGAGCCACCCCTGGGACCCACCTTATGGGTTCCCTTTTGGCTACCCTTCTCCTTACCCCCCTCCCTTCCCTTGCTATCCTCATTATTACTCTCCTGAGCCCTTTCATGCACCGGATCCATACCGGTATCCGTGGCTTCCCTCCTCCTATCTATCGCAATCCGTGGCACCCCCACCTCCTCCTCCAGCCCGCCAGCCCCTCCCGCTCAAGCCCCTGCTCTTCCAGTTGCTCCTCCTGCCCAATCCCCCCCTCACCTCCCAGATGATGATGATGCAGATCTGGAGTCTTCTTCAGATGTGACTCCCATTCCCCTCTTGCCTGAGCCTGAGGCTGACCCTCAGCAGGCAGAGGAATACAAAAAGTTTTCTACACTCTTAATCAGGCTGGCCAGATCCCTTGGCAGACAGCCCCCTCTACGAGCAAACGCTGGCACCATAAGAGACGTGCAAGCCTCGCACGCTCTCTCAAACAAAGATTCCTTCTCCTCCGGAGAATGCCAATTTCCTCCCCGCAAGATGCGGAAGGACTCCCTGTGGGCCTGCAGCGCCCTTAACTGGATGAGATGCCTCGCAGAAGGCTAAAGCCGTCTAAATAGCCTACTCGTGGGAGTAGAGCTAGGGAGATACAAATGGAAAGGGATGGCGACTCTTTGGCAACTGCCCCTGAGACCTCCCACTGTGCCACAACTCCTTCCGATGCCTTCCCTCTCTCAGGAGAGCGGCAATCTCCTTCCCGCACAATGCGGAGGGACTCCACGTGGCGCTGACACCGCATGTACTAGATGAGCCCCTTGACAAAGGCCAGGCCATCTAACAGCCTACTCTCAATATAAGACAGACAAAACAGAGGGATGTAAGCTCTTTAACATACGCTGCGGAGTCCTTCCCCTCGGTTACCGCCTCCCCAGCTTTGGAAGAACTGCAATGGAACTTGATTCCCCAGCCTCCTTCCTAGAGCTCCAGGAGCCTCTGCAACTCCATTGAGCTGCCCAGCTCCAACCTACCTATTCTTCCTTCTTGCAGCCAGCCCAATCTCTGGCACTGCAGCAACTCCCTTCCCCATTACCGACGCCTTCCGGTTCCAAAGGTGCCCTCCGGTTACCGCAGCCCTTCTTCCTCCTCGTAGATTTCCCCCCCTCCCTCCAGCCCCCTCTCCAGACAATACTTTTAAACTTAAATATCCTTTCTACTCTTCTCCACCAGATGGCGCCATTCCCCAGCCCATATACTCCTCTATAGGAGCCTATGGCTGACTAAAACTGTGGGCCTACAGCCCACAAAACAACTCTTCTCCCCATCCAACCAATTTAAATGCCCTGCTTATTTGGCTCGCCAAATCACTAAAAACCTTGCTACCTGCCTACTGAATTTTATACTGTGCTGTATACTTTGAATGTCACTGTTATGTACACTAATTTGTCATGGCCTATGGCTAGAACGATAAACTTATTCATTCATTCACTTCCTGTGAACAACAGCCATCCAGGTTGATTTTACTGCTTCATACAAAATAACCAATCCTCCCCATCTCACAAAGAGGGGAAAAACCATGATGCCATAGCTAAGAAATTCTATTCCTCAGCCTGCCTGTTTGCCCACAGGGCATACTATGAAATATGAGTGCTTACCATACTTTCTCTAAAATAAGATAATTCCTTACCTTGATTGTTGCCTTTGACTAAATCGCTGACACTCCTGACAAACTCTTTTCAGCCACTACCTTTACAATGACATCCCTGTCTTGGGCATCCACTTGCCCCTTCAGCCCGCACATTAATCTCCCTATGGATTAAACAGCCTTCTTTTATACAGGGGAACCCTACTACAGATACCCCCATACCAGCGAGAGGGTTCACCCCTCAACTTTACATAGGCAAATGTTATCACTATCAAATTTTATTGCACTAGCTGCGAAGTCATGTCTAATAGAACAGACCATAGGCAAACAATGCCTCAATCATCCTCATCATACATCAGACTTCCACCACGAATGTTACCACGTCCGCCTGCCTCCGCCCCCTCGAAGCGTGGTTCCTCTCTGTGTTCCAGCCAGGGCTGGACAGCCAGACCATGATCCTCCACCTTCCAGGTCTACAAAACTCTCTAGCCGACTCACTGAACAGGACTTCGTCCACCACTCACGAGTGGCAGCTCAGCCCCCACCACTTTTTCTCATTGATCAGGCGCTGGGGCACTCCGCAAATAGACCTATTTGCCTCACACCTCAACACTCACTGCCTCATGTATTGCGCGAGACTCCACCCTCACGCATCCCCAGATTGTCTAGGAGACACATTCCTCTACCAATGGTCCCTGGGTCTCCTCTATGCCTTTCCCCCTCTTCCACTCCTACCCAGAGTGGTCGCAAAGTTGCTGTCCGACAACTCGGACTGCATCCTGCTGGCCCTGTGGTGGCCCCATCAACCCTGGTTCACACCCCTTCTCCAAGCCTCCCAGGGAGACTTCCTTCGTCTCCCCGTAGACCCCGACCTCCTCTCCCTGCAACAAGGACTCATTCTACACCCAGACCTCCCATCTCTCCACCTTACAGCGTGGAGGATCAGGCCCTGTCCCACCTCTCCGACCCTGTCCGCCTCATAATTCAGGCAGCCCAAAAGGTATCCACCAGAAAGGCTTACACCTACAAGTGGGATAAATTCCGTAAGTTTGTTCAGCCGCTTGGCCATTTGCCACAGTTGGCTCCTACTTCTGTGGTTTTAAATTACCTGCTTGACCTTTCCACTAAAGGGTTCTCCCTTTCTTCCATCAAATGCTACTTAGCATCCCTCTCCTGGTACAGGAAAAGTTTGGCGTCCCGTCCCTCTTTCAAGATCTCTTAGTGGGTATGTTTTTACGGGGATACAAGTCCTTTCCCCCGGTTTCTCCTCCTCCTCCATCTTGGAGTTTGGAGTTGGTCCTCTCCCAACTCTCTAAACCACCCTTGAACCCATGTCAACATGTCACATTTCCCACCTGTCCTGAAAACGGCCTTCCTCGTGGCCATTACTTCAGCCAGAAGGGCTACTAAAATCACAGCACTTCGTTCTGATCCCCCGTTCATCCGTTTCCATGAAGACAAAGTGGTCCTTCGGACGGATGTCACTTTCCTTCCTAAAGTTGTTTCCCATATCCATATGTCCCAGGACATTGTCCTTTCGGCTTTCTTTTCTAACCCCTCATCTCCTCTGGAGATTGCCCTTCACTCCCTTGACGTTAAAAGGGCTTTGTCCTTCTATCTGCATAGGACAGCTTCCTATTGGAAGTCCCCTAAGTTGTTTCTTAAATATAGAGAGGATTCCCTACGGCTCCCCCTTACCTCTCAACGTTTGGCTTCTTGAATAGCCCTGGCAATCCGATTGGCTTCTCAATTAGCCCATAAGGAATTGCCTGTTGGTGTTAAAGCCCATTCCACAAGGGCAGTTTCAACATCCCTAGCGTTTTTGCGGGGTGTCTCTGTTGACCAGATTTATAAGGCTGCTACTTGGGTGAACCCCTCGACGTTTGCAGCCTATTACAAGCTCGACGTTCTCGCGAACAAGGATGCATCCTTTGGCAGAGCCGTCCTGTTTTCCTGTGTGGCATGACCCACCTCCAAGGTACATAAGCTTGTTAAATCACCCATTTGTGTGCATTTCACAGACCACACGAAGAAGAAGGTTAGGTTGCTTACCTGTAACCGTGTTTCTTCGAGTGTAGGTCTGTGAAATTACACGGAACCCACCCCTCCTCCCCTCTGATGTCATGCCCTAGCTTTCTGCTGCTGTCTGGCGGCAAGGAACTGCCTAGGTAGCTCTATCAGGGGGTGAGGGGGGGCGGGGAGTGGGAGGGGCTTATGTAAATCTTTAGTTTTAGCTAGTATGTCCGAGATTCTACGCATGCGCGGGAGTAAACCCATTTGTGTGAATTTCACAGACCTACACTCGAAGAAACACGGTTACAGGTAAGCAACCTAACCTTTTGTTTGATCCCAACATTTATTTCCAGTGAAAGTTTTAAACTAAAGGCAAACCTACTTCAGCACACCTTTGACTTTTTGTCCCTGGCCAAGACTAGAATGTGAACCTCCCGTTGCCTTTGAAATTGAATTTAACATGTTGTAGAAAAGAGTTAATACAAGCTGTCATTTTCAGTTACCAGGAGAGAAGACAGTGTTGTGGTAATGTCGTGGCTTGCGGGGGGGGGTGGGATTCTCTTAATGTAGTGAAATCTGAAAAGTGACATTTTCTTATGCATGAATAAATACTGACCTTTACTATGAAATACTGGAAGAAGAGAGGCTGATCTTGATTATAGGATGGTTTAGAGATGATCTGTATATTCATTATTTGATTGTAAGGCATCCTGACATGCAAACTTTGCATTTTCTTTTTCAAAGCAGGAAAATAATTAAAATGTTTTGGGAAATTGCTTTGGGAAATGTATAATTCTAACATTTTATCTCTGTGATGCTCATATGTGTTGAGAAAGAGGGGGGAAAGGGCCCCTTTGTTTTAACATGTTAACACAGGTGTGAACGTTTGGCTAGTCAGATGATTCCCTACTCCCCACTTCATGTCTGTTGGAATATGTTGTATCCAAGTGTTTTTATACAGATTTAATATGCATGATACAAAACTGGAGCAGAGGTATTTCTATCAATACTTTTAGTAGTTTAATTATAGTTTAATTACTTATCTGGAAATAAATGAATTGAGTTACAGTATGCAATAAAATATACTATATTTCTTCCTTTAAAGCTTCATAATGAAGATGATCCCTCAGAATCATCAGTGGTTGAACAACCATCCACCTCTACGGAAAATGCACCAGCTTCTCAAACAGAGGCGGCTTTACCTGAAGCAGATACTTCACCTCCACCTTATTGTAGCATTGCTGCAGAAGCAGGTGCAGCATCAGGTATTTCCTTTCAGTATATCTCATTCTTGGTTTTTTTGGGGTTTTTTTTACAATAAACCACTACTGACTGAAATTTATATTCTTGGAGAACCATGATTTTGTACATATTTTGTAGTATTTCGTATGTTTAATCTAATGTAGCTTCTTTAACAGTACTATAGATTCTGGTGCTGGCTGGTGATTTAGACTCCAGATCATGACTTCCTGTGTTTTCTTCTTCTTTTTCTTTTCTAGAAATTGAATCACCTAATGAATTTTACCCTGTGCCACCTCCATACAGTGTAGCTACCTCTCTTCCCACTTACGATGAAGCAGAGAAGGCCAAAGCTGCAGCAATGGCAGCTGTTGCGGCGGAAGCAGCAGCTCAAAGAGTAAGTGAACAATTGGTTCAATAGTGAAATATGCAGTTTTGAAATAAGCAACTATGGTTGGCTTCAGTGTTTATGATTTGTTATGTTTGTGTGATTTGCTGAGCTTTATTGATTATTGAAATAAGTTTGGACGTCTTTTTTGGTAGTTGTACAAATTTAAATTATCAAGTGTCTGCACTTCACCTCACCATTAAAGGACCATTTGATTGCTTCATTATTTGCATTATCATTACCCTTACATTGCAGAACCCATGACTGTACAAGACTTATGTATAGCATGCTTAATTTTTCTTCCCACTGCAAAACCAGGCAGTTTTCAAAAGAAATTCACAAGTTGGGACTTCTTTTGCACAAAATTTGTACATGGTTGTTTTGTGCAGAAAACAACATGTTATGCACAAGCAACATCATTTACTGCACAGGATTGATATTTCTGAATGGAAGTATGTTCCATTCAGAAAATATAGTTTTCTATCAGAAAATGTGATTTTCTGCACACACAAAAAAACAGCCTTTGTAAATTTTGTGCAGAATAACTCCAAACATTCTAATCAGTTCAGGATTCTCCTTATTACAGTGTGTGTGTGTGTGTGTGTGTGTGTGTGTGAAAAGAAAAAGATCAGTACACTTGCAATACATTAGTAGACATATCTTTGATATCTACTATACATTTCACTCTTGTCTATATTTCTATCATTCACCTTAGTGCCCCACCCCCAACCCCTGAGCCACTTCTTTTTATATTATCTGTCCAAAATTTCATTTCTTCTTGTGAAGGTAATTCTCCATTCTTCAATGATATTTCCCCAAACTTCATCAAAATCTTTTTTCCACATTTAAAATTGCATGCCAACTTATCATTTATTGCAAATTTCCATAATTTCTTATATCATTTTTCAATTTGTATGTTTATTTCCCTTTTCCAATTTCTTGCTAGAAGTAAACTTGCTACAGTTAATAGATTGGATATTGCATTTTTTTCATCTTTTTTCAACTGTTATATTATACAATGATAATAAAGCAATACTAGGACTTCTTTCCAATTTTATTTCTCTAAATTCCCATTGTTATGTCTACTCCATATCACTATTTTAATTCCTAAATCTTCTTCCTATATCTTCTTGAGAATATTGTTCTTTTATAACTAAACTCAACCTATTTGCTTCATAGTACTTTTTTATATTGGACAGTGCTACTCCTCTCCATTTTTTGGGATCTATGCCATAATTATTTATTTAATCTATTTCTTTTGCTGCAATTACAGTATTTATTTAGCATTTGTTGCCATTTATTTGATTTGTATTCTGAAATTTGCAGTAGTAGCATTCTGAATATCAAATTTAAATACAAAAACATGCACATTCAGCTGTTTGATTCAATACTGTGTAATGAACATGAATGAACTGAAGTCAGGTTTAACTTCCACAGAACTACCAATTGTACCAATTTAAATGGAAGGAAATTATAGGTGCATTAATCCTTTCTTTGGACTCGTACTATGAAGAGACAACTTTCCGATGGCTTCTTTATGATAAAAGAAAAAAGGGAATGCAACTAAAATCTCCCTCTTAGTGTATCAGCAGTAATACGAGGACTATACTATATCTTTAAAATACACAAATGGCTCACTCAGCAGGAAATACATTTATCCTAATTATATATATGCTAACCAATCAGATTCTTCAATCAATTAGAATATGTGCAATGTAAATATACAAATTGCTTCCCTTTGAGAAAGTGAGATACAGGGGTACTTTTAAAAATAGATGGGTTCAGGTGCCATAATCTTTAAATGTTCAACTGCATGCCTATATCTCAGTGAAACTTTCACAAGTGCAAGATTTTTTCTCTGTTTGCAAATCCATAATGTTGAAGCTTTGTTTGATGTAAGTATACAAAATAAATAAATAAAAAACAGAGATTGATAGGTTAACCTTTGTTGGCTGAAATGGGTGAAATTTTGCCAACCAAAAACATTTTCTATGAGATTACTTACACTGATTGGTAGCAACCCCCCAGGATTTCAGGTAGGCATAGCTATTGTGGTTCAGACTAGAGATACCAGTGTCAAACATGTCCTCTGTCATTGAACTGTGACTACCCATTGAAAGAGAACTAGTGTAGCTATGAACACCTGCATTCCAAAATGGCCAAGCCATCAGCTTCTGACCTAATATGCCTATTAATATAATATTGTTGCATATTGCCTAGCAATATTTTGTATGCATATTAGCCTTGTGCAGTTCGGCCGGAGGGCAATCAGTTTGTGGTATCACAATTTTGTTGGGTACCCAGATGTGTTTTTGGGAGACTCCCAGAAACTGGCTGATGGGAAAATCTGTTTTAGCTAAGCAGCCGAAAGGGCCAGGAAGATCTGGCCCATTGGTGGCGATGAGGAGCTTACAAGGCTCCCCTTTCTGTTCCTGGGATATTTTCCTTTCTTCCATTCAATGGGGGCCAGGGTTTGAGGAATGGGGTTAAGGAAGCATCCTTCCTGGGCTCCTTTCCTTTCAAGGGAGTATGGGTTTGAACAACGGGGTTAAGGAAGCACCCTGCCTGGGCTGCTTTTCTTTCTTCCTTTCAAGGGATCTTGGGTTTGAGGAATGGGGTTAAGGAAGCATGCCCCACGTGCTCCCGAATATAAGGGAAGAAACCATGCCCAGCAACTGCATAGGCCATTTCTGGAAAAAAACCCCATGGCAGCTGAGCCCTTGCTGTTACGGACATCTGGAGAAACCAAACATGCAAAAGAAGTAGAAGTAAAATGGCTAAAATGGATCTGTACACAAGTCTAATGCATATGAGTATTTGGAGTCATACTTTTTCACCAAGACACTGAAAGAAGAGAAGCTGAAAAAGTACTTTAATAAGCATTTTTATGTATTAAATAATCATTTTAAATAAATAAATACATACATAAATTGCACCCCTATATTGAAGCCAGGAAACATTTGTGGATTTCAACATTGAACGTCATTTTGTAATATCAACAAGATAGTGGATAAACTCTAAGCTTTTGGGATTTCAGCACACCAAAATAATTGACTGAAAGCTAATGTTAACACTTTGGAAAACATCCCTGTTTAGACTTGAAATTTGGAAACTATACATGGACCAGTTCATGTAGAAATGATCTCACATTTTGGGTACAAGAACATGATAAATTTCCTCTTTCCTCCCCCGAGGGGAGGCAATTTGTAGGGCCTAATTTTTATGGAAAGCATGTATTCCAGATGTCTCCTCATATAGGAACGTAGTATTTTGGAGTAATATCTGGAGTTATGAAGCATGGACAGCAATGTGACTTTATTTTTAATGGTGAAACACGGTGTCATTGTAGGAATGGCCATCACATGATCCCATCCTTGTCTCACTTCATTTCAGCAATTCTTCTCTGTTGGTACAGTTGCACAAAGAAAAAATAATAAGTATTGCTATTTGCCTGGCTGCTATCTTTCTCCAATGAAGCTGAAATCATGAGGCTTATCAAAGCCTCAGTCTCAAGAGAACAGTGATTGGAACTGGAATTGTTCATTTAATTTGGCACAGCCCCCTCAAAGGAAAAAAAAAAGTAAAGCACACTGCTTTTTTCCAAATTCTACATAAAGCCCTAGCTTTGGTTCTGGTAGTTTCATCCAGAATCCTACTTTATTGTGGGAAGCTCCAGAGCTTGTTCTGCACAGACCAGTTTGTTCAGCTTTCATGCTCATCAGATGCACATCCTTACTCAGATGCATGTTTGCGTGTCCCATCTTTCTAAGGTTTTGTTGTTTCTCATTTAGGGATACATTTGTGCTATACTATGACTAATAAGACATCTTTTTTCAAACTATTTGCACTTCTTTTAAAAACTTAATAGATTTAGTTTAGTAGGAGCAGTGCCAATGTTTTAAAATCTGTAATGAATGCCTTAACACTCCTTTAGTTCTTCTATCTTATTTTCTTTACATGCTTAGCACGGCCAATTTAGGGAATCTAGGAGTCTGTTTGATGAAATATTCCTGAGTCCTCCCGAGGTATGGTACAGTTCTGTGAAGTTCAGATTTTGCAGTGTGTGTTAAAAGCAAAAACCTTTTCTTCTACTTTTTGATGAAATTGCTACAATTTAAATCTCAGCATAATACATTAACATTCTCATATCTTTCCTAAAAGATATTAAGTTACAGGGCAGTCTCCTTCACTTTCAAGTAAGGCTCATTGAGTTCAATCACCTTTCTCCCAGAAAAGTGAATATACATAGAACTGCAGCTTCAGGCTTCTTCCTATTCAAACATGCAAAAGAGCAAACACTGTGGAAGAAAATGGAGTTTATTTCACACTATACCTTCATAGTATTTTGCTGATCGAAAAATACCTGTTTAGTCCATATAAATGTAGAACTAAATTGCAAAATATGAGAGTGTATTATATGAAAGATCAAGAATTACCAATCCAGTAAAGTAGGCCATCCTTCCAGCAGAGCAGGTTGGGCGTGAGGCTACAATTTGCGATTTGACATTTGCAGATTTGATTTTTTTCATAGATTTGATTAAAATGTTCTATCTCAAAATTTTGAAGTTCTTCAGTGTGACCCATTATCCAATTCCCTCAAGCTATGATGCAGGACTTAGAGATTTCTAGAGAAAACATATCTCTTATGCCCCATTTACACTGACCATTTGATGCAGCTTACAGCTGGTGATTAAGAAAGTAGTTTCACTGTGCAGATGGTTACATAGGAAATCCTGGAACCAGTTTGAGGCCCAGATAGTTATATTACATAAACAACAGAGCACTGATGTGCTTGAAGGGCTTTCTTTCACACTTTTTTGTGGGAGTTGATTGTCCAGCCATCGCTGTTTGAAACTAGCTTCAAAATGCATTCAAAGGTCAGTCCAGATAGGGCCTAGGAATTTCTAGGTCCTCCAGTGTGTTTCTGTGGTCCGCCTCCACTGGAAGTCAACCATAAAGTCATACTGGAAGACCTAGAAATCCTTACAGAGATGTTATCTGAGTTAAAATAAATAACAGTTTCCTCATTCACAGTTTTTCACTTTCACCAGGGTTCTGTGCTACTAATCCCAGCAAATGTGGAGGGCTGACTGTGTATGGATATTGTGCAAAGTCCAGCTCCCATCAGCCCTAGTTGATATGCACAGTAATGGGGAATAATGGAGAACTTCATGTTGCCAACTATTGCTGTTGAATATCTGTCATAGTTCTGTGCATTATAGCTTACCAGCGTATACACATGTCAATTGAGATGACTTGGGAACCTGAGCTGAGCAAGACTTTTGTCTTTGGATTAGACAAATGATGCCATTTTAATTTATCTATTGAAACTGAAATTTGGCAGAAATAGCAAAAAGCAATTTCTTTGGAGGAACCTAACTTATTTGTTCTATTCAATAATTGAGGTTTTATAAGTAGCATTCTATCATACATTAATGTAGATAATACTAGTTGCTGTAATCCTTTTAGTGTTACAGCGACTGTTTCCAGCAATTTAAAAGTAAATATATTTAGGATAATTTGTGTTACGCAACCCCTAAACACGTCATTAGAATGCTCAAGCAAAAATGTGTGTAATATAGTGAAACGATAACATTGTGTTTTTACACATTGTAATCCAGCTAATTATCAAGAAACACCAGGGAATAAAAGAACATCCCATTAGTGTGGAAAATATGTGGCTGGATCAAGTCTTAAAAATTCTCAGAGAAAACCCGCTGGAATCCCCTGGCTCTTTCAAGCATGACTAAGTCTAGACCCACCCCCTTTAATCAACAATCAAGTCCCCCAATGAGAGAGAGGGCAGGATATAAAACAAAGTAAATAAGTAAATAATATATAGCGCCTTCCTTAGTACAGGTCATTTTTCTACATTTGGAATAACGTGAAGGAAAGCTTGAACTTCATGGTCACCTTTGACATTTCTACCTTTTTTCTAGTTATGTATGAACAATATTGTGTTATGACTGAGTTACATATAGGACTGAAGTTACGCGAAAATTGTATAAGAGCACAGAATGTGGTGTTGAAAACCCATTTATTTATGTTTTACTACCCCAGGCCCAAAAATTGGAAATTTATTTACTATTTATTTTATTTATTTGGACTTGTACACCGCCACTCCCAGCGGCTCGGGGCGGTTTACAACTTAATTCAATAAAACAAACAATGGGCAAAACATACATATAATAGTAAGTAAAACAGCCAAATAAAAACGCAGCTAAAATCACAAGCTAAAATTACAAGCTTTCGAAGGCCTGTCTGAACAAGGCCTTCTTGCAGGCCCTCCGAAAGGTGACCAAATTTCTTGCAGGCCCTCCGAAAGGTGACCAAATTTCGGAGAGCCTGCGTTTCCGGGGGCAATGTATTCCAAAGAGCCGGGGCGATGATTGAAAATGCTCTGCGCCTTGTCGAAGTCAGGTGGAAAGACTTCACACTAGGGATGTCTAGAAGATTCTGGTCTTCTGAACGAAGTGATCTCGGAGGGTTATATGGAATCAGGCGATCCCGTAGGTACACAAATAAAGTGACTCACAATTTAAACAGATCATAAAATTAAAAATATACCAAAAGTAATATTAAAATAGAATTATACTATTTGAAGCATTAAAACAGATCACATCTCAGTAATTAAATTAACAGTAAATGGTTTAGTTAAAACACTACAGCTTGCCTTTTCCCCAAAAAATACTTTCATCTTTAAAATCTTGTTTTAATAGAAAGCTTTTATCCTGCCACCAGAAAGTGAAGGTCATTCTAGCCTTACTGGGAAGAAAGTTGAGGGGCAATCAAACTGAGAATCTGTCTCATGATGGAGAGTTTACAACCAACACAGGCTAAATCCATTGATCTGCCGTCCGACTGACCAGGAGTAACTCGGCCTTGTCTCAATTAAGTTTCAATTTAGATGTCTTGTCTTATCCAATGTTACCTTTCATTTTAGAGGTAGAAAGGTACATTTTTAATCTTTAGGACTTCAAAGTTGTGATTAAAAGTATGCAGTCAATGTCTGCTGAAAGTAAAAGCTCAGAAACTAGTGAGAGACCTGCATAAAAACTTTAGCAGTTAGAGGTTGGGGCTAGTGTATTTACCTTATTTGTTGCCTATCAAAACCAAAAACATGTAAAACAAAAGACAAATGAGGCAAACCACTAAATGTGCCTATTTATATGTATTCAAGAAGAGAATTGACATTTTATAGAAATGTTTGGATCTCCGTTGTGGCCCCCCGTTCTTTGGAACTCGATGCCACCGGACCAGAGAGCCTCCCTCGACCTGCCCCAGTTCCTGACCGCTCTGAAGACCTGGCTATTTAGGAAAGCCCATGGTTAATGCAGAACCAGGAACTCAAATACCGAGCCTGGCCCCTGCATTTAACCACTGAATATTTTAATCTAGTTTTAAATACTGTATTTTAATTGTGGAATTTGTTGTGTGTAAGTCGCCCGGAGCACTAACGTGGAGGGCGACTCAGAAATAATAAAGTCAGTCAGTCAGTCAGTCAGTCACACAGGCACACCATTTATTTTATTTTAATATAGCCCTTCTTTTGCACTGGTGAAGTTCAAAATCTTCAGATAAATGTTAAAATTATGCCAGTGTTACAGTTGAGTAACATGTTCCTGATCGGAATTTATGTTGCCTTTCATGGTAAATAGCTTTAACTGCGTTCCCTATGGTTTGTTGAAAGGTATAAAAGGAGGGAACAATTGTATTCATGCTAACCAGTTTTAGAGTGCAAGTGAAAACCATAACATTTCATGGATTAAAGTATCTAGGTATAGTATATCAATATCTGAAAATTATAGGGAACTGGATCTACCCAGTGTAGATACAGTTCCCTACTGTTGAGTAGTCTGATAAGAGCACTGTAAACTATGACTACATTAATTGTAAGAACGCAATTGCACTAAATAAAATAAGAGTGAAGGTCAGTTCTATTTAAAAACAAAAAGGGAGACATGCCCATCTTCTAGAATTAATCCTGATGAAAAAGAAGAGACTCTCACATGTCTACATGTTTCTTGGGGTGAAGGTGGCATACATTTTAAATTACCATCGCTTTTCTGAACTTCTGTCCTCTCTAAAGCTTTATCAATGTGCGTGCATTTAAAGGGAAAACATGCCTAAGATAAATTGTTTTGAAATGATTTTAACATCATTCGGTGCATGGTTGTCTTTCTAAATTATTTTCATCTGCATAACAAAAACATGAAGGCACAATATGGATAGCGTTAATTAAAGTTACTAGGATAATAGCACCCTCTGGTGTCTGAAAATCAGCAAAGCATTTAATTTGTAAAGGTGGTTTGTCTTCTGGTATGAAATATTCCCTTCAATTGCCAATGGGATTGTATAGTTATTAGAATATGTCAAGTTTTATTTGTGTGCCATGGCTGTGGTTTCAATGCCACAGATGAATCGGGGACACCCAAAAACTATTTTAAGAGCAGTGGAACCTCTGCCAAAATAGGCAAAACACTGTTTACTTGGATCATCAAACGTATTTTGTGTAGGACAGCAAGGCATTTAAACCTGCTTAATGCATGTTGAAAAAGCAAATCTGTTTACTGTAGCTTGGCTTGTGCTTTAGAATAATAGTATTGATGGGTAATATAAATTATTAGCTATTGAACTGTATTTTGAAGAGCAAATATTTGTCTGTAGTAGATTTGTGTTATTGTCTGAATTACTCCTCCTGCTTAAAATATAGTTTGCAAGATAATTATTTTAATTTTAGATAAAGTGTATTGCTTTAAAATATAACTGTCATAAACTTAAAGGAAGAAGAGTATCCCCCAAGGGATGATTTCAGCGATGCAGATCAGCTCCGTGTTGGTAATGATGGCATCTTCATGTTGGCTTTTTTCAGTAAGTATCACATAACATTGCACTTGCAGTTTCTGTAAGCTGATTTGGTATAAAGCAGAGATGGAGAACATGTAGTCTTCCAAATGTTACCAGAGTACAACTTTAGTTGGCCCTCACCAGTGTAGCCAAGAAGTCGTGGGCCAAAACCTGGAGGGCCATGTACGTATTACCCATGTTGTGATTAACATAGTAATATGCTTGAACTAGTTAATGATGCTGCCTTCCCAGTCATGCAAGACACAGCACTCCCAACTACGAGAGAGAACGTTCTCATACTAGCCTTCTTTATAATTTTGCAGTTCCACTGTACTGTTTATACATCATATAGAACTATAATTAGACCTAGAGTATATGCACATGTACAACAATGGCAAATAAATTAAGATTTGAACAATTTGTAATATATAATTTAAGTTATTATTGTTTATCAAATAAATCAGAAACAATCAGAAATACCTATCATAGTATAGATATCAAAAGTTATAACAATTTTCAATTGAGTGCTTTAGATATCAATGTTTTGTCTCATTCACCAGTTTTAAAACACATTTCAGAAAAATTGTTTTGCTCAAAAAAGCATCCCGTTTTGTAGAGGGGTGTTCAAGATCTAGAAATCCGTCTTTGTGTTGCAAGCATTGAACATTGACAAAGAGCTATCATTGATTATTTTAAAAGTTTGTTTTGATATTTTGTGTTTTTCTGTCCTGGAAGAACTTGTAATCCATGTGTTAATGACTGCCATCTTGTGATAATCTTCTGCATTACAGTTTTTAGTGTCCAGCATTTAAACTAACAAGATGCTGATATAATTTCCATATTGCTTGAAAAACATTTATAACAACAACTTTATTTTTATATCCTGCCACCATCTCCCCAAAGGAACTCGGGGTGGTTTACAAGCGGGACCAAGCCCAATAATAACAAAGTTAATCAAGTAAAAACATATTTAAAAATGTAATAGACGTTTAACAATCTAATTAAACAATTAAAACAGTAAGGAACAAAAACATCATTAAATAAATAAAAAAAACAACCCACATACAGGTCCTTCTCAAAAAATTAGCATTTAGTGCTAAAGTTCATTGTTGTAATGATAAAAATTAAACTTTCATATTTTGCACACCAACTGAAATATTTCAGGTCTTTTTTTGTTTTGTACTGATGATTTTGGCATACAGCTCCTGAAAACCCAAAAATACTGTCTCAAAAATTAGCATATTTGGTTGGATGGAATATGCTAATTTTTTTGAGATATGTATGCCAAAATCATCAGTATTAAAACAAAAAAAGACCTGAAATATTTCAGTTGGTGTGCAATGAATCGAAAATATATGAAAGTTTAATTTTTATCATTACATTATGGAAAATAATGAACTTGAGCACTATATGCTAATTTTTTTAGAAGGACCTGTATATGTAGATTTATGTTTATTTATGTAGTTGTCCTTCCACATTTGCGGTTTTTACTTTCATGGATTTGATTAGCTAATGTTTAACTACAGTAGCTTCCCTTTCTCACCTCTATATTTCTACTGTTCTCCACCCTTGTCCTTCCAACAGCATCAGCCCCTCATTCTTTACCCCACCTTCCCATCTAAGTCCCCTCCTTGCATGTTTTGGGGGTGGGGGGTTGCTAGAGTTTTTTACTTTTTGTTTCTGCTGGGGTCCTGCACCTCCAATTCCCACAAATTTGAAGGCCAGACTATTTGCTAAATATATAATTCATTTATCTGCCAAAAATGGCACTTTAAACATTTGACAGTCCAAATAAAACAAATAGTATTCAAATACAAAAAATATTGACTGGTAAAACACTAGTAAAAAGAAATAGAAATTTGAGCCCCCTTCAACAAAAAAGCCTGATCCAAATATCAAAGGACTTTAAGAAAAGACCCAAAAGGTCTTTGCTTTTATTGGATACTATTTGTAAGACAAAATATATATATTGGAGACTGAAGTACCTCCCCTTAGCATCATGTAAACTAGGACAGCATGACTTGTGACCCAGAAATCCCAACATAGCACACCAGCTACATTGTATAGTGTCAAATGCTTTATAATTTCCTATTTCCCATGCCCCAAGCAGGCAGTAAAACCAAGATTACTGAGCTGCTGGGAGACACTGTGCATGGCATTTAGGGTGTAATCTGTTTGGTGAATGACAAGTTGTATAATCCAGATGTAGGCACACACAAAAAGTAGTAGGCCAATAAAGTAAATTGACACCATTGATTTATACTTCTCAAAATGCCAATTGATTGGATCAAGTTTTAGAAACATAGAACTTGCTTCTGATATATGAAAGGGAACTTTTCGAGTTTCACACTGTGCAACCCACCCCCCTGATGATGCTTTCAAATATTCACACAGTGCTATGTTGCTTGATCAGTTCTGTTAGTGATAGGATGCATGTCCCTTTTCTCTGCTACTTCACTATTTCCAGAAACAATAGAATAATTCCATTATTAATATTTGATGGAAAGGGAGGATTACGTCTGTTTATTTTAAACATTTAATTCCTTGGGGTTGACTGTAGAGCGACATGTAGTATAAAAGTAGTTTTAAAACTTTAAAGATACATGTATAACATAGCAGTATAATATAGCATCAGTAAAGCCAGCTAAAGCCAGTATTAATTTCTCTCTCTCTCTCTCTCTCTCTCTCTCTCTCTCTCTCTCTATATATATATATATATATATATATACTGTATATATATCTTTCCTCTAAAAATAAATGTCATCCTTTGCCAAAAGGTTCTGCACTAGATGAGTATATATGGAAGAGTTCCAAAGGGTTCCAAACTAGGAAGGCCCCTTTTCCAGGAGTGGCTCTTAAAATCAATCTTAATGGGTAGATTAGTTCCATATAGGAAAGAGAGTTGTTGAGGTAGTACTTTGTCCTCATCAATTTAAGGTGTAGGAAATCCATAATTGCATTTTGGATTGATCACAAAGATAGCTGCTTTAAAACCAGTGCAATACTTTCTGTTCATTTAGTTTTAGTGAGCCATCTAGTTGCACCATATTTTGAACTATACTTTTTAAACATGTTTCAGATGCAGGCACACAGACAATGCATTGTAATAATCAGAAGCATGAAAACTATAATTGTTACTAAGGGCTCTAGTTGGTAGAGCAGAGCTTTAGTGTGCAGAAAAAAAGTGGAGCCAACAGTTTTGGCAGAAGCAGTGGGGTCCAGTGGAGGACACCATTTGATCTTAGAATTATAGAATCATAGAGTTGGAAGAGACCTCATGAGCCATTGAGTCCAACCCTGCCAAGGAAAATCGCATTGAAAGCACCCCCAGCTTTCAATAGGCCATCCAGCCTCTGTTTAAAAGCCTCCAAAGAAGGAGCCTCCACCACACTCCGGGGCAGAGAGTTCCACTGCTGAGCAGCTCTCACAGTTAGGAAGCAGAAAACAAGCTTGCTCTCTCCTCCCTGTGGCTTCCTATGTTTTGTTTTATTATATCTGAGTTGTGGAAATAGCCAATACCCACAACAGGTTTTGACTACCTTTTTACTGTATCAAGAGACTCCATTATTGGCTACTTTGTAGACTTCACCAGTTTTCATATTGATCAAGAGTAATCTTTAGATTTCAGAGTTCTGCTTATGTCATCCCAATTCTTCCAACGTTTTCAAGCAAAGTGAAGTACTCTGCCTTATTCACTCCCTTCACTAAGTGATTTTGTTGCGTAGTACTGAAATACCAGTTTTACTTCTGTTGTTCTTTGTGTAAAGTCTGACATTTGGAAAACTATTGGAAACTCTTTAATAAATATATTGATAAAGTAAAACTTAATAAATATGAAAATTCAGTTAAATTAGAAAACTAGTCTTAACAAGGGATATGTGTTTTATTTTAGTGGCATTCATTTTCAACTGGATTGGATTTTGCTTATCATTCTGTATAACTAACACCATAGCAGGAAGATATGGAGCCATCTGTGGATTTGGACTGTCTTTGATCAAGTGGATACTTATTGTTCGGGTGAGTATTGTTCTTAATTACAGGGTTTTTAAGCTTCAGGGTAAGGACAATCTTAGTTCCCCAGAGTCATGTTTTGTTTCAGATTGCATATAGAAATTAAAACTTAAAATAAGCATTCTGTGACATTGTCTGAAACCCTATGGTGGAATGTTAAGTTCTGCCAATGTACTTAAGCTGGAGATCTGAAGGAGACAACTGCTCAATCTTCCTTGTTAAGGCAGCACAGTATATAATATAGGAAGGGAATCTGGCCTGCAGAAAGTTCTCTTTGTGGTACATGAGAGAAAGTTCGCCTAGATGTCTGGGAGAGAAATGATTTTTATATAAAATTATATATAGAATATACAAAATATTTTTTTTACTAATGTTAGTGATGTTTTTTTTGTTTTTAATTGGGATTTTACCATTCAGTCTGGCAAAAATCTAAGTTCAGAATATTTATTGTTCAGAATTCAATTGTTAATGGAAGTTTAAAACCCTCTAAAGGAATAATTTCCTTCTCTGGCAAAAAGACGAGATCGTAGCCTATATTGGGCAAACCTAAAGACGCACTGACCACTACTGCTCTATTTGCCTCAGTGCTGTTTTTAGCCTTTTTAAAATGCCTCAGCAGGAGGCGGTGATGGTTCTTTGGAACTTTCCCCAAAAGAAGCTCCGAAATAGTAGAGTGGGTCAGTCCTTCTTTTAGGTTCTCCGTGGACATAATCATTTCTTCCCTTTCACAATTCTATTCAGAGAAGGGGATGGTTTCCTTTCTGATAAGGGTTAATTCTCCACCTTAAGTTTTATCCAAAGGGGGAAGGGAGAGAAAGAAAGGAAGACATTTCCTTTCTGAGTAGAGAGGTGAAATATATTTTTAATGGTGGTGACCAGGGCCAGCTATCCCCCCCCCCCCCCGAAATAGTGCTGGTACGGTCTCCTCTCTGAATAACTTATTTATGGGTCATAGCAAAATGTTGGCCCCAAAACCTGCTCTCCTGAGATTGAGTTACCCATGAGTATATATGGTAATATCCTACTATAGTATACACATCTTTAATAATAATAATCATCATCATCATCATCATTTATAGGCCACAGTGTCTCCCTTAGGGAACTCAGGGCAGTTCCAGACAAAAAAGAAAGACAAACATTAAATGCCTTGAATTGAATTAGGGAAGGCAAAGCAGGGCTGACAGTGAGTGGTGGTTGTTTCCTTGTTTGTTTCGCTTTCTCACTTGGTTCTTTCCTCACAACCCGGCATTGAGGATTGGAGCTTTCTGTTATCCACTTACCACCTACAACCCATCATTTTCTGATGTTTTTGCCAAAACAGGGGAATGAGTGATTGTTGCTGGGTTTGGGTATGTGAATAACTGGGGTATAGAAGATACAGGGTGAAGAATAAGTTGTTTCTTAGAGAGCTGGTCAGAGCAAGGGTCCTGGAAAAGGCTAAAGATAGCAACACATATAGCTTGCTTTGAGGAATGGGAACTAAAACCAGAACGAGATCCCTGAAAGAAATAGCAACTTAGAAAAATGAAACCTATGCGTTTTTGTAAGATTAAGAAGTCGTAATGATAAAATGACTTCTTCTCCGTAAGTACAAGTGAGGCATTTTCATTATTATAACATTATCCTAAATGCATTTGCAAGTTGTAGCTAGAGTATGCCCATTAAATCAGCAGGATTTACAGAAGTCTTATTTCACCATTCACCAGATGATCGAGGACTTTATACTTGTAATGCAGTTCAGGTCATGAAAAAAATGACATTATTACTGCGGTCTATAATGAATGTTGAATGCTGAAGAAAGCCTATTTGTATTTTGGTATTTATTCTTTTTTGTAAACATTTACAGTAAAACAATGAAAACAGTGTTTAAATAATTAAAATTTCTCATGGAGTGTCTTATATTACAAACCTGTGCAAACTAATATGTATCCCAAGCTACCTAATGGTTTAAATTAGAAACATTTCCCCATGTGTTGTCTCCTTATTGGTTTTTGTAAATGCCATAAAGTAAAACAAAGAAAAGAGATGTTTAGATAATTTAAATTTCCTATGAAATATTTTAAATTATAAACCTGTGCAAACCAATGTGCATCTCAAGCTAAGAACACTGGCCCCTGGGTTGTCTCTTTAAAGTTGACTTATCCAAATACTTTAACCTGGCTGACCCATTATTTTTTGACAGGAAAAATCATTGACAAACTGAAACCAGTTGTAGTGTCAATAGAGAAAGAAATGGTGAATCTATTTTTGCTTAAATGCCTTTGTTTTCCCTTTGAACGTTGTGGTGAAGGCTCTGTAGTAGTTGAACTTTGAGTCTATGCCTCTGGTGAGTTCCTGGAGACACTTGCTTCAGCCCTTTTTATCAGTGAAGCATGTCATCTGGAGTCTGTTCAGGGCCAGATACCTGTCTCCGAAACCCTCACTCCCTGCCCTCCAGCTGCCTGTTCAGATTCCCACATCACACAGAGGACAAAACTGCCTACCATGCTCACTAACAGGAACGGTTGAATTGGCCCTTCAAGGTTCATTTAGTTGCGTTCAGCTCACTGCTGGGAACTGAATGCAGGAGCATCTAGTTTGAAAATGAAAAGAGTTTAATGAATCGGAGGTCTTTATGGGACTGGTATTCTTGCCAGCGATTATCAGTAGGGGGTGTACAGGAGGTCAAAAGCTCTCCTTTTGTGGGGTCAGCCAAACATCCCCATCTGATAAGATTAAACTAATGTGACTTTTGGTGTTAATATCAAAAGCAGCAGGCTGTTATAATGTATTTGGGATGGCAGACACTGGAAGAGAAAAAAAGGGCCAAGAGTACTATTTCTAATGGTGAATGTTAGCTTCTAGTGATCAATGACTGTTTAATATGCTTTCTCATAGACTGGTTTTCAAACTATACATAAAGGAAAATACCTCAGACTTTCTTTTTTGTTCTAGTGCTTCATATAATCTTTATTTTCCAACATTCAGTGATCACTGTTTCCTTCTATTATTTATGTAGGTACTAAAATACATTTGTTTAGGCTGATATCCTTCAATCTGTAAAATATCTTGCCTGTTTTTTTTCAGTTTTCAGATTACTTTACTGGGTATTTCAATGGACAGTACTGGCTTTGGTGGATATTTCTTGTACTTGGTAAGTGACCAACTTTGAATTTTGTAACTAGAATTTGATATACCTATTATTTTTAGATAAATAGGAAAATCCAAATTTGGTTTAAGAAGTATTTGGCATATTTTTGAATTAGTACTTTAAGTTCCATCAGAATCGAGTTGGTTGGTAAGACTAGCAAAACAATCTCAAAGCATATGTCACAGGAAGAATTTTTATGTTGCTACATATGAACACATATACATTCTTCAGATGAAATAGTTCGTAAAAGAAACAATTGTGAGTAAACAATGAAGTCCATATAATAAGTCTCTAAGCATTTTAAGCAGTACTTATTTTTTTAAAAATAAACACATTTCTGTAAAGTATATTGCTCTATGTATTGTATTTCGGAAATTTGAAGTTTTAATTTTTGTAGTCTAGATTCTGATCTCTGTTATAAACCATACCGCAAATATATTTTTACTCAGTTATTAAATCCCTGCTATTTTTGAATTGCTCTCAATGTGGCTGCAATGTACCATCAATCTAAATATAAACATGCTCAAAGTTAAACCATATACTTTTCCTATTTAAGGAGCCTAGTTATCATAAGCAATTTTGCACCATGACTACTTAGATTGTATAAATTATTTTGAATGCTAGTGTGTCTGTCACTTTGTATTTGATTCATGGAGGCATCCGTTTTTGCCTTAGAAATGCCTTATGCATTAATCATTATTCACTCAGGCAAGGGAAGGGCTTTATGCTTGCTGAACACAGTGCTTCTGTTCCCGTAGTTGTCTTTTGAAAAGCTGTCTGCTTAGCTTGAGGCTTTGGGGGAAGGGGAAGAAGGCGTCTAATTTGAGCATCCGCTGTGTCTCCATAGCTTGGCTCACTTGCCCGGGTCACATTATGAACTTAACTTGCGGGGAGACCGTTAACCAGCCTTATGCATCTAAAGTTGTTCCTAAGCCACAAATCTTACAGCTTATCTTGACTAACTATGTTTTTAAAATTCTGTGTGGCGGCTCCAAAACGAAGATGCTCAAGGCTTGTTCGTAAACTCAGTGAAACGATAACATGTGCAGACATGTAAACAACAGGTCATAGAAAAGTAGCCAATGCATCATCAGAGAGATAGAAGCAAACATGTTAATGTAGCCAGTAACATAGAATAAAAAGTCAGACAAGAGTTCTATATTAAAATAAGTTTTTTAAAAAGTAAGGCTGTCAACTGACCCACTTCCCTCATTTTTGATTCATGCTCAGTAAATTGTAGCATTCCACTAGAAAACACCAAAAGGTCAATGGAACCATAGTTACATATTTCTCAAAATATGCAGGTGTCAAAGCTTGTCTGAATTGTATCTGGGAAATGTTATCTTTCCCATGAGGTGTCATGCGTCTTTAGCTTCAGCCGATCTGCTTGGAAATAATTCATTATTTACAGTTTGTAATGTATGTTGATAAAGTTGTGGCTACATGCCAGGTCTTCCACAGACATGCATGTAAAATGGCAAGTTATTGTTCATTCCTTTTTAATTCTTCGTGATGTCCATATTGTTCTGTTGCCATAGAAGTGCGTCTTATATCCCTGGTTTTACATTCCATCTTATATCCCTGGTTTTAGGTCTTCTCCTGTTTTTCCGAGGTTTTGTTAATTACCTGAAAGTCAGAAATATGTCCGAAAGTATGGCAGCTGCTCATAGAACAAGGTTTTTCTTCTTGTACTAGAGGTAAGCAATGCTTCTTCCCTTGAGGGTAAGGGCTTTAACTTTATCTGAAGGATAGGCCAATGTTTAAGTAATGAAAATGCCCCATTTAGTATTTAGAGACAGAGGGAGCCATGTTATCGTTTTGGCTTCCCAATCTTATAAAACTCATGGGTTGATGCTCCCAGCTTTACAGAAGTCATGGGCTTATACACTATGTTTTTTGATATTCATATAGTTGATGGGTGGGCACCTACAGCATGGCCAAGGCCACAAAGATAGACATATGACATCTTTTTAATAAAAAAAACTAGGCAAATATAAGCAGTATTACCCAGGTGTCAGAGGGGCTACTGCCCCCTGCTTTCATTGCTTCTTTCTTCTTCCCTTCCATCTCCACATACCTTTTTCCTTTCTCTTCCTTCCTTCACTCCTCTTTCTTTCTTCCTTTCTTTCTCCCCCTTCCTTCTGCTTTCCTGTCTTTCCCTTTTTCTCTTTCCTCCCTCCTTTCTCCTCTTTCTCCCTTCTTCAGCTCTGAGAAAGTCAGCCTCACAGTGTCACCATGGTAATAAGGCTGTGTTTTTTTCTTTCCTTCCTCCCTCCCTACACATGCTACCTTTAACTCCTAGTGGCATTACAGAGGGCCACTTCACTTAGCAACGCCCTTTGTGGTACAAATAGACAGACATACTTTGACTTTATATATATTGTATGTATATACAGAGAGAGAGAGAGAGAGAGAGAGAGAGAGAGAGAGAGAGAGAGAGAGAGAGAGAGAGACCAACCGATGACAACATTTTAATAGAAACACAATTGGAATTTACATTAATGATCTTCCAAATAGATCATATGAGAGGAAAAAGAGTTCCATAATCATGTTACATTAGTTACACTTCTGCAGCAACATTTCCGTAAGGACCCCTAACTTTCCCTAACACTTAGGGGGAGAAGTTGTTTGCTTGAGTATTTTCAATAAAACCATAGAAGACTTTGCATACAGCTATCCAGCTGAGTCTTTGTCATTGCTGTGGGCCTTCAATTCTGTTCTGACTCTGGGTGCTCCTATCATGAGGATTTCTTGGCAGGATTTATTCAGTGCCTTCTTCAAAATATAGCACCTGATGTTCCTTGGCAGTCTGACACTGTTTCTGCTCTTGAATGGTTTTTGTTGTCCTGAATTTTCCCAAACTTAAGTTGAAGAGAGTGTGTTTATTTTTATTTTCACAGTTGTATGGTTAAAGATGCTACTTGATTATCGAATTACCTTGGTAAATGCAGGCTTATTTAAGTAAAAAGCGTTACTCTTTCTTTCTCCCCAGACTGCATCGGCCAGACATTCCTTTCTCGTACCAATGTGAACTTCCAGCCAATCTGTAACCTTCCAAGTGCATAGGGGAAGACAACTACTAGAGAAAAAAAAGACAAATTCAGAGCAGGATCTATTTGCCGCTTAGTGTGAATGACAGGGTGGTGTGTGCTAAAGTGCCATTTCTGTTCATTCTAGTAAATATTTATATTAAGCAATGCCTTTTGTCTTGCACATACCTATGTGCTAATCAGTTAACAAGAACTTTGAAAAAGAATAAAGTTTGTGCATATAGTCTGCTAAGCTGTTGAATACAGTCAGACTTGGCTATCTAATCTGTGTTTGAATCTGGGAGATTTTAAAGTGGGAGCTTTTTTTCACAGTGTTATGTACGATATCCACTTCCTGGGCTGATGCTTTTTGTTGGGTACAAACAGCTTGTACCAAATGACTCATAGCAAACCACTTGGACTCTGTTTGTATGTAAATTGCACTCATCCAATTATGCACATAGAACATATTTTATCACCTAATTTGTAGTTCTAGAAATGCATGTTTTTTAAAAAAAGCATTTTATCAAAGTCTGATCAAGGTTGTCCATGCATACCTCTCACAGTGGTCTCATCACTGTGAATTTGCTCCCCCCCCCCCTATATACACGTATGCAATATCAGCCTTAATTGCTGCCATTCTATAGCCTATACTAGGAAGTTGCTCCCCTGCAGCTCCTTTTTAACACTGCTCTGGTAGTATACCAAACCAGAAGATATAAATTGGAGGCATGGGCTCACATGACAGAGTTTGCAGTGGCTTCCATGATCCAATTTGGAAGGAGTGGAATTGTTGGGGCACTCCCACATTTCCTCCTTGACAGAAAACAAAAAAATGTTATTGAGCCCCTCTGACATGGTAGCCGTGCCACTCCCAAAACAATAAAATCCACTTTTGTATTTGCAGAAAGATGTGTGCAAACTACCACTATTTCCCAATTGTACACAGCCACAACTGTTCTGATTCATTTTGCCGATCGGATCTGTTTTGCAGCTAGATAGTTTGACTTAGCACAAGTCTTGCAAGAAAGTGTTAGGCACAAATTTGTAAGGAGCCAAAAGGATTAAGTTGTGCATCTGAACAAAATAAATGTCTTCTGATTTCCTGGTCTAATTTTAAGCCCTTGTTTGGTGGAAGAACCTTATTCCTGTGCTTATCATCTCATTAGAAGGCCTAGCATCCACACTTGCTAGCCCAATCCTGCACTTTCCTTAGCTAGGTGAACCTCTGCTTGACTCTTTCTCCTTTCCCACCCAATCCTACTGTCATCAGGTGTAACTGGAGATAGAAGTGTGTGTTCTCCAAGTACTCCAGCTGCATGGCCACCTTGCCTCTGGATGTTTTTAAGGAAGTCTTGCTCAGTTCGAATGGAAAGGAATGGAAATGGCATGGCAGCATTGGCAGCGGGTTAGGAAGGGATGAACAACCTGGATTTTCAGCTTGGAGCATCAATTTTCAATGTCATTACATTATGTGAAGATATTTATATATCCATGTATTATTTAAGGAGTAGCTCAAGTGGCTTTAAGAAGTTATTCATTATGCTTTTCCAATGGGAATGAAGCAGAATTTAGGTAAATTGCTACAAGCACATTTTCATTTTTTTCTTCCTGATAGCAATGCACATAATAGTACTGATGTTCCTTTTCAGCTGAGAAATACATCTAGGGCTTTCTGGGGAGGCAGTGTGAATAAGCACCTGTGTAGCTTCCTCCAAACATCTCTGGGACTTTGCACTGTGGAACGGAGGGAGAGGATATCTCTGAAATATCTGCAACAACTCTCATCTCAGTTTGCTGCCAATCACTTATCACCTCGCCTCTTGGGAGTGGGAAATGCACATGCATTCTTCTGTTTTATTTCTTAATTTGATCTCTTGCGTTTTTAATACTAACATGTAGAGGAATTATCTGTTGTCTTATTTAGTGCTGTATCCAATTTTGTATCTATTGTATGCACAAGGATAACAGTTTATATTCTTTAATATTTCAGGATTACTTCTTAAAAAACATGCAAGATTTTAAGTGTAAATGCCCATCCATGCTTTTCATGAAAACTAATGAGTTTTTAAGTTTATTTTTGAATTTGTCTGTATTTTTCTATTCTTTTCCCTCCCTTTCCCCCTCCCTTTCTTCCTTTGTTTTCCTTCCCTTTTCATTGTTTGTTCTCATGAGAGACAAGTGAATAAATTGTTTTGTTTTGGAATAAAGGCTCCCAGTTTCTACATTTCACATTTAGGATGCTTCTTCATAACATGAACACTTTCCCCTCCATTCTGTTTTTTAAATGGTCAGGCTAATGGTGATACAGGTGAACTGTAAACACATGGATATGTGTGTACTCCATGTGTTTTAGATCAAAGCACCTTTTGAAGCTAAAGTACTATATAGAACACTCTCCTAATCCCTTTCCTCTATGCCAGTTTCCCTTATTTAAATCACATATTTTAAAGTTGTTATTTGTGAGGTAGGACTAGAGTAAAGCAATCAGTGGTATAAAATTATACCTTAGAACTGACCACATTTATAACCATTCAATTGGAAGGTGGAATCGGCAAGATCTATTTTTGTATGGTTTTTTCATTCCAAAAACTGGAGCATAGATCCCCCCCACTATAAAGAACGTTTTTCTGTAATATGTTGGTGCATCTCAAAATGAATTGGGAACTTAAATATTGTCTGTTGCTGTTTTCTTTTCAGTCCTTATCCCAGGGAGATTTGTCCACTATCCCAAGGAAAAGTTTCAAGACAAAGTTAGTTTCATTCATGTGGCTGAAACTCCCCAAATTTGGGGGGAAGTGGTTCATACACACTGATTTCAATTTCCTTGTAGTAGAAGTCCTCTCCATTGGTGCTTCTTTGTTGTGGGGGAGAGGCTTCCGTACCTTAATGAAGTTGTGAGCTATGCTGCCGGTGGCATAATAGCCACCGGTAGGGCCTCCCATGCCAGTCAGGTCACAACCGAAGGGTCTGACAAAGAGCGTCAAAGGGCAGGATGGGCTCTCTAGCCTTTTGGCAACCATCTTAGGAGAAGGAAAACTCTGATTTCAAACCTGGGCAGATGGTGCTCGTTTAACACTGTAAGGTCAACCATCTAAGAGAAGGAAACTCGAACCAAACCTACGACCCGAGGACCTCACTGCCACCGTCCCAGCTTGCTATGCCCCAGCAGACGAATCTTTGGTTTAAAGGGTGAGGTCAGTTCTGTGCACGCTGCACTCGACCAGAAAGGTCCATTGCACAGGCTCGAAGGACACATCCAACCTCCAAATCATCAACGCGCTTGTAGAAAGCGTAGAATGAATCCTTCCTGAACCTTTGTTTGCAAAGAAAAGCCAAGAAGTAGAAGTAAAAGCTGAACCACTTCTGAATGTTGACTGTAGTGAGCTGGGACAGATGGGTTTTAGACTGTTCGCATTACATAGTTATATCAGCTATGGTTTCATCCTAAGGAATGTGGGATTGGTGGTTTGGTTAAATAGAGGGGTTTTTGTTTGTTTTTGTTTGTTTATTTGCTTACCATGCTAGCTTGGTAATTCCTAAGGAACGGTAATAGATGGACTGAGACTTAAATAAATGTAACTATAGTGTAGACAGGCATTCAGGGTAGTATACTGGAGGCCGTTATTACAAGTGAATTCTAAGCACCTCACCAAGTTACACACACATGAGCATTCGTAGATATGTGGGATGTGATGTGGAAATGATAGTACCTTTTATGCGGATGAGCTTGATACTATCAATATGAGTATGGAGCCACCTGGATTTGAACTTGTATTAATCTGGGATGAAAGTAATATTGTGGTATACAGGAAGTACTTGGCAACAAAAGCTGATTTCTGGCTGCCTGAAATAAGCGGAATCCAATTAGGAATAATTTCAGAGATCAGAATTGGCTTGAGGAAATGGTGGCTTGGAAACATGAAGCTGACAAAAGGGCAAAGGGAAGTTGAAGTTTGGTATACACTTCATCCAAGGCTAGGGTTACTACTCCCTCCGCTGCTTCCACAGTGACAGGACTTTTTGCTTTGAATGTCATTGTTTTTGTGTGCCTTCAAGTCACTTCCAAATTACGATGTCCCTAAGACAAACATATCATGGGAATTTCTGATGCAGGGACCATGTGGCTTTCCCAAGACACCAGGTAGTTTTCAGTAAGCAAGCAGGGAACCAACCCCTGGTTTGCAGTGTTGTAGTCCAGTGCTCAAGTCACTATACCAAGTTTTAACTCCTTGCTTAGTTACTATGCCAGGATGTTTATTTCATTTAGGATGGATTCAAATTTCCAGATATGATTAATCACAGAAAGACCTGCATATCATGAAGTTTTCAAAGGACTGTGCACTCTGTTATTTTAAAGTGTATTAATCATGTATAGCAGGACTAGAAACATGAAATCCTCCAGAGTATAATGGGCTGCAAATGCCAGTACCCTTCCCCATTGGCTTGACTATCTAGGGCTACTGTCATTTCATCGTAATTATTTTATATGGCCCCATCACTGTACATTGTGCCTTGCAAGTAAAAGAACATGAAAGATGGAGGGGATGAAATCCACCAGACACTGCCTTTTCTCTCCCTTTAAGGTCAGGGCAGTGGCAATTGGGATGGAGGGGGAAATTTTCATTCACAATTCAACAAGATTAGAGAAACCACAAGATTGCCACTACTGCTATATGGGGTGGAGGAATAGACTACTGAACTGTTTATCAACAGGAAAACAAAGTTGCTATATTTTACTCTGCCTTTTTAGCAATAGCCTAAGGAAGAATTGGGTAACAGATACTTTTCCTAGTACAGGCAGTCTTCAAGTAACAAACAAGATAGTTTCTGTAGGTTTGTTCTTAAGCTGAATTTGTATGTAAGTCATTAGATACATTTTAAAAGTGTAGCTCCAGCCACACACACATATATACACATGCATGCAAGCTTTGGATAGCATAGGGAAGGGTTAATACCCCTAAGGTGTTTGCTTTGCTGTCTGTGCCCCTGTTCGGAAGATATCACTCATTTTCAGTACCTGTGATTGTTGGATTTTGAAAAATTGGCTTGTGGAAACAAGAATTGATGATAAAGCTTCAGCGGAGACCCCTTTCCCCCATAACACTTTCAGGAGTGAATTTCCCTTCCTAGGGGTAGATTACTCTTGCTTCCTGTTTGTCTCACCCCTGTTCTTAACTATGAGTTGTTTGCAAGTCGGATGTTTGTAACTCGAGGACTGTCTGTATTGAAGAACCCTCTCAAGGGCAACCTAGGTTCCTAGCCCTATCTTATGTGTTGTTTTCCAGAGATCTTGTAACCAGACATGCCCTACATGTACCATATCTCCCCCTATCCTGGAGCCTTCTATAAGTCATTCACTATGCTGGATTGGGATGATGGGAGCACTGGTCTACCACATCTCTAGAGTACTGGGTTATGAAAGGCTGCTCTAGAAATTAATTTACTATTAAATCTTGAAAACAATGCACACAGAATTGAGAGGAGTTTGTGTTTGACATTTTGTTTTCTGTCCAAGACTGATCTATTTTATTTTTATATATTGGAAACGAGGCCAAATGACTTTCACATCTAACAAGAAACATTCTTTTTTAGTTTGAGTACAGAGGAACTTCAAAAAAACTCCAGCGTCCATAGATACTTAAGATAAATAATGGCCAGATCCTTACAGCCTATCCAGATGAGGAACTGATGGGTAATGAGTTTATTGAGCTTTGCTTTCTGCTTGACCGTTCTGCCCACCCAGAAGGCTCAATAAACCATTTCCCTCTCTTCCGTTGTTCTGTGGAGAAGTGGCCTTCCTGAATTCAGCTATATAAGCATTTAATGAGTGACCTATTTGTAAAACAGCCCTCCTAATTGGCAATTGCAAATGGGAGTGGATATAGAATGTCGAAAGCTTTTCCCTTTTATAACCTCATCTTCCTCTATTTCCCTTCTGAAAGGAATGTTACCAAGGCAGAAATGGCATAAAGTTTGTTCTACTCCAGCGAGTGAAATGCAGTGTTGACAACACCTGTCCACAGCTTTTCTCACCTAGCCTTCGTCGGGCAAAAGGGGACGGGGACAGGGAGAGAAAGACATGAAACATGCAATCAATGGGGGGAGCTTTCAGATTTCACTTTTAAAATAATATCCTGATCTAGATTTAACATCATTATATAAATAATGGGGCATATTAGTGCAAATGTAATTTGTTTCAAGGCACAGCTATCTTTTCATAACCTCACAACTGTGGAGGAAGCCTTGCTGAATGGAACAAGCAACTGCTTCCAGTTGGATAGTGCTGGGTAAAGAAAGGCAGGAGGGAAACTTTACAGGAATTTAGTTTCACTGAATTTTGAGCTTTAATACAAAGAGTGTCGATTAGAAGCTGTAGAAAGGTGGGTTTGTCTGCCATATTTGTACTTTTTTCCCAGCCTGAAGTTTGCCATTATGTGTTTTCAAGTCCTTTCAGGCTTATGGCAATTCTAAGCTGAACCTATTATAAGGTGTTTTTTTAAAGGCTGAAGGTGTATGATTTCCCAAAGTTACTCAGTAGGTTTTCATGACCAAGAGAGGATTCAAACCCAGGTCTCCAAAGTTTGTAGTCTAACACTCAAAACTATCATACCGTATTGGGTCAACAAGCATTGTTTATACAGTCAGTATTTTTTCTCAGAAAAAGGGTTCTGGTGTGAATGCATGTTGAAAAATGTACATTGGTGTAGGGGGGGTTTTTTCCCAAAAGGGGCGGCACGAAGAAAATAAAGATTTCTTTCCCATGACTCTAGCTGTTGCTTTCATTCTAAGTGGCATGTGGTTGAATGCAGGCCATGTCATGGGCAGTCAATGAATGATGAAAAGTGAATGATGAAATCTTCCATTCTGCTTGCTTCCCATACCATCTCTGTGGATTTTAATACACATTTCAGCCTGCGTTCTAGGGAATGCTGAGCTCTCTTAGAAACTTATCAAAGGTTCTTCAAGTGACCCCAGTTACATATTAATCTTAAACATGCAATTGGCTTTAATGTGTGAGAAAGGTAGCTTGCATTTGTTCTTAACATGGTTTTCTTCCTAAAATTATTACTATAGCACAGAGTATGGGTTCAAAAACCAACTAATAAACACACAAAACAGGTAAATACCGTATAAAAGTATCAATGGGTATTAATATTCAACATCTAGAGTACAGACATCACATTTCAAAAGGAACAACCATTCCCATATACACATATGGATGTTGTGGCGAAATATACAAATAAGTCGGATTATATTCAATGACGTAATAGCACATAAGTGAGTCTTCGCATATACACAACTAGGTAGTCCAAAAAATTATCAAATCAAGTCTTTAGTGTTGAGAAGTCCAGACACAATATGATAACGAGGACAAAGGAGGCTGTGATTTAGCTCCTGAAGGTATAGAAGTCAGGCTGACGGGCTGGCGATGCCAACAAATCTGGGGCCACTTCCCCGTTTCGCCCCCTGGCGGGGCTTTCTCAAGGCCTTCATAGATGTTGTCATCGTCCTTAATATCTATAGGAAGAATATCATCATAACTATACATAAACCAAGTGCATAAACCCATGGGGAAAATAATAATATCACAGGTAACATACCAATAGTAGGAAGCGTCAGGGCTTAACCTCACCGATCGCGGCGAGGCGACCATAAGGTAAGGTGGATAAGAACCAGGAGGATTAAAATAGAGGTGATTCAGGTGAGACACGTTAGGTAATCAGGGACTGTAATCTGACTCCTTCGTTTAACCCTTTCGGGTATTCTGTATTTAAACATATATTTTTTTCCCAAAGGGACGGCACGAAGAAAATAAAGATTTCTTTCCCATGACTCTAGCTGTTGCTTTCGTTCTAAGTGGCATGTGGTTGAATGCAGGCCATGTCATGGGCAGTCAATGAATGATGAAAAGTGAATGATGAAATCTTTCATTCTGCTTGCTTCTCATACCATCTCTGTGCATTTTAACACACATTTCAGCCTGCGTTCTAGGGAATGCTGAGCAGTCTTAGAAACTTATCAAAGGTTCTTCAAGTGACCCCAGTTACATATTAATCTTAAACATGCAATTGGCTTTAATGTGTGAGAAAGGTAGCTTGTTTTTGTTCTTAACATGGTTTTCTTCCTAAAATAGCATTTGGAGGGGACTTGTGGGGATTGTGATTCACAGAGAAGGAGTCTTTGACCCATTCCTCATACATTGTTGATTTATAAAAGCAGATTTATAATAGTAATTTGTTGTTGAAGGCTTTCTTGGCCGGAAAGACTGGGTTGCTGTGAGTTTTCCGGGCTGTATTGCCATGTTCCAGAAGCATTATCTCCTGACGTTTCACCCACATCTATGGCAGGCATCCTCAGAGGGGTCTGTTGGAGACTAAGCAAGTGAGATTTATATATCTGTGGAATGTCTTGGCTGGGAGAAATAATACCTAGAAACAATGACACAGATAAAGGTAAAGGCTTTGTTCTGTCCTCCTCTGTTCCGGTGAATTATTTATTTATTTATTTATTTATTTATTTATTTATTGTTCGAACTTATATACCGCCACTCCCCAAAGGCTCGGAGCAGTTTACAAAGATCAGTACAATAACAAATAGCAATTTAAAACCAAATTTAAAACCAGATTAAGGCCAAATTATAGTTGCATATTTGCAAAACAAATATGTATTGCATATTTGCAAAACAAATATGTATTGCAAAACAAATATGTATTGCAATTACAGGGCATACACACACACACACACATACACACACAGGCAGTCTCCAAGTTAAGAACAAGATAGGTTCTGGTGTCGGTGTCCCTCTTCAGAAGATTTGCAGTTTGGGATCTTTTAGATGTCGTCCATCCCCAACCCCAGCAAAGCGTAGGGCTGACTGTCATATCATCTGGTTCAGCCAAGTGCTAGCTCAAGCTGAGCCTCGTATGCTTTGTCCTTTGTAGGGCAAAGGTGGTAAGCGATATAGTGGAACCCACAGGGATAATTCCCAGGCTTTTTAGATAAATTAAAACAACATCTCCCTTCTCCACCACCAGCATCCCTGCACTCCCACATTTCTTTCCAGCCATCTGTATTTTGGGACCTCAGTGAAAATGTAGCTCTAGAGCAGAGGTGGGCAAAATGTGGCCTGTGGTTTGCAAGTGGACACCGGTGTTGCTTTTGTGAACCACAGGCCCACACAAATGTCAAATGTCGGGAAAAGGCCTCTCTTGGGCCTAAAATGGATAGGAGTATTAAAATATGGAGATGATGTCTTCCATCTCTCCTAAAGAGTGGGTTGGGGACTTTGCAAGAGAAGGTGGGAATGTGCAGTTGATGGCCCCTCAAGGTCTCCAAGGGGAATAATGCTGAACTTAATGCTGAACCGCATTTCCATACTTTTTTGCTTTTGTGCCATGTCTTGATTGTAAACCTGAGAGCTGGGAACTGTCTTGTTTTCCTTTTATTTGTAAAGTGCCCATGTGATGATGTAAAAAGGATGATGTAAAAAGGATGATGATGATATGGCCCCACAGCCTTCCACTGTTGCCCACCTCTGATATGAATGCTGCCATGGTGAGGGCCTGCACATCAAAATCAGCTGATATACTAATTGATACGCTAAAGGAAAGGCACAAAAAGGTTGGGTTTTTTTAAAAAAAAATCTCTTAACGTTAGCCAAAAGCCCCATCTACACTGCCATATAATCCAATTTCTGATTCCAGATTATCTGCTTTGGATTTTATAGCTGTGTAGACTCATATCATTCTGTTCAAAGCAGATAATCTGGGATTAGATAATGGATTCTGTCTGAATATTAGGAAGAACTTCCTAACTGTGAGAGCTGTCCAGCAGTGGAACTCTCTGCCCCGGAGTGTGGTGGAGACTCCTTCTTTGGAGACATTTAAACAGAGGCTGGATGGCCATCTGTCAGGGGTGCTTTGAATGCGATTTTCCTGCTTCTTGGCAGGAGATTGGACTGAATGGCCCTCGAGGTCTCTTCCAACTAAGGATTCTATAATTCTATGATTATGTGGAGGGGTAGATCCAGCCAAAAAGAGCATTCTGAAGTATTTAGCTACAAATTGTGCCACTAGGGGGCACCAAATCCAACCAAAACATAGGGCATTATGTCCCATTCATTCTATGATTTACTTTAAATAAAAACTATGAATAATGTAAAAGGTTACAAAAATGTTCAAATACAGTTAGCAACAATGAATTACCTGTCTGTGGCTCTCGGTTTAATAATGGAATGAATTACATCTTTAAAGTGATATTCCAAACTTCACCTAAAAATCACACACACCAGCAGCTGTTCTCCCAAGAAGTGAAGCTAGCCTAGTTTTGCTGCCCAAAGCAAGGGGAGATCTTTCACTTGGGCCATAGTGAACAGATACTACATTGCCTTTACCATATCCCACAAGCAGTGAACTAGGTCCCATTGATCATACCTCTGTGTTTTTTTTTTAATCGTGTTGCAATGACCAATTTGTATAGATACAAACTTTAAACTTTTTTCTAGTATGTTAAACAGCTCAATGTTTCTAGACTAAATGATCCTTTATATTCAAAATGACTTTAAATCAACTTTATTTTATACTATTTTTGGACCAAATACTTATAGAGTTATCTTGATGCAGTTTGCTGAGCGTAGAACTAGGACTTTGGGAGACTAGGGGACCTTTCACACAGCCTTATATCCCAGGATATCAAGGCAGAAAATCCCACATTATCTGAGTTTGGACTCAGATAACCCAGTTCAAAGCAGACATTGTGGGATTTTCTGCCATGATATTATGGGATATAGGACTGTGTGGAAGGGCCCTCGGCTGCATATATATTGTAGAATTAATGTAACTTAACACCACTTTAACTGCCATAGTTCAGTACTATGGAATCGTGGGAAGTTTTATAAGGTACTAGAATGGGGACTCAGTGCTGCCTGGGTTATTTGAGAAAAGCATTGTTTATCTGTGCTTCAAGTTTAGTCTAAATAAATGGCAGGTGGGTTCAGTGGATGTGGGTGAACTACAGCTCCCATATGAAAGTCCAATAGTCCATTCTCCTCCAAACTGCACCAGGATACATAGTGGGTCATGGGGGCTCTGTGTGCCAAGTTCTGTCTAGATCAGTCATTGGTGTGGGTCGCAGTGGTCTCAAAAAGTGAGTGATGTTACTGCAAGTCCATCCTCCCCCATACCACAGAATGTTGAGTTGGCCATGGGGGCACTGTGTGCCAAGTTTGGTCTTTATTGGTCATTAGATGTGGGTCACAGTGGTCTCAGGATGTGTGTGAAGGTACTTCAAGTCCCATCATCCATGGTCCATCCTCCTCCAAGCAGCACCAGGATGTAGAGTGGATCATGGGGGCTCTGTGTGCCAAGTTTGGTCTTTATCGGTCTTTGTTGGGGGCCACAGTGGTCTGTGGGATCAGAGGGGTTCGAAAGTACTACAAATCCCATAACTTGTGGGCCACCTCTCCCAAACTGCACCATGATGTAAAGGGAGTCATGGGGGTTATGTGTGTCAAGTTTGTTCTTGATCAGTCACTGGATGACAGTCGCACCGGTCTCAGGAAGTGAGTGGGGGTACTTCAAGTCCCATCATCCATGGTTCATCCTACTAGAAACTGCACCAGGATGTAGAATGAGTCATGTGGGCTCTGTGTGCCAAGTTTGGTCTTTATTGGTAATTGGATGAGGGTCGCAGTGGTCTCAGAAAGTGAGTGAAGGTACTGCAAGTCCCATCATCCTCCAAACTGCACCAACATGTAGAGTGGGTCATGAGGGCTCTGTGTGCCAATTTTGATCTTGATCAGTCATTGACTGAGGGTCGCAGCGGTCTCGGGAAGTGAGTGGAGGTACTTCAAGTCTCATCATCCATGGCTCATCCTCTTCCAAACTGCAATAGAATGTAGAGTGAGTCATGGGGGCTCTGTGTGCCAAGTTTGGTCTTTATTGGCCTTTGTTGGGGGCCACAGTGGTCTGTGGGAACCAAAGGGTTTGAAAGTACTACAAATCCCATCATCCTTTGTCTGTCCTCCCTCAAACCTCATTCAAACACGCTATGAAAGCTAGCAAAGAATAAAGAGTATGCAAAATTGTGTCTTTCACTTTTTTATATAAAAGTATCAAAGTATACCATTCAGGTATGGTGCAAGGTGTAGGTATATTTCACTATATAATTTCACAGTGTTCACATAATACATTCACATTTGTGACCATATATCAATCATTCATAGTATGCATATAACAATATCACAAAGTGGATATCACAGTGTTAATATCACATAAATTCTAAAGCAAGGTACTGGTGTAACTATAACAGAACCAACAGTATAAACCTGTATTTCCACCGTAGGGTAAGTTCACTCCTAATGTTAGCATGTAGTGTGGCTGGGAAGATCCCTGGATGTAAACAATGAACTGCTTCACCGCCTGGGAAACAAACACCGCTTGGCTGGAGTTCAGTATAGCTGCTAAATGCTGGGCGTCTGTCCTCCGCTGGGGTGGCAGAATGGGGTGGGCTAGGAGGCTGTGGTTCTGTGGATCCAGAGATGTTTGAGGAGTCCTACGCGGTTCGCCTGACGGTTTACTGTGCAGAGCTCGAACCGTTTCGGGGGGGCTCCTGGGTGGTGGATGGAGCCCGCGGCTTCTTCAGAGGCTGCACCGGCGTTTGCCACATTGGCATGTACCCACTGAGGAGGCTTGCGTCGCTGCAGGAGGAATATTTTCACATCCAGTCCATGGCGAGCAAGCTTGACCTCACCAGGACGTAAAGGGGGTCACAGGGGTTATGTGTGCCAAATTTGGTCCATATCCGTCACCTGCGCTGGTCACAGTGGTCTGTGAAATTGGGAGCCAATCAGAAAGCTGTCACATATCCACACCTCTGCATGCATGCATGCATGCATGCATGCATACATACAAACACTGACTTTTATTTTATAATACAGTTATAGATAGATATAGATATAGATTTAGGCTTCTCTGCTGGTGGGTTCAATGATTTTTGGATCATGAGATTTAAATATTTATACTTTGATATTTTTAAGTCTTTGTTTTAATGTTTAAATGTTGTTTATGTCCTATGTTTAATAGTTTTAATGACTTTAATTTAAAGTTATATGTTAATGTAAAGGTAAAGGTTTTTCCCTGACATTAAGTCAAGACGTGTCCGACTCTAGGAGTTGGTGCTCATCTCCATTTCTAAACCGAAGAGCTGGCATTGTCCGTAGATGCTTCCTAGGTCATGTGGAAGCATGGAGCACCATTACCTTCCCACTGAAGTGGTACCTATTGATCTACTCACATTTGCATGTTTTTGAATTGCTAGGCAGGCAGAAGCTGGGGCTAACAGCAGGAGCTCACCCTACTCCCCAGATTCAAACCTGTGACCTTTGGGTAAGTAAGTTCAGCAACTCAGCGGTTTGACCCACTGCACCACCGGGGGCTCCTTTAGTTATATGTTAGTGTTTAGTTATTATGGGGTTTTTTCTTTCTATATGCATATGGCATTGAATTTTTGCCATTAACATGTTGTCAACTGCCTTGAATTCCTGCCTGGGGTGAGTTAAATATAGTAAATAATAAATAAATAAACTGCCAATTTTTTGGCTGAATACTTTTGCAGACAAAGTCTAAAAAATTGGTTTGGTAGTCTAAGGGTCCTGGAAGCCTCTTTGTAAGTTTGGGCAGAACCACATTGCCTGTCAGCCATGCAATTTCCATCCCTGTTTTAGGTTGCATCAGGGCCGTAGCCAGGATTTTGATTCCGGGGGGGCTGAGTTTGGTTCGGGGGCTGAGACTGGGTGGAAGAGGGTCTACCCTAGCAAACCTTTTGTATTGTTATCCCAATAACCCCATTAATGTGGGATATAATGAGCATGGTGATCAGATCATGATATGAATAAACATAACAGTTTAAATAATGTACCAGTAAGGCCTTCTTGCAGACCACCCTGAGAATTTCGGGGGGGGGGGGGCTGAAGGCCCCTTAGCCCCCCCCTGGCTACATGCCTGGGTTGCATCATTGCTTTGTTGCCCATCACACATGCATATAGACATCAAAATAATGATGTAGACTCATACAGTATAACCCCTGTATCCATGGGTCCTATGTGTGTGTTTATTCGTTCAGTTGCTTCCGATGCTTCATGACCTCATGGACCAGCTCACAACAGAGCTTTCTCTTAGCCATCACCACCCCCAAATCCTTCAAAGTCAAGCCAGTCACTTCAAGGATAACATCCATCCACCTTGCCCTTGATTGGCCTCTCTCCCTTTTCCCTTCCATTTTCCCCAGCATCATTATTTTCTCCAAGGTATCTTGTCTTCTCATTATGTGGCCAAAGGACTTCATCTTTGCCTTTAATATCTTTCCCTCCAGCAGTCAGCTTTATTTCTTGGAGTATGGACTGGTTTGATTTTCTTATGGTCCTATACCAATGGTTTAATTAATTTTCCGTTTATACAACAGCTTTGAGTGGGAGAGAGGTAGAAGGAAATATTGTCTCCACTGCCACTGCCTTTTCTCCAGCAACAAGGCAGAGCAAAGGCTCCAACTTTAGGGAAAAGGATGGGAATCCACTCTTCCTTCTCCTTGGTAATGAATCCTCAATGGAAGGATGGGAATTACATTGATCAATAATTCAGATTTGGATTGGGCTATATACAGGGGCGGTCTAAGGTAATTTTAAATGGTAGGCGAACATTATTTTGGTGCCCCCCCCCAAAAAAACATTATTTTGCCGCCCCACCTG
Source organism: Anolis apletophallus (assembly GCA_030556195.1). Taxonomy (NCBI): domain Eukaryota; kingdom Metazoa; phylum Chordata; class Lepidosauria; order Squamata; family Anolidae; genus Anolis; species Anolis apletophallus. The sequence goes on from JARBWK010000004.1 coordinate 96,956,471, forward strand.
TAAAACAAATATACAATTATAATATCACAATACCATTAGTAGTATTATATTGTATCAATGTATATACAATATATTATACCATACTCATACTATATTATATCATAATTATATTATACTACATTACAATATAATTATATTATAATATATTGACATTATAATATAATGTAACATTCTATTATATTATTATTATAAAATAATAAAATTATTTATTTAAATAAAATTATCCTCTACTAAATATTTTCATTACTCCTATAAAACTCAAATAACCCAAAATAAAGTAAAATAAAATATTATATATTACTATTTTGTACAATACCACTATACTACAATATTGTTTGTAATATTACATGTAATATAAAATATATCATTATTCTATTGTTATATTGTATTTGTATTATATTGTATGACAATATTAAGCAGAACTGTATAATAATCAACAAGAAATGCAATGTAAATGCATCAAAATCAGAATATATTACCTACCACCCGACTCATAATTCATAGGAGTCTCCCATAAGTCCAAAATTAGGATCCCAATGTAAATGTAAATAGAAAAACAGCCAAAATGTTCAAATGAGGTCGAATACAGGCAGCGCGGCCTGGGCAAACTTGGGCCCTCCCTCCTTCTAAGTGTTTTGGCCTCCAACTCCCACAACTCCTCATAGCCTCAGGCCCCTCAGGTCTAGACAGAAATAGAGGAGGAGGAGGAAAACCCTTTATTAATTCCTTCACTTACACTTCCTTCACTGATTCTTTTCTCCTTCCCTGCAAACGCGCGCGCATGGCAGAGACAAAGGGAGAGGGGAAGCACTCCCAGCCTGCCCGATAGGGAGTGCTTTGCTTACAGGCTTCTGCGCAAGGGAGCTACTGGGCATGCGCGGAGGTTTTCATGCATGTGCAGTTGCTCCTGCACTCAACTTCAGCTCCAGAGCAACTGCGCCTGCGTGAAAACCTCCGTGCGTGCCCAGAAGCGGCGTCGGAGTGCACAAGGCCGGGGTCAAAAAGCAGGCAGCTGCAGCACTGTCTGAGGAACATCGGCAGGGCCAGGATGGCGCCCCATGCGGCCAGGATGGCGCCCCCTTCCCAGATGGCGCCCTAGGCGGCCGCCTACTTGGCCTATCTTGTAGGACCGCCCCTGGCTATATATAGTGAATAATGGCACTCCATGCAGTCATGCTGGCCACATGACCTTGGAGATGTCTACGGACAACGCTGGCTTTTCAGCTTAGAAATGATAATGAGCACCAACCCCCAGAGTCGGACACGACTGGACTCAATGTCAGGGGACAACCTTTACCTTTACCTATATGTTAAATAATAATGTTTTAAATTATTTTAATCTAATATTTTGTATAATGTTGTTGTAATATGTTTTTGAATGTTGTCGGCATCAAATTGCTGCCGTTGTAAGCCGCCCTGAGTCCCCCTCTGCTTCCCTGGAGACTAGGAAGGATGGGGTAGAAATGTTGGAAATAAATAAATAAATAAATAAATAAAATCTGCTGTCTCCTCATGAATGAAATATAAATAAGGCTTCAGCTCATGAGAAAGTAGGGAAATCCGCCAGAGGTTGGCAATAGAGTTGCCCTGATGACCTAAAGATTCATAGAGAGCATATATCAATAAAACCTTATCAAATCTAAAAAAGTTAAACCTAAAAATGGAGATTGCATGGAGGGCCTACAGATTCCTAAGTTTTTTCTCTATGGCTGGATCTACATTGCCACAGTTTCTAGTGGAGTCACCCTGGAAGACCTACAAATGGTGAAAGGTAATGAAAAATGTTTCCCTTGACATTAAGTCTAGTCGTGTCCAACTTTGGGGGATGGTGCCTGTGGTAATCGATGAAAATTCACCCCGTTTACTTTTCGAACCGTGTAGTACTGTGGCACGGCAGGCTATCCTTCAATCCCACCACTGCCACCAAATGTAACGAAGTCTGGACACACACCGACCACTTCGTGACTTTTTAAAACTGTGTGGCAGGACAGCCACCAGTTATCACTGTTTTCCTTATTTGTTAACTTTATTATTAATTAACTTCTTGCTGCCACCATTTGTCAATGCTTGACCACTAGATGTGAGGGTCTTTGTGAATAAACGACTTCCACAGATGTAGTGTTGAAAGTGTTTAACAGTTTATTTTACACAAATGGGTTTAAAGCTTAGGTGGTTTCAAATAGGCTCCGAAGAGGTACAAACTTGTAATTTTAAACAATGTAACACTAGGGTTTTAACTTCCCCTTACACAGTTACACACAAGTAACTACTTAATACTGGGTTACTCTCAACCCTGGGACTAAACTCTGTCCCACACACTTGGGTTTCCCTCAACCCACACACAGAACTGAACTGCACACTGCAGTTCCTACAGACAGCTTGCAGCTTCAGCAACTGCTAATTCCGAACTAAACTCTGGTCACAGCTGCTGGCCAACTGACATTCTCCAACTGTCAGATCAAACTGAACATTCTAAAGCCAGAGTGGCCTCTGTTGTCATGGCAACAGCCTCTGCTTACAGCTTGCTGCTGCGAACATTCCACGGCTCACTCTCTGCAGCTTCTAAAGAATGTCCCTCCCAAACACATAAACAACATGTGATTAACATATAAATAACCACTTCATCACAGTGCCCATATCTATTTCTGTATGGAGCACTATTACTTCCCTGCAGAAGTGGTACCAGGGGCGGATCTTAGTGGAGGCAAATTAAGCGGCCGCCTCAGGGCGCCATGTGGCCAAAGGGCGCATCCAGGGCCGTGCGCCACGCCCCCAGGGGTGCCGACAGGGTGGGAGGAAGGCTTGCGCAGGGCAAGAGAGGAGGAGGCAGAGGCGTGCGCCTTTCCCTTCTCCCTGCCTCGCTCTGCGGCCTGCGCTCGTCTCATCCCTCACCCTGTGCACTCTTCCACCCGCCCCTGCCAAGGATACCTTGCATGGGCCAACTTCAGGCCTCCATGTGTTTTGTACTTCAACACCCACAATTCCAAACAGCCAGTAGGAAGCCCAAAATACCTGGAGGGCCAAAATTTGTCTATGCGCCCAATCCATACACACACACACATACACACACACATACATATACTAGCTGTACCCGGCACGCGTTGCTGTGCCCTATTTAGGAGATGCGAGAAAGTCTGAGTATGTAAGGGTTGGAAATGATGTTACTTACGGTCTTGGTGGGGTCATGTAGGCATGAATTGCGCACTTTCTATGTGTGCTCCAAATGATGTCATCTGGAAGCATGAGTTGTATTGTCTTATATAGCGGAGGAAGTGTTTTGATTCTGGAGTGTCTCCACTCAGCAAAGTCTGTAGTGGTTGTGGAGGAGTGGCAAGTGGTGGTAGAGAGACTTTACCGGCTAGGCAGCACATTCCCGGTGTTTCTGCTGGGTATTTCAGGGCTTTGCAGTGTGTGCAGATGTGCGTTAGGGTGCCAATGTCGGCCTCTGGCACCATGCTGTAGTCTTCTTCAGCATTGTATCTGAAGGCTAGGCGGTGGAATTGGTTGTGGTGTTTTTGAAGTTTGTTTTCTGTGTTGCGACATCGTGTTTCTGCGCTCCTTGCGCGCTGCTGTTGTGTTGCATTTCTGCGTCTTTGTTGTTCCTGGCTGCGCGCTTCTTCTTGTCGTGCAGTTCTTTGCATTTGGTTCTCAGCTGTCCGTCGTGCAGTGACCTGTTGTCTGTGTCTCTGCTGCGCAGTGTGTTTCTGTTCTGGCGTTTGTTCTGCCCTTTTTTGTTTGATGTATGTAGTGTTGTGAGTGTGTCATCCAATGCTGTTATTTTTAGAAAGCATGGCTTGTCTTTTGGGTCAGTTTCTGTCTGTGTGGAAGGAAGGAATGGTTTTGTTTGTGGTGGTGGTAGGTGTTGTGTACGGGGTCCCGTAAGGTTGGTGGGATGGGTTGTGATTGGAAGTTGTGTTGTGTTGTGTGGGTAGGAATTGCTGGAGAATTGCTCCCTCATAGAGTTTGGTTTTGACAGTTTAACCCTCAAACACCAACTGACAACTGAAATCTCTCAGCATTCTATCCTAGCCTTGGATGACTCCTGCCAGCGTTGCTATGGTTACTCTTCCTCTCTGCATTTTGTCTGGGCCGATGTCGGCCAATGGCATTTGCTGGCAGCCACGGAGGATGCTGGGAAATGTAGGTTTTTTTTACTCGTTGTTTTGGGGGCCTTGTAGGTTTTGGGGGGAAAGTTTCGTTGCTACAAACGTTCCTGGCTTGAGGCCTATTTGTGTTGGCAAGTTTTTGTGTTTCTGCGTTGTAAGGTTTCTCTGTTTGAGGTAGTCTTCACATGACGACTGTTCCTTTATATATATAGATATATAGTTGAGGGGCGCCAAAATACTGTTAAAACACCATTTAAAATTACCTAGGTCCGGCCCTGAGTGGTACCTATTGATCTACTCACACTTGCATGTTTTTGAACTGCTAGGGTGGCAGAAGCTGAGCCTAACAGTGTGAGCTCACCCCATTCCACGGATTCAAACCGGCAATCTTTTGGTCAGCAAATTCAGCAGCTCAGCGGTTTAACCCACTGCACCACCAGGGGTCCTACAAATGCCTAGAAAGAACATATTTATCAAATCTGCTAATACTGAAATCCATGGAAAGCAAACCCTCAAATATGGAAAGCTAACTTTTTGATGCCTACTATTAATTCATAGAGACAACCCACAATGCGGCCTATCTACAGTAACGATTTAACACAGTTTGAAGCTAGGTTCAAACTGCAGCAGTCAGACCACGAACTCCCACAAAAGCTCACAAAAGATAGCTCTTAATGGGCATCAGTATAATCATCATTTCGGCCTCAAAGTTCCGGGCTTTCCTATGGAATCATCTGCATATCAAAACCATTTTCTTCAATACTGATTTGAAACTGCACTAAATGGTCAGTGTAGATGTGACCGTGGACAAATCACATTTTCTCAATTTCAAAGGCAGAATAAGGCAACCCCCCGAATGAATCTTGCAAAGAAAATCCCATTATAGGCTGACCCTAGGATTGCCATAAGTTGGACATGACTTGAAGGCGCATGGCAACAACTCATGCCTGGGTGATTACTTATGTAGCTAATTAGAAAGAAGAAAACCATTAACACAAGGACCCCTTTCTTTTCCTCAGATGTCCCTTCTTCAATGACCCCTTTCTGAATTTAATTTTTACAGAGTGTGGGCTCTCTTCTTCAGCAATGAAACATACTGTCTGCATGTAAAACAAACAATTCTTTAAAGCAAAGTCTTGTCAGTTCAATTTTCTCACTTTCGTTTGCACGGAAGTGCATTGACAAAGCTCCACAGAAAAACAGCCTCCTATCGCCTCGCTTCTCTCCTGTTTGAACTGGATAAAATGCTGTGGGGGACTTGCAGAAAGATCAGGCAAAGGACAGAGGTGCAGTTATGGCATGTTTTCTGGATTGTGTAGATAAGGAAGAACACGAAATCTTCATCACCCTTTGAGAAAAAACAACCCAGAGGGAAACCACAATATAATTTATCTTTTCAGTTATGTCAGAAAGAGAGAAATGTTCTTTTACTCTTCTTCTGTCTTGTTTCTCTCATAATAAAATGGGTGAATTTTAAAAAGTCTTTGAAAGGCTGTGGGGAAGGGAAGAGCACTGAACACCAAATGTAAATCTTGATATAAGGCTAGGGCGGCTGGCGCCATACCTTACCGGGAGTGATCTAACTACGGTG